>CM058044.1:16505750-16977413 GCA_030169165.1 Centaurea solstitialis | reverse complement strand
TTTAAATGCTTTCTAGTTTAGTTTCCTTGTTTTGTAAACAATCATGTTTTGTTAAGCCCCTGTTTGAGGTTTGGAACCTCGGGGGCCTTTATTGTCACTTTGTTAAACTTCCTTCTACCTATATAAGGTAAAGGATTTCTAGGGTTTTGTGCATTGATTTCAAGATTACTAAATTGGGCAATCTTTTCTCCATATTTTTCAAGCTTTATCAAAGTTCATATTGATTTCAATCTCAATCTCAAGATTTCCATCCATTTCTTCTTTCTTTTTCATTGTTATTGGGACAACACACATCGACCACCTAGAGAGGCTCGGTCACCCATTTCCGTTTCAGTTAGCAACGGACACGATACTCAACTCGTTATCTGACGATTATAAGTAGTTTGTTATTAACTATAATATGAATAACATGGAAAAGACCATTGCTGAACTGCACTCCATGTTAAAAACTGCTGAGTTGAGTACGGGGACCAAAACCAAAGATGTTCTGATGGTCAAGGAAGGTGGAGTGAAGAAGAAACGTGGGCAAAGGAACAATGGCAAGGGCAAGGGCCAAGTTCAGGTCAGCCAGAATGTGCCAAAGGCGGTTGACAATTGCAAAAGCAAGGGCAAGGGCAAGAAGGTTAAAGTCAACAAAGCGAAGACCGAGAATCGATGCTTTAGGTGTCATGAGGTCGGACATTGGAGACAGAATTGCCCGAAACATCATGAAACAGGTATAAAAACCTTGGATATTTTATGACTGCTTCAGTTTATCATTACTACTTGTTAGTTTACTTGTTAGTATTTGTGAATTTTATAATGCAAATGTCTATTCTTGTTAAAAATTAAAATAATATATTTAAATAACACGTGTATTACACGGGCCATTAACTAGTAAGGAGTAAGGACCTCTCTTAAACAAATGGTCAAACCAAAATCAAATACCTAATGATCCAGATTATTTAAAAAAAATGTTAGTAATTTAAATTATCTTACAGTCAAACTGAATTAGTAAATTGGAAATATAAAAACTGTTTAATAACACGAGAAAGAGAGAATTTATAGATAATGATTCATTTGCATTAATTTAGTTCGACCAAGTTTTTCAAATGGTCTTTAAACTCTGGAATACTTAACTGTTCCAAAATTAAGCCAAAAACCTAAATAAGTTGGATCTAATTTAAAAACCCATTGTTCCCTATATACATGTCTTAATGGTATCTACAGGCTATGATTGAATCAAAGAAACACTTGCCAGATATTACAATTTAACCACCCCCTATTTTACATGAAACTGGTCTAACACAGCAACCTACAGTATCATTAGAAAACACAACAGCTAGCGAGCAGCAAATCGAAAATGGTGAAGACCGAGATGCTTATGACAAGACACTAGTACCAAGACTGAGATCATTCAAATTTTAGATGATCTGTGAACGTGTCCTCCCAATCTAGTTGGCGATTTCAAGCTGATGCTCAAAGGGGAGCATATTGTAACTGCGCAAAAAAAAACATAAATGTGTAAGAAGTAAGGTCTGCATAATAGATCTAACCCCCTCCTTCGACCCTACCTCTAGGTGGGATATGTGGGGTTGATTGATTTGTTTAATCATACAGTGTTGGCAAAATTTGGTGTGCAAGTGATGTGAAAACGGGTTGAGATAGCAAGTCTTCTATATGATCAGCAAGCTACAATAGTTCCTCCAGCACCCCACCTCCCATATGAGTTATCCTGCCAAAACGGGTTCAGTCAAACATACAATCAATCCAATAATTGATACATTTTAGCTATAATCTCATCCCAAAATGTAAATACGTTGAACCAAACTCGATTTTATACGATCAATCCAATATACAGCTCCTCTAATGGTTGTTCTCTTCTATTTCAAGAAACTTATCTAACAGAATAGACTCCACATTGAACATAGATGGTTTAGAGAGCATTTAAATAGTTACTAATAATATAACTAATTTAGTGTAAAATGCAAAGACCAAAATAGATCCCTAGAGGAGCATAATTGTTGATTAGAATGCAGCATTTTATGAAATTAGTATTGATGTAGAGAAAAAATGAACCGAGTATACATAGGATATATATATATATATAGAGAGAGAGTCAAGTTCATTTAAAAACCAAAATATTAGTAAAACCGTAAAAACTCATGATTTCATAGCTTAAATCAACGAAAATTTTTCGTGAAGTTGTTTAATATGATGCAAATGTTTCACATAATTCAATTTTTGTGTTCTTTTTTGTAAAAATGACAAGGTTTCATAGGATTAAATAAAATACTTGAAACAGTTTCATAAGAATAAAAAAGTGTATGAAACATTTTCATTTTACATAAAAAAACACTGAAATATGATACAATTTCAGCGAAAAATGAATTAAATGAAACATTTGCATCATATTAAACAACTCTACGCGGAGTTTTCGTTAATTTAAACCCAAAAACCATGAGTTTTTACAGTTTTTACTAATGTTTTGGTTTTTAAATGAAATTCCTTCTCTCTCTCTCTATATATATATATATATATATATATATATATATATATTGAAAGATAATGACTTCGAAGTTACAAGCAAATCATATTTAGGTTCAATATACACATCCTAATATACTACCTTTTTGATCTACTGTTCTAACCGGATAGCTGATAAAAAATTATCAAAATCAAAATTAAAAGTTGATAAAAAGGTACTTACCGACGATTGAAGATTTATAGAAGTGTGGAAATAGGGATCAAAAAATGTATTGATAAGGAGCCAAAGTCAAACGATATGTGGCAGAATCATGGAGGAGTCATCGATGGGGAATGGATAATTTAAATGATCCAGATTCATTTGACGGTTTTCTTAACATCATGGGTCAATATAATATATAACGTAAAAATGTAAAAGCTTGAGGTAAGAATAAAAACGAAAATGATGCATCAATTTGGCCACTACGTTTTTCCCGACCAACCATCAAACATGTCGATCCAATATTTCTTCGCAACAAAATTTGAGTACACACTCTTCCATTCGGTAAGAAATTTGAATGGCTCTATATACAAAATATAAATCACGTACAATGACATAAAAATCAATGAACTAAATTGATGTCAACTGGAAGATTGTTTTGTGTATATCACTAAAGGCAAAAACTTTTTCAAGCATCAAAAACTTTAGGCCTAACGTTCAAGCGATTAGCCTATCTGCATAAACTAAACTGAAAACCCATGGTTGCCAGAAACAACTAAAACTGACCCACAAATAGATGGTTACAAAAAGAACTGGATTTGCTTAATTTGGTTTTGTTAAACAAACCCAATGGAATGTTGATAATTGGCAAAAGGGTTGAGAAAAGGGGGATCAAAACTTGGAGCTTCCAAAATAAAGACAATAGCAACAAATATGAACAAATCTTACAAGTTCAACTTTGAAAAACCGACCGAATCGTCATTGGGAACTATTGGTACCATCTCATCATCTTGACAGAGTTGACAATCTTCATTCGTAGGCATTACTTTCAAACAATGCTCAATATTCTTCTCTAGCCATCCCAATCGTCTTTCGAAACTCAACACCGCAAAATGCATACTCCTGACATCAAGTTGAGCCACTCTAGCGCAAGAACGTAGTAAAATGTAATAATCCGCATGTGCAGCGTATGTATAGGCCCCATCGTCTTTTTTCTCGTGTAGTGTAGGTAGTCGGATCGTTTGACTTTGGTCCGTGGAGGGATATAACAGAACTTGTTCTCTTCCATGTTGGATATCATTCATTTTATCACTCTTTCTTTGTGGGAGTCGGTGGCGCTAACTTGGGCATCACCGTCTTTAGTTTTCTTGGTCTTGCTTTTGGAACTATCTCGAGGTCTCTTGTGGGGACCACAAGTAGGGGTCGAGAAGCTGGGACTAGATGGTTTACGGTCCTGCAATGAATGAATAACCAAAAGAGATGATGAAACTTATATAGTCATTAATCCAAACCAAACAAACCAACTGATAGAACCCGATTCGAGATGGGTGATCTCCAAGAACAAAGAGGAGAGAAAGAAGAAAACCAAATATCTTTTTCTGCATATATTAAAATGACATCCATACAAGCATATATATAACCCTAACCTCTACTAAACATGACTCTCTAACTACCCTACACGTCCTAATAATATGCCACTGTTATACCCTGAGTTTGGAGGTCAAGTAGTCAAAGTCGGTTAAGTCATTTAGTCAAACTCAGTGGCTTAGGAGTATAAATAAGGTAGGTGGGTCAGGAGTCTATTCAGTCTGTTTTGTGTAATCATTTTGGACGGGAAACCGTTTTGGGAGAGAACAAGCCTCTCGAAAGCTTGTAACCCTTTCTTCATTCAATATCAATACAATCTGCCTATCGATTCAATTCAGTTCATAACAAATGGTATCAGAGCAGTTCGATTCAGGGAGAATGATGAATCAATTTGAGTTGGAGAGTAGTGAGGAATTGGAGGACGCAGATGCGAGATTAGGGAGAATTCAGGATCGCTGCGTCTCTATTAACAAGAAAATGGAAAGGATTTTGCAGCAGTTGGAGAAGATCAATAAGCAGATGGAATTGCATCCACGTCGTAGAGGAAAAAAACCAGCGATTCAAGAAGTTGATGTAGCCAAAGAATTAGATTCGGATCCGTATTCATGTCCGATTCCAAATTCAGATCTCTATTTAGATCCAAATCGGAGTCTAGATCTGTATTCAGATCCAAATCCAGAAACATCTCTCAAATCGAGTTCAGATCAAAATCCAGGTTTGAATCTAAATTTGAACCTAAAATCACAGCTAATTCTAAGTGAAGATTTGATGCGGAGTGAAGATTTGACAATCAATTCAAAATCACAACTGAGTCGAGACGTTTATAGTAATCCAAATCCTAACTCAGATTCGAAATTCAATCCAATGTCCGATCTGAATTTTGAGTTTGGAAAGGTTATCGGTGATGAAATTGTAGAAGAAGAGAAACTGGCGTCTGAAACGAGGATCACCTGTTCAAAAGATGAAACGATAATTCTGAAATTTGGAGCTCCAATGGTTCCATTTTTAGGCAATGGCAATGAAGGAATGGAATCAATTTCATGCGGATTCAGTTTGCATCCGAATCCAGACATTGATCCAGATCCCCCGGACATTTACCTAAAGTCGTTTCATAATTCCAGTCTGATGAGTTTATTTTCGCTTACGAGTTCTATTTTGTTTGGGGCTGGAAAAGCTATGAATGAACGAGCAATGGTAGATGAACATTCCGATGATAAAGGCGATGATGAGAGGAAGGTACAAAAGAGAAGCGAATTCACAGGTAAGAAGATTGAAGTTCGTTCATGTCAGATTCTAAGGCGAGTATTACCACCACTGCCGATTTCATCACCATCGTTTCCTCTACCGTCGACTAACACTGAAACAGTGGGTGAACCACCACCTGGGTCATTATCACCGCCAATACCGTTTAACATTCATCTGATCGGTTTAATGGTAGAGGCAAGAGTAGCTTGGTTTCATGGTTCTTTATTTGAAAACACAAAGTCAGGTGCAGCTAAGAAACCAAAGCCATCTGTTGTTTCTCTGTCAACGACTAAGGGACAGAACGCGGCTGAGTTTGGGAAGTTCACAAACAAGAGATCGCAATCGCCAAAGAAAAGAGTCTTAGCTCTTCTTTCTGAGTTCGGTCCAGAGCACATTAGCTTGAGTTTTTATAAAGTTGCTGAAAAGAAAAGTTAGAATTTGCTGGATTACTCTAAATTTGTGGGATTTTTTATGGATCTGTGGAGTGGCAAGAATGCAGCAACAGGGGAGGGTGATCTGGATTCGCCGAGTTCATTGGAGATGGTCTTGTGGCGGTCAATTACGTTAGCAAAAGTCAGGCGGGTATCCGACAGCATAGTACTTAAACGCCAAGTCCGTTGGTGTTGGATGGAAAATGCTCATCAAGATCCTCCGCCACCACCGCTACCACCACCCCGATTAGACGTTTTCGATATAAAGAATCTGAACCGATTGTTTCATTTTTTTCCACCTTGAGGACAAGGTGAAAGTTCAGGGGCGGGTATTGTTATACCCTGAGTTTGGAGGTCAAGTAGTCAAAGTCGGTTAAGTCATTTAGTCAAACTCAGTGGCTTAGGAGTATAAATAAGGTAGGTGGGTCAGGAGTCTATTCAGTCTGTTTTGTGTAATCATTTTGGACGGGAAACCGTTTTGGGAGAGAACAAGCCTCTCGAAAGCTTGTAACCCTTTCTTCATTCAATATCAATACAATCTGCCTATCGATTCAATTCAGTTCATAACAGCCACCTCCTTCTCTTGACATAACTTCTATAAACTAACACCTAATGCATGCAAAATAAAAGATTACTTATAGTATTATGAAATAAAGAAATAAATAGTAAACATTAACTATGCATGCACGTATCACCAACTACGCACAAAAAGCCCAAAGCCTGGCTCAGAAAAAACTCAGAATTTTTCTTGGCCAAAAGAGGTGGTTTCCATAAACAAATGAAACCTATTTACACCGAATTTTCGTATACATCTCACCTTAGTTCAATCATATCACATACATATATATTATATAAAAATGAAACGAGGGATAATATATATTGATCTTGTTGGGTTAATCCCGTTCATGCCTCAGAAACGAAGATTATTTATATGTAATTAGTATATATATATATATAATTGTATATGGGTAGTTATTTAGCGAAGGGGTGTGTTTGTTTATAAAAGGGTGTGATTGTTCATGAAGGGGTGTAATGCTTCATGAAACAACACCACCATAGACGGACCATTGCAATGGTTCGATGGCACCCTTTCAGTGTCTATAAATATGTGTCAATGTAAACACTTCAATTTGTGACTTTCTCAATTATTTCAATAAAACTTTGGTTGTTTATCGTATATCGATCCAACAGATCCCAATTCCACATACAGAAAGACAATGGTTTGACATTTCAAACCATCATAGTTGCATTTTGTTGTAAGCAAACCATTTCTGCAAAAAAGCAACCATGAAAAACTGTTTGCTTTGTAAAAATGAAACTTGGACAAAAAAGATACTCTTTTTCTGTATTTACATTTTCCACGAACGGTCCAAATTTACTCTTTCCTGCAAATTAGAGTATTTATTTTTCTGCATTTTTGCGAGAACAATGGCTAGTATACAACCCATAATCCAATTAAAAAGAATGATGAAAACAGATATATTGCAAGTGTAAGCATCATTTAATTGCTAAACAGCAACTATCTGAAAAATATAGCGAGCATTCGAAAAATATAGGGAGAATCTCAGATTTATATACGGAGGATGACAACAACCTTCTATGTGTTTTTGTCTTTTCAGGAGTGTGTGGTTCGTGGATAGGACTGAATATGGGACTGGATGGGTGAGAGTGAGCTAGGCAGGTGAGAGGATTGTCGGAAATTTTAAGGTTCTATAATTTGATATGGGTAATTTAGTAATTTACCAATCTTGTCCACTATAATGCCACTGTATTTGTTATAAGCTTTCATCTTCTAGCACCAACTTCCGATTTGGAGTCATAAAAACTAAATAATTATCATCACCTCTAGACAACCTCCTAAGTGTCATTTATCTCCTCTTACATGGCCTTGAATCATCTTGGATGCTTATGAGCATTCTATATATTTCTACTAATATATGCAAGTAGTAAGGGCATGAAATCCAAAAGCAAGCACAGTAGAGATTAACAAACTTTATATGCGATTCTACCAGTTTCGTCTTGTTCTTATCTGTTCAAGAAAAAAAATGTAATTCTATTGGGTTGAATAAAAATTCAAAAGATAAAAACATTTTGGGGAATAGCATATTAATATATGGCAGTGGTAAAGCCATGGGGGGATTCATAAGAGAAGGATGAAGTTTAGAGAATAAAGACAAATGGACATTGGTCTGAAGCATAAGCCTGTGTTATTTAAGATAGAACCGTACATAAAAAGAACTTTTTACCAATTCAGATAAGATGTGATAAAAAGATTCTGTATAATCTACTGGTGAATTAGCTTGTGAAGTAGGAGTATTAGATAGAAAAATATGATTTTGGTTCATCCAAACAAACACCTATAACCTTGCTACACTTGGGAATAACCATAAAAGATACATCATTGGGAAGAAGTCATGAAGGAAGCAAAGACGACTGAATATTTCAAGAGGTACAAAAATACAAAATACATTTTAACAGGTAATCTGCATCCCTAATATCTCCCTGTATGTGTATATTAATAACAAAATAAACATTCAAAAGAGCAGGCAGAAAGACATACCTCTTCCTTTTGATAGAAATTCCAAAGGTCCTCTATTATCTGTTGTTCCTCATGATCCTCGAATGACAGTTCCACACCAGCAAAAACCACATCCTTACAGTATTCGAGATACGTTTGCAAATCCTTGCAATGATCTATTAAACATGGACTAACCATATTTAGCAACTCAGCCTATTGAAAGAAAAAAGAAAGTTAAAAGGGAACTTGTAACAGCTTACCACTTGTATCAATGAGCTCATTGTATTTCGATTCAAGTGAAAGCAAAACCTTTTTAGCATCCAAGTTGGGTAGCTTATTATCATATGGCTTTGTATCAGAATCATCACTATCATCATCTTGCAACTTTGAATTAATCAAAATAGATGCAGCACTATTTACATCAACATTACATTTGAATTCCCTATCCGAAATGTTCAACTATTTAGATTGGTACCATATCATCACAGACCGTTTGCCAAGTATATTATGAGGTTCAGCTCTATGTTTAGCCCTAGCTCCAACAACTTCCGTTTCCCCTGAAATGAAATAAGAGTATATATATATATATATATATATATATATATAGGGGTGGGTTCAAATGTGAACCACTTTTTGGTTGTGAACGTGAGGACAACCGAGAGCGCGATACGTGGCGGATGACTAGGCGCCACGTAAGATCCACGGCGGATGACTAGGCGCCACGTAAGATCCGCGGCGGATGACTAGGCGCGATTCATGGGAGGGCATTGAATTAAAGAGGGGGATCACACTTAAAGCCGCCACGTGTCGCGCTCTCGGTTGTCCTCACGTTCACAACCAAAAAGTGGTTCACATTTGAACTTTCCTCTATATATATAATGTGAACCACTTTTTGGTTGTGAACGTGAGGACAACCGAGAGCGCGACACGTGGCGGATGACTAGGCGCCACGTCAAGTCCACGGCGGATGACTAGACGCGATTCATGGGAGGGCATTGAATTAAAGAGGGGGACCACACTTATAACCGCTACGTGTCGCGCTCTCGGTTGTCCTCACGTTCACAACCAAAAAGTGGTTCACATTTGAACTTTCCTCTATATATATATATATATATATATATATATATATATAGAGTCCCATTCCGTTGTTAACCAAACTTTTTGTGTTAACTGTGTTAACCAAGGGCAAATTAGTAAATTGTATTTTTGGCTCCAATTAATTATTCAAATCCCTAAGATATAGCTTCCAATTTGACTCATTGCAAATTGATACTTTCCAAAATCATTTTGAAATTCCTCCTTCTCTCCTTCTTCATGCCTGCGATTTCGCCGACGACATTGAATCGGCCGGCCGGTTTCTTCTTGATGTCGCCGGCCGGATTCTTCTTGCTCGATCACCCACCACTCCGACCGTCCAAACGCCTCTACTCCTAACACCGCCCTTGCAACCGCCGATGCCTTCGCAAACCGCCTCTGCTGCTAACGTCCAAACCATTGCAACCGCCGGTCCAACCGTCTCTGCTCCTAACGCCGTTGTCGCCCATCGTCCAACCGCCGTCTCTTCAACAGCCGCCTCAACAGCCTCCGCGTTGTCTCCACAACCAACGTGCATGGTTCTCCCATCTTTGCCGGAGATGTCGATGACGAAGATGTCGTGTAACACATATGTGTACGTCTGTGCACATGTGTTTTAATGCCTTAATCCTCCATCAATACGGTGGTTGCCACCTTACTCCGTCGTATGGACACATGTGGGTACGTTGTCATATCACATGCGTATCGTCGGCTTTCTTCTTCGCCTACGCCGACATAGCCGCTTCCATTCGCCGTCGGAACACATGTGTGTTAACGACAAGAACACATGTGTATCACCGGCTTCTCCTACCGTCTACAACCCCCCTGCCGAAGTGCACATGTGTTTCGTCTAAACACTTGTGTGTACGATGCCGGAACACGTGTATCACCGGCTTCTCCTACCGTTTAACATCATTGTTGCCGGAGAACACATGTGTTTCGCCGGAATGTACCGGAGACCGTCGGAGTGCACTAGTGTTAGGTCGGGATGCATAGGGTTTGTGAATGTTGAATGTATTTTGTTTGAATTTTGAATTTTGAATTTTGAATTTGAATGTATTTTTTTATTTAATTTAATCTAATGTGTTGTTCCCAAAATGCCCTTTGCATATGTGTTTGTTACTTTTTTAAATTTGGATTATTCAATTTTCCCTAAATATATGGATTTCATCTTGACCGTAGATCAAAATAATCAATGATTGTGATGGGTTAACACGGTTAACACAAAAAGCTTGGTTAACAACGGAATGAGACTCTATATATATATATAGGGGAAAAGTTAACAAGATTGAAAATGAGGAACGCTTAGCATATTGCATATTAAAAGAAAAAATCAGTTAGTTATAATTTATAGATACCCAAATTAGTTGATGAAAAACGTAGGGAAAAAAAGCTATATCAAGAGAGTAATAGCATCTCCAACAGCATTGCTAAAATAAAAATTTTAGGTTTTTTTCCTCCTAAAGTACTCAAACAGCATTGCTAAACGATTCGCTAAAATAGAAAATTTTGAAGTTTTCTCTAAATATAGAGATTTCTTATATATGAGGAGAGATCAATATTATTTTAATCTATTCCACCAATAGCATAATTAATTGTTTAAAAGTCTTTAAAAAGTTTTTTTTTGGGATAATAAATATAGTGTGTATATTTTAATAATATAAGTGATGATAGATTCTCTAAAATAGAAAAACTGTTGGAGATGAATAAAAAAGGTTTTAGAGATTTGATTCTCTATTTTAGAGAAATTATAGCAACGCTGTTGGAGATGTTGTACAGAAGCAATGTACATAACACCAGAAAGATGTTCTCTATTTAATCAATCAAAACATTTTTTTGGATTAAGTCAGCAACCAATGCTAACATTTTACATAGAAATCAGTTCCATTGGACCATAACTATAAAGAAAAAAGCATCAAGCAAACTTGAAGTTTAAGAGGCTCAAGGAGCATGGTATTCCAGGAACACAAATAAAATATTTCTCTATGTTATAAATATAATATAGCATACCAAAATACCTTGTACTTGAGATTCTGATTCATTAACAACCTCATCTGCCCAGTCATCACTGAAAATCTGAGTAGATGCCACAAATCTTATACAAATGGGTTGGACCATGTCAACAATTATGGGAGACACATTAAACTTTTCAACCAAAGCCTTAATCTGCAACTCAATCATTATCTGAACTCCCATCACATACCTCATCCTAATTTCCGAGTAATAATCTTCATAACTCAATGTTGTTGTACTAGGCTCTCTCCCAAAATCAGCAGGCTCAGTGGGACCAACACCATCGTTACCTGCTTCATCCTCTTCTTGGGTCCTTAAAGTCTCCCAAAATTGTGAAGGAGGTTGGGACTGGGAGAATGGCTCGGTTTTTACAACGGGTACACGCCTTTGAACAATGCTCCCTAAATTCTCCTTGGTCAAAATCATCTCCTCATTATCAACAGCAGTGTCTCGAATTCCATCAGCTTGAGAGCCACAGCGTTGGCAGTAAAAGAAGCCATCGTTACCATCCTCCAATCCCACAAACCCACAAACTTGGCATTCCAAACCCAATTCATTAGTCATCTAGATGTGATGTCTTTAGAACAAAGACATAACAGGGCTGTATAGAAAAAGGTTAGGATTCCAACATTTTTTTGTCTTTCATAGCTTTCTTTTTTCTACAAGAAAAGCAAATATGTAAAAGAAGTTAAGCATATTTTATTATAATAAAGCAAACAACTAGATAAAAAAACATTAAAAAAAAAATTCAAATCAAACCACCGAAAACAAAGTTTTTATTTTTATTTTTACTATCTATATAATACAATCTAACATAAAAGAACCCACCTTTGAAGAAGCCAAAGGGTTCTTATCCAGATGCAAACAATTTCATTTGCATCCATAATAGTTCCTAGATTACTTTGTAAAGCGCCGCATTAGTTGCAACTTTGGTCGACAAAACTTATGGAACCTATTACCATGTGTTACGGAAAAAATAAGTAATCTTACGCTATATTCAACATTGTTTTGAACTCACTTAGGCATTGTTTGGAAGTGATTTAATGAGCTTAATAGCTCGTATAGCTTATTCGGTAAGTCATATAATGTTGTTTGAAAGATGCTTATTGAGAATAAATTCAGTAAGCTCCTCAATGACCCTCACTTTATCTACTCGGCCACTCCCATTCCTCTCAAGAAAGACTAAAATTAACTAACCAAATTAAAAGAACCGTAGACTGATTAAACAAATTAACACTAACAAGACAACAACAACAACTAAGGTTGAGAATATAAAAAATAATCTAAGAAAATTAACATCAAATTAACCAAAATACTTCAATTTAGGGCAAATGACTATTATCAAATTAAAGCAAACACATCAATTTAGGGCAAATGACTATTATCAAATTAAAGCAAACAAATCAATTTAGGGCAAAGACAATAACCACGGTTGAGAAAATTAAAAATAATATAAAAACTCAAAACTCACAAATAAGAGGGGGGGGGGGGGGGGGGGGGGGGGGATGCTTTTTGGTAAAAGTGTTTATCAACTTAAATAGAAACTAAATATAATATAAAAACTCAAAACAAACAAAGTTTGATAAAAAGTGTTTGGATTAGCTTATTGTTGTACCAAAATGTAATTAGCATGATTAGTTGTTCCATATTATTGAGTTATTTGCTTTTTTGCTTCTTAAATATCATGTAACCAAAACAAGATACACCAAAAGAAACCTTGCTGGCTGGCTTATCATTCCAGTAAGTACCTGGGACAGAATTGCTAACAGTGACCATAAAGTGGTAATTCTTCTAAAACCATCAAGTGGTTGAATTCCAATTATTAGTAGCTGAGTATTCATTAATATAATGTGTGTGCCTGTCTTCTATATATAGTGCATATGTTATATTGCTGCAAATATCTCTTGCAAATTAAAGGAAGCAGGACCAATTAGACCAAACAAACTCACCAATTAACCCTAATTACCTTATTAACGTAAAAATTAATATGGAATCACCATGAAATAAACGCATTTCAATCAACCACAAGTCAGAAAGAAACGATTTTAATCAACCACAAATCGGAAAGAATCGATTTTAATCAAGAAATCGACACCCAAAAAAAAAAGAACGAAACTTTAGAGAAAACGATCAAGAGCAACCAAGAATTTGCAGCAGCTTAGCTTATTATCATTACGAGGGTAAATGGGATTTTAAGTTGTTTTTCCAACCTAAAAAGTTGTTTTTAGAGTAAATTACATATTTGATCTATGTGGTTATGGGATTTTAAAACTCTAGATCCCTAAAATTAAATAATTACGAAACGGGTACTCGTGGAATGTATTTTATAACTAAATGGGTCCCTAAAATGGACGCAGTTTATTTTGCTCTGTTAGACCCATCATGTGCACGACACATGATAGGTAATTTAGTCATTTTAGCTTATTATGTAGAGTAAATTACAGATTTGGTCTTTAAGGTTTGTCAAAAATTATGAACTTGATTCCTTCACTTCATTTTAACTTTTTTAATTAAAATTTTTTTTCTTTCCTTAAATATTCACCTTCTTCATTTAAATATCCAAGCACATTTAAAAATCAAATCAAAAACCAAAGTCCAATATCATTTGAAAATCAAATGATTGTTTGATGAAACTCATTAAAAAAACCTAATATCTCTATTAAAAAACATAAAGCATACCCAACCATAAAAAACATAAATCAAACCTAGATTTAAAACCAAAAACCTATTTCAGGATTTGAAAACTTGATCAAACCAATATTCAACAATATAAATCTTACAATAAAAAAATGTAATCTGAGAGAAAAGAATCACATCAGAAGAAACATCGGATTTGAGGGAGGGATGGGAATCAAACCATCAAAAGGTGGTTTCATCGGAGTTGAAGATCAGTCTCATGGTGTTGGTGGTGTTGGGTTAAATGGGTGGTGCTAGGTGGGTAGGTGGTGGTGGGTAACGTGCGTAAAGTGGGTGGGTGGGTGGTGGTGGTGGTGGTGATGTATCTTTCTCTTAAAGCAGATGGTGTAGATGACTTCCCAAACTCTGTAGTAGCATAGGTTCTGTAATTTCTTTTTCAAGTATTGTAATCAATTTCATGTCAGAGGTTGAGATTCACTCACCTCTTGTTTGTTAATTACCCACACCACCTTGCACTTTTCTTTTATCTATACTTAAGGGGAGATTGTTGGCTCTAGAAGTATGTTTTGTAAAAGTACGGATAAAAGAAGCAAGGTATCTTTGACAGAAGATGAAGTTGATAGAAGACTACATAAGACTGTCACAAAGGTCATCAGAGCATACAAGTAAAGAATGACAGAACCTCTGTGAAGCTCGACAGAGGTTCTGCAATTATGACCTCTGTGAAGTTCAACTACTTTTGAGAAACGGTTATTGCACACGCATCTCACATGATATTTCTTTTACCGACTTTCTTTTGACGACTGGGATCAAGCCACGTGTCATCATCTTAAGGAGTCTGTTAGGACCTTTTTGTAATGTATAAATAGCCATGTATCTTCCTCTTTTTAGATAGAGTTTTACAAGTCTGGATAGTGCTTAACTGTGTGTAATTGAGAGTGTTTGCTTCCTATATTGTAATCTTCCATTTCAATTGAATTGATTGAAAGCATTTGGAGCATCATCTTCATTGTTATAATCCAGTAAGTGCTCTTGGTGAATTGTGTGTTTTATTTATCTATTTCATACTTTATTTTATCTTCGGTTGCATAATCAAATCTCTTGAGTATGAATTAAGATCCAAATCAATATCAATCTGAATTTAATCGTTCCTACAGATTGATATTGAAATCTTTGAGGACCAACATAAATCATACCATGGTACCTCTTTATATGGACAGTCAACAGATTTCCAAATCTCCGACACCATAAATTGAGTAGGATGATGTTGATTGTTAATCCACATCACTTTGATTTAATACCAACATACAATTGTGGAATAGGTATGGAAGCTAAGCCTAGGCATCTTTTAATCTAAAATTTCGGCCAGACATGATGAATAAAAGTAGTAACATCCGAAAGCGTGGATATTTTTTAGTAACCCTACATGAGTCAATTAGCAAGAAATAAATTGAAATAGATGGCAAACATCTAACCATTTATCTTCCCAAGCATTGGTTAAGTTACCATCACCGATACATGAACAAAAAAATTGTCAGGCTTGCTCACGAAGAGTTAATAAATAGGGGTGTAAACGAGTCTAGCCTAGCTCGAGCTTACCCATGCTCAAACTAGGCTCGTTTAAGGGGCTGTTTACCAAATCATGTATGTCTGTCTGTATGGATAAATTTGTCTGCTTGGATAAATTTGTCTGTCCGGATAAATTGATGCTGGTGTTTACCTTTTTATCTGAATCAACCGTCTGAATGTCAGAAATGACCAATTTACCCCTGACTATGAATCATAAGCTGTTTTATATATTGTTGTTTATTTATTATGCAAAATTATATATCTGAAACACAATACATATAAAAACATGTAAATACGTGATACATATACCAAAACACAAAACATGTATATACCTGAATATAAATCTACACATCTATACACCATATATAAGATCATGTTTACATAATATATTTAAAGGAAATCACAAGAAATACAACATAAAAAATCACAAAACAATATAAGGTGAAAATCACATATACAAATCGCATATATACAAATCACAAAAGAACTCAGAAAAATAAAAAATTAAAAGATGTAGCATACAAATAACATAAAAAAGAACATGTAGATATCTAATCTGAATAAATAAACCATAGAAGAACGATAGCAGCGGCGACACCTTAAGGCGGCGAGACTTGACGGCAGCTGCCGACGGTGAGGTTTGACGGCAGCGAGAGTAGCCGCTGCAAGATGGCCGGAGGCGAGAGTGGCCGCTGCGTGATGGCCGGCGGCAATAAGGACCGGCAGCGAGAGGGAGGGGCCGAACATCGAGATGGCAGCCAGGGGACGGCGGCGAGAGGGAGGGGCCGACAGTGAGATGGCCGGCGGCAAGGAACAGCGGAGTATTATGGAAAGGGAGGAGCACCTCGGTTGTAGAGCAGGTTCGTCGGAGTATTTACCAGGGACGAAAGAAAAGGGTGACGAACAGCGGTAGAGAGGAAGATCTCGCCGGAGTGTTTACCAGAGACGAAGAAAGAGGATGACAAAGAAACGCCGTAGTATAGCAGCGCCGGAATGTAGCAACGCCGGAGAGGAAGATTTCGCCGGAGCGTTCAACAAGGATGAAGGAAGAGAACGATGAGGAAATTAACGCCGGAGCGCTGCTGCCGGAGTGTTCACCAGAGAAGAAGGGTTGGATGAAGAGAGGCGAAGCATGGAGGAGGAGACGTCTTTTTCAAAGGGTTAAAGGAGGAGACCTGTTATTTCTTTTTCAAGGGTAGAACTGTCAAAGTTATGTCTTAATGGGGACAACACAGCATTTGCTGCTGAGCGAATAAGACTTCTGCTGTGTGATTAAGTCACAAGTAAACACCTCTAAAGTAAACTATGGTTGCCCACTAATCTAATCATAGGTGAAAGCCAATTCCTTCTCTGCTAATGGCTGTGCGAATAAGCCGTTTCAGCCATTAAGCTGATTAAGTCACAAGTAAACATCCCCTAAGTTTAAAAGAGCTCGAGCTCGGCTCGATTGTAAACGAGCCTAAGCTTAGCTCAAGCTTAACTCATGCTCAGTCATTTCAAAAATCAACAAATTTAAACAAATGACTGATGCACCCAAATTTTTAAGATACTCAAAATATTTACTAAGGCTCTAGCCAATGGATTAAACCAAGTAGGTTGGTTCACAAACCAAGTTAACAGCTTGAAGAAAGAAAGGGGATGGGTAACTTATATATAGTAGAGAATGAAGGCAAAAAAAAGGTATAGCTATCGATGTGGGATAGAAGAAAAATAGGAAATCTGATGAAAAGCTAAGGATGGATTGGGTGCTTTGGAAATGGGAGGGAAACCAAAAGTTAGAAAAATGAAACGAGAAGTCAATAGAGAAAACGAAAAAAAGTGCTTGGGAAATTGTTTTATCTCTTTTTTTTTTATATTATTTAATATATAATTATATATATATATATAAAATATTTATTGAGGCTCGTTTAGGCTCGCGAGCTTTATCATAAAGGCTCGAGCTCGGCTTGGGCTCGTTTAACTCGAGCTCGAGTCGAGCTTTTAACGAGTCGATCCCGAGTAGCTCATGAACAACTCGGTTCATTTACACCCCTACTAATGAATGACATCAAATCTACCTGAAAGAAGTAGCCAAAAAGGTCCAAAACTTGTAGTCCCTCAACCAGTATCTATGAATTAACTCAACGCACAAGGAATTTTTCCTTTTTAAAATATCCCAAATATGAGCAACTAATAATGATTGGTTCGATAATCTGAGTCGTTTAATACCCAAGCCAACCATCTCAAGCATCATGAGTTTTACCTTTAGAGGAATCTCCATGGGCCTATAGGAAATCCCAAAATAATTTTCTCCAACTCATAAACAATCAATGTAGGAATCATAAAAAGCATCATCCAACAGAGTTATAAAGACTCTAAAGTTGATTTAATAAGTTGCAATCAGACACCATGTGATTCATCGTTAACGCTGACCGAATAAGACGTAGTAGAATCTAATGTTGCATGATTTGATGAAATCTCAAGCCCCTCAAGAACAAAAGACAAAAACCACCATATTTTAAAGGAAGATCTAGGGGGACCATTCTCTCTACCATAACCAACAACCAATTCATGGGCCATCATAATATTATCAATAATCCTTCTTCCTAGACTAAAAGTTGATTGGCTAGGACAATCTTTAATTATCTATGAAATAATTTTACTAATGCATTTATATATAGCCGTACATGAAAAAATTGGCCAATATTCCTAACTCGAAATGAATTAGGAACCTTGGGAATTAAGCAAATGGAAGAATGATTGACCTCTCTTGCCAAACAACCTCTATAAATGAAATAATGTGTAGCTAGCTCCACCTTTAGGCCTACAACATCCCAAGATGCCTTATAGATCTTTTGTAACGCCCCAAAATCCTTAAGTTATTATTTTATATTGATTGGGTTATTATTATTGTGTTATTAATATTAGTTAATTAGAGTTTTAAGAAGTTGGATTTTAACTAGAAATTTAGCTTGTGGGCTTAGGATTAGGAGTGGGCTTGGCCTAGGAGAAGGGTCCGGCCCGGGTTTATAAATACCTCAAACCTCCTAACTTCTCCTCACAATTATACTTTCTAACTTGGAGAGGAAGAAAGAGAGAGAGAGAAACCGAGAGAGAATGAAGAAGAAATCAAACCCTAGTTCTCTTCCACTTGATTCAATTCGAAGCAATCATCACACTCGTTGGAGTCACCGGAGGCCTTAGATTCGTTGTTGAATTCCATCGATCAAGTAAGGTATAATCATAGTCCCTTTCGTTAGTGTTGGTTTTTTTGTTCATTATGTTTAGGGTTGTGTGGGATGATGAAACGATCACCGAATCATTGGGTTGTGTTAGGATTTGTGTTACCAACGTTAGTATATGTTTTGGGGAACGTTTTACTTGTTGAATTCTCGTCAGAAAGTCGAATAATGAGTTTGGGATTGATTTTCGGAATTGCTGTCAGGATTGCGCAGCCGTGGGAAATCGGCTCGTTCTCCCTCGTTAACCGTCGGATCGTCATGAAATTTGGACAGAGGCTTCACGACTCATTGTTCTTCAATCTGACCGGAGGGATCGAGCATCGGAGGCTCCAGTAAGGAGCAGCAACTAGTCGAAGTTGGCTGATTTTCCAGGAAAAGCGAATTCGGTAATTTGGATTATTAAGCGGTGTGTGCGATTCTCAAAGGCAAACGACGGAGAATCAAGTGTGGTTGTTAATTGATCGCAAGGTAAGAATCTTAAGCATGTTGTTGGTTTAATTGAAGTGATTATCGAGTAATCGATAGGCTAGGGTTTAATGTTGTTTTTGAACCGTTAATTCGTTGCTAGAAGTCGTTTAATGTTGATTTTTGGTATTGGAATGGATAGGGATATTATAGGATAGCAATGTGTGAATTTTAGGGGCAATTGGACTAGTCTAGGTACGTCTAAGACCCTTGTTTCGGTATCGAGTCTTCGTATTGATTTGATAGTAAGTAATGTGCTTTACGATTGAATTGTTTAGGTGAGTTAACTTGCTATCGTGAGGATACCGAGGAGTACCCTAAGCTGCTATAAGGTGAGTTACACTGTGCTTGTTTTATATTGTTTCGTGTGTATGTATGCATGATTTGGTTGAGTCACTTTTATAATTGTTAGTGGGTTTTACGTTCGTCGTATTATAGCTTGCTTATATGTATGTAAGTTGATGCGTTTGATGAGGCCGGGTCGTGGGACGATCCGAAGAGTGGGTAACCACTAAGGCCGGATTGCGGGGCGATCCGAAGAGTGGGTAACCACTAGGGCCGGGTCGTGGGACGATCCGAAGAGTGGGTAACCACTAAGGCCGGATTGCGGGGCGATCCGAAGAGCGGGAAACCGTTAAGATGTGGATATGATGTGATTGGTATGTGTGATTGTGATGGCACCGGTTGTGCTATGTGCCCGCGTGGCAGTATGAAATAGGCATAGTGCTAGCTCACTAAGCGTTTTCGCTTACCCTTTCGTTGTTTACCTTTTTTTCAGGTTCTGGTTTAGAAGTGGATAAGGGCAAGGCCCCAGCTTGATTTTCCTGTGGATGACGGTTCTAGCGACACATTGGCATTTATTTGTGGGTTTTTATTTTATATTTAAATGGGATTTTTAGTTATTTATTTTTAGTTGGCATTTATTGAGCGGTTCGCCGTGAAAAAGTATTTATTCGTAATAAATTTATTTATTAAATTCTTTTTATTTAAAACCTTTAAAAAAATCCCGTTTTTGAAAATTGGATGTTACATCTTTGAAGAAAACACATTAGACCCTAGAGCTCGAACATGTCCAATATCAAACATTGCCTTTTTAATTTCATTTAGTAATTAGACGGATCATGAAGTTGGCATCTTCAATTAAAAGGGTACGAGGAAAGAAATTCAAAGGAAGAGTTGGATCAACATTAGCATCGATTTCACCAAGAATGCTTCGGAAATGATTAACAGAAAGGTTTCCCATCCCAAGTCCACTTACCACATGCCCATTAGATACCCTAACTGAATCCAATTTATTGTGATTCCTTTTTTTTCCTTGACCGTCCTATGGAAGAAAGAAATATGCGAGTCCCCATCTTTTAGTCATCTCACCTCAACTTTCTGTTGGAAGTCTTCTTCCGCAATCTGAAAGGCTTCTTGAAAGGCCATAAAAACATTAGCCAAAATCCTCATGCAATAAAGGATTTTGCGAGTCCGAATGCACCATCCTTTAGATTTTCCTCCACTTCAATTAGAAGATCATCAACTATCTTAGAGATATTCCCATGCAAAGGACGAAGTGCTCGAAGGGGTCTTTTTTAGGGCCTTTAATCGAGTGATTACTTTAAATGCGAAAGTTCCCTTCACTGGAGTCTCCAAACAAATTTAACAGTCTATAAAAAGTCACAATGGTGAGATAAGAAATTATTAAACTTAAAGAACCAGTTACCTTGAAGTTTCCCTCCATCAAAAGAAGCCACCATCAGACTATGATCCAAAACTCTCTGGGGTAAAAATAAAACTAAAAGGCTTCCAAACGAATCGTCAAATGAATTACTTATCATCACCTGACCAATTTTCGAACTATACCACCCCCTTGAATCGGTTTTGTGCCCAAGTGTAAAGAATGCCTGTAAACCTAGCAAAAAACATTAAGTTTCCCAATACAATCCATAAATTCCATCATACCCAAATCTCTTTGCAACGAGCCTCCGTCAATGTCATTTGATTTAAGAATACAAGTGAAATATCCCAAAAGTAACCAAGGATCATTATCGACCAAAGGTTTAAATTGGTAAAGGCCATCCAAAGGCGCCATCCACAAACCATATTATTATCGCCATATATGATTGTTGCAAAAAATACATCTGGGTCCCATTAATATAAACTTTACAATGCTTTAATAGGTCCAACATATCAAAAACCATTACATCAAGAACCACGGGATTTCATCCCTCCTAATACCATGCATGCAACAAAAGTGATATCACTAGGAACCCAAAACACGAGAGGATAATATGAATTAAGATTAGAAGCCACTAAATGAAACTCTATAATACCATAGAAAAAAGGGAATTAGAATGGATAAAGTGTTTTGATCGATGGTTTATGCAACCCTGCAAATCAATCACAAGTGTATGTTGTTGATAAAGTAATACGTACTAACTACGAGTATCTTTCCAAGAAACTACGAGGCCAAGTACCACAAAAGCTACTACAACTACTAACTCAACTGTAAAGTGGTTGAGTGGTTAACTAATTAAATATCTAAGAAAAATAGAGGTGAGCACAGCAAAACAGTTCAAACAAAGATTCAAGCAAATACGGAGGAATTTCTTAGATGATAAAGGAAGGCTAGAGGTTGGATTTCCTTTGGATTCCGTCAACATATAATTATCACACATCAAATAAACAACGATAGATAAGAGGTTGGATTTCCTACATATAATTATTCAAGGAAGGCTGGAGGTTGGATTTCCTACAGATACTTACTATTCTCTCTCGAATAATAGCAAGAATATATCATATCATGTGTATTAAAATCTCTCGATTAATAAACAACGATAATTAACTCGTTAAGGACAAGAAATGCATACACATAACTAAAGTTTACTTGGTATATCTTTATCCAAAATCTCACTTTAGGTCTAACTAGCTTCAAACAAGTTATCAAACCAATTTCTTAAAAGGAAATACAACTAGAAGATAGATAAGAAAGCTAAACTTATCAACATGAAGAATAAGCTAGAAAAACTCAACTTAAAGATATGATAACTAAAAATATTTGTAATAATCGCATAAATAACTGTAGAAATCCAAAATTCATCCTTCTCCCAGCCTCAAACTACTTAGCTCATACTCATACTAGCAACTCGCATCAAAGATAAGAAGACAACACCCCAAGTCATTGTTTCTCAACAAAAATACAATGGAATGATAAACACCGTCATATATTTGATACATACTACCAATCTTTGCTCCAAATGCTAATTCCACCTTGATGAAAACCTTCTATCATCTCTAAAATACCCAAAGCGGCTTTCAAAGTAGCCTAGCCTCCAATAATCATGAGATAACCCAAGACCATAGCTCTAAGCAAAATTTTATACTATTAGCTCCCATTCGTGATAGTGCCCAGCGATAGTGACATATCTCACAATCGCCTGAACCTCCAAAATCAGAATTTGCCCGCGGTTCATGTTGTGCGATTTTGACATTTGTCACTATCGTGGGCACAATAGCATGGGTTTGCAGACTTCATTTTCTTTGCTCGTTCATGCGGTTGACCTTTTCTTCTTCCTGGTTGTTAAATGGAGCATGGTTTGTCATCTTTTCTTCAGTTTGATCATTATATGCCTACATAGCACTTACAAACATATATTAGTCCAAAAAGCCAATCACTTCAAAACAAGTCGTGAACTTGTGATTTGGAGGGTATGAAAACAATCAGATAACGAAGTTATCATGCTTTACCTTCCTTTGTTTAATTGGGGAATTTAATCCCCTAATTTCATGCTCTGATCTTCAACATTAGGATTGACTAAGGTTAGCACCTTTTGCACCTGGCACCGAAAGATCAAGCTACGTGTCTTCAAAGAGTTCTAGAATGAACCTAGTCAAACCCTCCTACATTTTTCCCCTTCTTTAGAACAATTTGATGGTTTTCTATACCCTAACTAGATTAATATGCAGCGGAAAATAAAATTAATCTAGGGTAAGAAGGAAACAAAACCCTAAAGGATCTTAACTTAATAACTAAAAGCAACTTAAACAAATAAACAAATAAATAAATAACAAATAAGGAATACTAACCTTTTGAGAAAACCAATTTCTCATACGCGCACTGCCTTTGCCGAAATGGTGGCAAGTACCCAACCGAGGATACCTATAATGGCTCACACCCATGAACCAAAGAGAAAATATATTCGAACTCCTAAGGTCTCGATAAACGAAAGACTCTTACAAGGAGTAGGAATAAGAAAGAGAAAATGAGTGAAGAGAAAACTAGGCACCCCCTTTATTTATACTAAATGGAAGGGGTTTAGGTTTATTCCTTGGAGCGATGTGGGACATCACCTTTTTGTTTATATGCCTAATACTTGATCTCAAAATCATATTTTAAGCTTTCCCACATACGTCATATGGGACCAACACCGCACGATGTGTCATTGTCCACCATACGCCCTTTAGAAACAATTATATACGGCTTATTGAACTTCCTATAATATTAACTCTAATTAATATTATTTCTCTTTTATTATTTCTCTTATCGGTTCAATGAGGCAACCCAAAAAGGACTCTACTCTTGACGATAGTCTTTGCCAATATAGTTATGATCTTGGACACTAAATCCAACACAATCATCATCTATAAAGGAAGAAAACTGATTAGCCCCAAAATTTAGGGGATGAGCACTCTTTGCCTTAAAGAAAAACTTAAAACCGGATGAAAGAACCGGGAGTTTAACCATAGTTGTCATGTGAGCTTGGTTGTACTTTCCTCCTTCCCCTTGCCAACCGCCACCATCCATATCATTAGGCACTCAATCTGAGTATGAATCCACAACATAAGTATCATGATTGATATCCTTCGAAGTAGCCCCTTTGTCCCATAGAGTTGATGTCCCAAAATATTGTTATAAAATATGAACTGTAATGACCACAGTTTAAAAAGTTAGTTCTAAAGTTAGTCACTCGTTAAAATGACCAAGTTTGAAAAGAATTTCAAATTTAGGGGTGAAAAGTGACATTTCTGCTTAATGTTTGGAAGTTGGGCTTATACCAAAAATGGTATGGGCTTAGCCTTTTAGCCCATACTATTTAAGGCATAAACCTAGGGTTTTTGCCATTTGGAGAAAAACTTAGTGTGTGTTTAGTGTGTGTTTAGGAGAAGAGCTTGGAGCCACTCTATCATCGTCAAGGTCGGGAAATCATCACCGAGGTAAGATCCCGATGTTATTTTAGCGTACGATTTATCTAGATTAATGCGGGAATAGTTTAGTAACCTTTTAGAATTGCCTTGGATGCATTGGGATCGGTTTTTATCAAGATTTTGGAGTTTTTACGGATCTGTTCGGTTTTCCGAATCGGATTATGAGTTTTCCGAATCGGGAAACATGTTTTCCGAATCGGAATTCATGTTCCCCGAATCGGAACTCATGTTTTCCGAATCGGTTTTTATGAACCTTGTTGAGTATCTCAAATGCCTTTCCCGAATTGAAAACTATGTTTTCCGAATCGGGAATTGGGCTAGTCTAGTCGTTATGTTGACCACGTTCATTACGAATCGGGAATCGGAGTTGGGTGTTTTCCGAATCGGAAAAGGGTGTTTTCCGATTCGGAAAAAGGGGGGTTTTTCCGATTCGGAAAAAGGGGGGTTTTTCCGATTCGGATTTTTGAGGAGTTTCTTTGTAGGGTTGGTTTTCGGAGAGGTTTTTCCATACCCTATAGAAATAAAAATTTTCGAGGGGCGCTGCCCCTCAGACCCCGCAAGGGCGGCTCCCCTTGACCCCGTCCGCTAACCGGGTAGCGGAACCCCGTGCTAAGTCTGCCTAGGGGTATCCTAGTTGTGGGTTTTCTAAGTGCGAATCACTAATGCCTTAGGAATTTATACAGATACCAGGAGATAGAGTAAGCAGCGAGATAAGCTCAGGTGAGTTCCCTTGCCTGAAAATGAATGGACTGCTTTCACTATTTTAAACATATCCATTCGATTTGCAAATGTTTTGATGATGATATTAATGTGATTTTGTGAAATTGTAAATGGTTGTGAATGCTATATTGATGATCATCATATGCATGCTGTTTTAATATTGCGGAATTGCATTGTGAGTAATGTGTACCATGGGACCGTACATCCCTGGGAGGTTTAGTGGTGTGAGGCACGGACTATGTCCGTCACTCCTTAAATGAGAATCTGGGAGATCCGGCCACGTAAGATTGGTTGTGGGATGGTGCGAGGCACGGACTACGTCCGTCACTCCTTAATTGTGAATCTGAGAGATCCGACCATCCGGGTTGTTGTGTTGTGACTTTATTACTCATGATGTTTTTCTGGTACCTTATGATATCTAATTTTACGGCCAGCGGGCCGGAACTGTTGTTTAAACTATTTTGAGGGAATTCACTAGACCTTTCGGTCTAACCCTCATTTTCAAAATCTAAAACCCTTTTCAGGAAAGGATCGTGTGGCTAGAGGCAAGGAGAAGGTAGACGTCTAGAGTGGCTCTGCCGATAGAAGTCTAGTATTTTGTCCTAAATTAGAATCTCAGCTGTGGAGGGTTGTTCCGCATGCACTCTTTAACCATTTACTTTTGAGTTGAGAATTCTGAGATTTATGCGTATTAGATCACTGGGAATTATGATTATTGCGTAATTATATTTGTTATGATATTTTGGGTATCGGGGGCGTTACATGAACCAACTAGTCCATACATGAAAGTCAGTTTTGATGTCTTTTTTGCAACTACTTTCGAAAGACCAACATCTTTAGCCGTAGGTTTTCGTTTGTGTGTGACTGACGTGAAACCATCATCATCATTCTTCCCCACCAATTTACCCTAGTCATTTTTCTTTGCCAATTCCACTTTCACATACGATAAGGACTAGTGACCAAATACCATACAATGAGAGCATTGAGAAGGCTCCTATAAGACCATCTCCATCATCCTCGACACCAAACACACCAAATATGGTGGGTTCATTCACACCAAGAGAAAATCATCTTCAACCACACACTAAAAAAACACCAAATTGTGGACCCCATATTAAAATAACATAGTTTTCATTACTATTAACTATTTTTTGTAATAGTTATTATAATTTTATAAATACATGTTATATTATAATAATAAATTATTACTAATTAATTTATTTAATGAAAATTTGTTAAAAGTATAGTTAATGTTACATTACGAAAGAAAAATTACAATAACTCAAATACCCTCTCCTATTCGAGGTCGGGTGGCCTTGCCACACAAATTAAAAATATAACTAAGTAATACTAATTCTCCAAGTTAACATACTCGTCGCATAGGTGATTAATTAATGCATTTTGAAGTTTAAATTGAATGTTTTTATCTTTAATCTTTTTATGTTCGCAAAAAAACTGTTCACTTCCACCATTGTTATCGGTCACCATCTTAATTGCCACATCTTGTCAAAGTCAGGCTACAAGGATACGAAGGCAATTAGATTTTTAATATAAATTAATTAAATATTTCAATCCCCTCAAAAATCTCATAATAACCTTAACTACATTATATATAGTTAAGTAGATTAGATCCATAAAAATATATAATTTATATCAATGAAATTTTCGAACTAATTTACCTGTTATTTTTAGGATCTAGATTTCTTGAGTTTTTTTCACATCTTTTATGCTAAATATCACATGTAATAACATAGAAATGTTAATCCATTATCCAATGTTATAATACATAAACGTGAATATATTGTCATATGAAGATATTGTACATTATCATTGTTAAGATATGTGGAAAACCCGTGAGGGTGTATTGTATTCATCTCACCATATTTATAGGACAAAGAGGGTACAAAGGAAAACCCTAACTTGGTACACAAGTAGAATAGCTTGGTACACAAGTAACATAGCTTGGTACACAAGCAACCTTGGTACACAAGCAATATACCTTGGTACACAAGTAACCTACACTATACATTAGGAAATAAAATAATTTGTATTTAACACACCCCCCGCAGTCGTAGCGGGAGGAGACCTAATGCTAAGACTGGATCTAAAATCTAGAAACAACTGTGTAGGTAATCCTTTTGTAAAAATATCTGCAAACTGGTGAGACAAGGGCACGTGCAAAACTCGCACATGCCCAAGGCAACACGTTCTCTTACAAAGTGTAAGTCAATTTCCACATGTTTGGTACGTTGGTGCTGAACCGGGTTATTAGCTAAATACATGGCACTGACATTATCACAAAAAACGACCGTGGCACGAGAGAGAGGAAGGCGTAACTCCAGCAGAAGATTGCGAAGCCAGGCCGATTCAGCAACAGCGTTAGCTATGCCACGATATTCAGCTTCGGCACTAGAACGAGAGACAACATGTTGTCGTTTAGACGACCAAGAAACAAGATTGTCGCCCAAGAAAACGCAGAACCCGGAAGTGGACCGGCGGGTGTCAGGGCAGCCGGCCCAATCAGCATCGGTATAAGACACCAAACGATCAATAGAGGAGGGACGAAGAAACAGACCCAATGAAAGAGTACCTCGGAGATAACGCAGAATGCGCTTGAGGGCATTAAAATGCGGTTCGCGAGGATCATGCATGAACAAGCAGATCTGCTGAACGGCGTAGGAGATGTCCGGTCTAGTGAATGTGAGGTACTGAAGGGCACCAGCGAGACTCCGATAAAGAGTGGGATCAGAGACTGGTGCACCAGAGGAGGGTAGCTTCGACTTTGTGTCCGCCGGTGTGGAGCATGGATTACAAGTATTCATGCCAGCACGAGAGATGATTTTCTGAGCAAAAACTGATTGAGACAGAAAAAGGCCCGAGGAAGAACGAGTGGCAGCAACTCCCAGAAAAAAAGAGAGCGCACCTAAGTCGGTCATCTGAAACTCAGAGGAAAGGCGAGAGATGACACGAGTGACCAAGTCAGGGGAAGAAGCGGTCAAGATGATGTCGTCGACATATAACAATAAGTATATAGTATCACGACCATGATGATAGACAAAAAGGGAGCTATCAGATTTACTCGAAGAGAAGCCTAAGGAGGTAATGAAAACAGCAAACCGTTGGAACCAAGCACGCGGGGCTTGCTTAAGGCCATAAAGTTCCTTGCGAAGCCGACAGACATGATTCGGGTACGAAGGGTGAACATAGCCGGGAGGCTGTTTCATGTAGACTTCTTCCGTCAAATCACCATTAAGAAAGGCGTTCTTGACATCGAGCTGATGAATAGGCCAGTTCAAAGAAACTGAAATGCTGAGAACTGTGCGAATGGTGGCCGGTTTGACAACCGGACTGAAGGTCTCGTCGTAATCAAGTCCAGGTTGCTGGGAAAACCTGAGCAACTAGGCGAGCTTTGTAACGAGCAAGATGACCCTGACTGTCAAACTTGAGACGATACAACCATCGAGAGCCAACTATGTTAACATAGGCGGGGGGGAGAACCAGATCCCAAGTGTGATTGGAGAGTAAGGCAGACATTTCAGAGTTCATGGCTTCTTTCCAATGTGGGTCACAAACTGCCTGAGCAGTGGAGGTAGGGATCGGAGAAAAAGAGGAAACCGCTGAAAGATTAAGAATCTGACGAGGTTTGAGGTTCCCAGTACGAGACCGAGTGGTCATGGGATGAGTAGAAGTGGATGTGGTATGCTGGGCGACAACAACACCAGTGTCGGCAGTGGTTGCCGGAGGTGCATTACTGGTGGAAGGTGAATCAGACGCAATGGGTGTGGTGGTCGTAGGAACGGCAGCATCAGAAGAGGTTGGTGCAACCGGTGAGGTCCGCGGAGATTCAGGGGAAGTAGTTGGTGCGGGTGTGACGGCAGACTCTAAGGGAGGGGAGGAGCCGTCTTCAAGCAGATCATCATAAGCCGATACAGGTGGTAAGTCATTGAACGAGGAATAAGGGAAGTGGTCATCATCAAAAAACACATGTCGAGAAATAATGATGCGATGAGAGACAAGATCATAGCAGCGATGTCCCCGATGATTTGCTGATGGACCCAGATAGACACAGGCCGTAGACCGCGGCGAGAGTTTTTGGGGAGCTGTAGAGGACAGGTTGGGGTAACACAGACAACCAAAGACACGTAAGTGCATGAAGGTAGGAAAGGTACCATAAAGTTTCTCGCACGGAGATTGAAACGAGAGAGTTGTTGTAGGGAGAAGATTGAGGATGTGAACAGTCATGTTTAGTGCTTCAGCCCAGAAGTTAGGAGGAAGGGAGGCCTGAAACAAAAGTGTGCGCATGACGTTGTTAATGGTGCGAATCGCACGTTCAGCTTTACCGTTTTGTTGTGATGTATACGGGCAAGAAAAGCGAATTCGAATCCCATGGTTTTGAAAAAGAGTTAGTAAGTTGGCATTATTAAATTCGCGACCGTTGTCACATTGAAAAGATTGAATGTCGGTTTTAAATTGATTAACAACATAAGCGCGAAAGGTGCAAAAAACCTTAAAAACATCAGATTTCACACGCAAAGGAAACACCCATAAGAAATGAGAGAAGTCATCCAAAAATAAGATATAATATTTATAACCACTCAAACTAGATATGGGAGATGTCCATAGATCAGAATGCACTAATTCAAAAACCTTAGAAGTTTTAGTAGTAGAATGAGAAAAAGACAAACGACAGTGTTTACCGAGTTGACACGCATGACACGTAGGCAACAAGGTATTTGAACAAGAAATAAAATTACGAGACTTTAAAAAACTAAAGGTAGAGACCCCCGGATGACCCAGGCGACGATGCCACACGATGGGAGACACGGCAACAAAAGCAGTAGCAGATGGGGCAGACGGTTGAGGAGACTGGAGAACAGGATAGAGATCACCAATGCTATCAGCTCGATGAAGGAGTTGACCTGTATTAAGATCCTTTATGGAAAAGCCAAACGGGTCAAATTCAACAGAAACCCAGTTGTCAATAGTAAACCGACGCACAGAAATGAGATTTTTGACCATTTGATCGGATACAAGAACATTTTTAAGTGCCAACGGTGTGCGTGATAATGGTAAAAAAGTGTCACCAATACAAGATACCGGAAGTAAAGCACCATTACCAACCATGATTACTTTTGACTTGCCACAAGGTTTAAGAGAAAGTAAGTTACCTTGATTGTACGACATGTGGGAGCTTGCACCGGTGTCCATGTAGTAGTTGTTATCCTGAGTGCGTGCGGGTTGTTGAACAGACATCGAGCTGAAGAGAGAGGCTAAATCCGTGAACTGTGGTGCGGACGGGCAAAGTTGTGGAGCCTGAGGTGGCTCAGCAAAAAGTGCAGATGGCGCAGGCAACCCCCCATGGGTAGGCGCAGATGGCGCCGGTAGACGACGGGGGCCATTGGGCTGAGTATTCTGAATTTGTTGTTGATGCACAACGTTCTGTAGTAACTGTAGCAGTTGAGCATTGAAAGGAGGATGACCGCCAGGTGCACCTGCATCACCAGAAAAACCAGTAGTGTTTGATGAAGAAGAACCCCCTCCCCCAAGAGTACGATTAAAAGTGACCCGCCCCGTGTTTTTGTTTCCCCGATTATTTTTAAGTCTCGTTTTCCCATTGTTGTTAGGAGCAGAGGTGGAGTAAAGCGCAGAACTGGGGGATAGGTGAGTGTCAGCGGTGGGGTCAGGTTGGTCTTCACGTGACTCATGCAAGAGTAACATGTTTTTGGCCTCAAGGAAAGAGGGAAAAGGCTTGGTATGGGTGATAACATCAACAAGACTTTGGTAAGAGGGTGGCAGGTGCTGCAAGATTTGTAAGACAAGATCTTGTTTAGATATTTTGGTGTCAACATCAGCTAAGGAGTCAGCAATATCCTTTAGGGTGTGATAGTAATCAGTAATAGACAAGACACTTTTTTTGTGTTGCGAAAGGCAGTTTGAAGTTGAAGGCTTCGAGACAATTTATTGTTTAGAAAATATGAGTCAAGGGCTTCCCATAAATCTTTTGCAGTACAATTGTCTTTAGTGATGATATTGAGAAGGTTGGGTTCACATGTGGAATAAAACCAGGATATAATACGAGAGTCAATGGCCTCCCAGTCCTCATCATGAGTACCTTTCGGTTGAGAGGTGCCAGTGATGTGACCCATGACCTTGGCCCCTTTGCACATGTCAGTAAAAATACGGCGCCACAATTTATAGCGGGCCCCATCAGTGGTAAGTTTGAAACTGAACTGAGGGTAGACGTTACCAATAGCAAAAACTAGTTGAGCGGCCGTGGGGTTGGGTGGATTGGTGGTCATGACTAATAACGCAAGGGCAACGAGAAATAAAAATAGGCGACGGAAAAAAAAAAACGAAGAACGATCTCACCAAAGTGTACCCAAAAGAGAAGAGGCGACAGAAGACAAGTGCGATGGCGGCTGTCGGATGTCGTAGGGCAGGCTGGTGATGGCGGGCGATCGACGACTGTGGTAGCACGGCGTTAGCAGACAAGCAGCAACGGTTGTGCGAGGCAGCGTGCGGCGAGTGAGAGGCTCGCGGCGCGAGGAATTTAGTCGCGACGCGAGGTGGTCGCGTGCAGCCTTCGCGGCGCGAGTACAGGCGCAGAGGCGGTGGGGCGGTCGCAGCGGTGTTCTGTGGTCGATGCAGGGTGCGGCGCAAAGCAGTTCGCAAGCCGTCCGAGCGAAGAGAGGTCGGCGGCGCGACGACAAGTATGCTATCCGCGATTTAGATGGTAGTAACGTGCGTCGGTGGAAGGCGGTCCGAGAGAAACAGCAGTCACAGAAGTGGCGATGTAGAGAGACGGCGGTATAGTTCCACCGGTGGCACGACAGGCAGCGGAAGAGATGAAGGCGACGGGTAAGGCACCGAAAAAAAATTAGAGTTTAGGTTAGGCTTGATACCATGTTAAGATATGTGGAAAACCCGTGAGGGTGTATTGTATTCATCTCACCATATTTATAGGACAAAGAGGGTACAAAGGAAAACCCTAACTTGGTACACAAGTAGAATAGCTTGGTACACAAGTAACATAGCTTGGTACACAAGCAACCTTGGTACACAAGCAATATACCTTGGTACACAAGTAACCTACACTATACATTAGGAAATAAAATAATTTGTATTTAACAATCATATGTGATAATATATAGACATGAGTCTATTTATCCCATTTTTTTTATGTGGATGACGCAGTTTTTATATGTGAATCAGTCTCAATCCAATGCTAAAAGGGAAATGACATTTCCACTACGTAATTAATTCATCCAAGGCAATTTTGATAGATTTACTTTTTTACCCTTGCTTTTTTTTTCACGCCTACTTTCTCAAACAATTAAATTTAAAATATATATATTTACAGTTTTTCTCCTTGTACTTATTTAATATGTTTCCTTTATACCTTCTAGGTTGTTATATTTCATATTAGATTTTAATAATATTAACGCATATAAGCGTATATTAACTAAAATACGTTAAAAAACTACGTTTTAATTTCAACAAGTTACACCATTATAATTATTTTGTCGATACCTTCAAAATAAGCCCAATATTAAATATTTTTAGATTTTATTATCTCACTATAAATCATGGAATTGAAATGTTTTCATGTTTTTTTTTCATGTAAAATTAAAATGTAATCAAGTAAAAATAAAATGTTTTCATGTATTTTTTTTCTGATTAAATTTGTATTATTTTAATTATTTTGATAAAACATTTTAATTTTAACAAGTTATACAATTATAATCTTTTCGTCGATATCTTTTATTGAATATTTTTGAATTTAATTATATATGGGGCCTTTATTATGCAACCCGCAAAAAGATTACAACCAATGCAACCCAAATTTTAACCACCCATTATATATACACACACAAAGATTTAAATGGAAACTCAAATATGATTGTAAACGTAGGATCATTGAGATCACACCATGTGGCATATTCACTCTGAATAACACATCATTCCATATTATTCAGAGTGAAATAATTTCTTCGAAAAAAGAATTATATAAGATAGTTTCATCGTATCAAACAATTTCATGATTTATAATGAGATAAAAAAATCCAAGTATATTCAATATCGGGCTCATTTCAAAGGTATCAACAAAATAATTATAATGGTGTAACTTGTTAAAATTAAAACGTAGTTTTTTGACGTATTTTAGTTTATATATGATTATATGTGTTAATAATATTAAAATGAAAAATGAAATATAACAAACTATAAGATATAAACTAAACATATTAAGTAAGTATAAGGGTAAAAATTGTACATATATATTTCAAATTTGCATTGTATGAAAGAGGGATGCGCCAGATGAATTAATTATTGTAGTGGAAATATAAGGCTAAAAAAGTAAATCTATTAAAATTGCCTTGGATGAATTAATTATTGTAGTTGAAATATCATTTCCCATGCTAAAAATATTGTGTATCATTCAATGTTTATATTTAATTTTTAGACTTAAAATATATCTATACTATCTATACTATATATATAAAAGAAATAACTCAAAAAATCGGTTATTTAGTCAAGATAACCGTTTTTCAAACATTACACTTAGCACCCTTCTAATTAATCTTTTAGTTTACTTTTAATCCTTCACTTTTTCATTTTTCATTTTAAACTTTATCATATTAACACAAATAATAGTATACAAAGTAAAATGAATTAAAAAATACATTTCTTTTTATTACAAATTATATCATTGTATAGGTCTCGTTAATACCTTCGAAACAAGCCTAATATTGAATATTTTTTTTGATTTAATCATAGTATTAATTATCAAATATATATGCAATAATTAGTTTTATACTTCTCACATTCTCATTTTTTATTTTAAACTCATATGAATTAAATTTTTTTATATCTATACTACTTTAATAAGACTCTTAATTAGTTTTTTAAGAACAACTAAATTATTCAATTTTACAACTGCAAAAACACTTTGTACAAACCTTGGATGCATAAATTGAAAACTACCTTCCTTCTTCCTCCCACGTTTCATACCCCTGATTCTGCCACCCTTGCGTATTCTTCCCCACATCTCCTTCTCCAATTTTGCCCCTGTTTCATTCTGGTAATTGGCAAAAACTCTTCGACCAGTCACTCGCAATTCTGGTAAGACCGATATTAGTGCAGATTGTATTACATGTTTAGACAACAATTTTTTGGATCAAAACGTGATTTTAGTTTCAGTAATTTGTGACATACGTTAATTTGATTTTTCATGTTTTCCTGTATAAACAAGAACAATGTTATTGGAAATTATGTTTGATGTTTAGAAACCAGTTCATTGGATCAGAACTTGTTTTGAGTTTGAATAATTTGTGTTTTCGATATGATCTGGTTCATATTATTGATTTTTATGTAATTTTGTTCAATTGGTGTAATCTAATCTAATTTGTCTTATCATTTGGTCTTATCAATGTTCTTTGTGGGTTTAAAATTCGTTAGCTTTGATAATTCATTTAGGATATACCGATAACCCATACACTGTTGGACTAAAAAAATGTGGTTTTAAATAAAAAATTTTATTACCCGCTGCATCGCGCGGGTATACTGACTAGTATTCCAAAAAGTAAACTGTACAGTGTTGGGGTTGATTATGTGGAACTCGAGAATATGGCGATGGTGGGATATGGTAGTTTGGAAATGTTTTTTAATTACCTAGGATTTCCCGTTAATATTGCGAAAAATATGGTTGAAAGGGTGTTCGACAAGTTTATTACTAAACTTTCTAATTGGCAAGTTCAAACACTTTTAGTAGGGGGTTGGTTACACTTCTTAAATCCGTTTTACGTAGTCTTCCTAATTATTAAGTATTCCTTTTTGAAACTTTCAATTTAGGTTGAGAAAGTGCTTGGCTAGTTAGAAAGATGGGAGCCTTTGACATTGGTTGTTTGTTTGCTTTCAATAGAGATCTCTCATTCAAATGGATTTCACAAGTTTTGGACGGATCAAAATGCTCTTTAGGTCAAAGTGGTTAAAAAGATTAATGGTCCTTGTAGGGTTATTGGATCGCGTTTTTCCAATAATGTGTGATTTTCTTGAATTTGTATTTTGAAGTTGATTTATTAAATGAACAATAATGGTGTTCATCCTTTTTTCTTTTTGCAAGAAAACACAGTGATGGGAATTCTAGTCTTTAGGGATGATGTTTGGTTAGGAGATTTCTCTCTTAAATTGCAATTTTCAAGAGTATATGCGCTTGATCGTGACAAATTGACATTAGTTCAAGGTCAATTGTCCTGGGGGATTGGGTGTCTCCATTTTGCATAGACTGTCGAGAGGGGATAGGAGGATTCGCGATGTAAGGTTTACGAGAGATTCTAGCTACGGTCATGATATCTAACCAAAGAGAAACGGTTTTGGTCCCTAGATGGTTCGAGTGAGTTATCGGAAACTTTTACTCATAAATAGATAGACTCAAAAATTTTGGTGTGAGATCATTCTTTTACTAGATGGAACTTGCTTGTTCCTATTAAGATTAATGTCTTTTCTTGGGGTTAGGCTTGAACAAAATTCCAACTTGAGATAATCTCAATAAAAGTGAAATTGATGTGCATTCCCTTTATGGGTTTGTGATTTGCAGATTAAATTAGTGGATCATTTGTTATTCTCTTGTCAAATGGTACGAGATGTGCATAATCAAATTTGTTACTCTCTTTAAAGGCTTTGCGGTCTTGCCATTTCCTTGGTACAATCAAAGCTTATAGATCAAGGGCACATAGTTGTTATTCGGTTAGTGAATCAAATTTTCCTTTTGACATCCTTTACCATAGTCCCATGTGCATAATCAAATTTGTTATTCTCTTTAAAGGTTTAGCTAAGTCCCATGCTTCATTCAATAAGCTTTATGTTTACTAATGCACTTAAGCCTCTTAAATCATGATGCTAACTAAATCCAAAAATGGTTTGTTCCACAAGGTTACAACTATCCCAAGTTCACAACTACCACTTTGAAAATTGCGGTCCAAACATATAAATTAAGTAGCATGAATACGGAAATAGATTTCCGGATACAAATGTACAAGCGAACCAAAAAAACCCCTAAGAAAGCCCACCTCTTATTTCAGACTTCCTACAGTCAAGTCTAGATATGCAACCTGCTTCAGAATCCAATCCATGACCATAAACAAACAACCAACCTCTAAATACGACAATGAACATACAGTTATTACATGATGGCAAAGTCACGAATCGCCCTACACCAAAATGCAAAGCCCACAACCGTAGCTCAGAGCTTGCTTCAAAAACACTACTTGCGGTGCCTCCTCTTTGGTTCGACCCTCTGTCGTTTTTTCGTCTTCCCATTCTCTGTCATACATTCTAAAGAAGAGCAGTTAAGGACGACATTCAACTGAAATAGCTAGCTTGATGGATAATTCATTTGAATTTAAAAGAAGAGTTGAAATTGATATCTAAGGATACGGGTCTGAATCACGACGGGTCATCTTGGTGGGTACGTCTTTTCCATGCATACGACTAGGTTCTTCCAAGTAAACCGTTCGTGGAAGAACGGCTGCTTTTCGGTCTGCCCTATCTCTGACGTCATATGCTGATGGTGTCATGTTGATATTAAGGGGAGGTGTTGGAGCTGCTGGAGAGTACTCGCCAGGCTCCGAGGGCAGATGCTCTCTTTTTAATTTCCGCCTTTTGGAGGCATTGGCATCCAGCTCCTCTTTCAAAAGATTAACCTTTTCCCTCTCTCCATCTCGTTCCCTGTCGTCTAACTGCATCCACAAGTTTGCGGGTTTTATTATCCATGCCATAAATAACAACACACTAACACTAACTTCATATTACACAAAGAGCCATGCAAACAAAGTATAAATAAAAACAAACAAACCAAGTGAATCCCATGCAGAAGATTTGGATTATTACTAAAAGACGTCTTTTTTTCTCATATAAATCACATGTACATGCCCAAAGATCCTCTAAACAGAATTAAGGAGACGGTAGCTAAATCCATTCAGTCACTTTTTCTTTCATGCTGTTTTTTTTTTTTTTTTTGATAAGATTCACCTGGGTTTGCCCAGACTACATCCTTGGTAAATTTTACCGAGAGCTAAAGCATGCTCCCCTGGGATTAATACTCAGTGGCCCCTGGTTGCTCACCCCCGGATTCGAACTTGGGTGGGTTTTTCTCCAACACCAAGCCTTAACCGGTAGGCTGCCCCACTGGGGTTTTTCATGCTGTTTTTTCTTTCCCATAAGTTTATTTTTCAAGCTTTTGTGATATGTTATGTATAGGTTTTATCTGGAATTGCATGAAAAATCATCCGAAAATGCAAACAGGACGTACCTTTGTCGAAAAACCTTCTCGTTCTTCTCGTTTTCTCTCTCGAAATTCATCTTCTCTTCTTCGCTTTGCATCTTCTTGAGAAACTAACAAATTCTCCTCGGACCTTCTACGTTCCCTGTCATCATGTTTTGGAGACAACCGTTGTGAATGTCTAGCTGTTCCAAACCTTCTATCAGCATCTTCGTCTCTCCTATTGGCATTTAAAGATTGGGGAACCACATGCGGAGGTAGAGGTGGAGGCGGCGGTAAACTTTGCCCACGAAATCGATCATCATGGGACTTTTCTGTTGGAATCTCGGTATGCCTCGCTTTATTTCTGTCATCTTTACTTCTTTCATCCTTACCTTTATCAAGAAGCCTATCGGAACCTCTATCAACCGAACGCTCTCTGCTATGTCTCTCTATTGACCTATCTCTTGATTTCTCCATGATATCATCTCCATGGGACTTGTCAGAACGTTCAAATCTTTCTCGGTGCTCTCTATCATATCTTTCATTCAACTTGTCTTTTGATTTATCCAATGGCTTATCGGTATTTCTAACAGGCTCATCGGAATTTAAATCAATGAGGTGATGTTTCTCGCTTGAAAACCGAACCTCAGACTCTGAGTCGTGTTCTCCTTTCCTCCGCTTAAGAAACCTGTCCTGTTCTTCAGCTGGACTCGTTCTCTTTGTTGGTTTATCGCCAGTTTTTGAAACAATGGCATTATCGGGCCTTGGAGAATGAGATGGTCGAGATGAGGACCGCCGTTGCACATCCATAGATTCCGTGGTGGAATCATCTTTTACGGAAGAGATTCTTGATTCAACAAGCTTTGAAACTCCTCCAGTCTCGGTTTTCAGCTCGTTGCCATGGATGTCTGATGATCTTGTAGATCCTTTTGCTGCAGAAGAGTCCCCAGCCTGTTTGCTCTCAGTTGTATGGAGATCTCTATCACTAGCACCAGCAGCAGAAGATGTTGACGTTCTCCCAACAGCTTTAGGTTTAGTTTCAGGTTTTACAGTCTCCTGTTTTGGTTGCTTCGATACAGATGCAGCAGGAACTGACCTTTTCACTACAGCTCTCCCCTGTCAAAACAAGGCATATTAAGAACATAGGAGAGAGACTATGACAACTAATCCCAATAGACGATTTGCAAGAAAATATATAAGTATACACACAAGGGAAAAGGTGTTTAAAATTGAGGGAAGATGTTTAAACAAAATTCCACAGCTCAATCTTCACACTATCAGTAATTGGAGACAATAAATGATGTCATTTTAAATATTTATATAGCTACTTCCAGAAATAATTAAAGTAGAAGGTGAAGTTGATCAGGAGTTCAATGTTCTTTAATGAAGGAACACATGCTCAAACACAAGGCACATGAAAGCGTGGTTTGTGTAGTTATTTGATACTCCTCCATACATAAAACAAATAAGAAATTTGACACAGATGCTAAAAACTCAATACTTCTTGCGTGAATGCACCAAGACAAGAAGAATACAAGGTATAATCTGTCTATATTTATCTGCTTCCCTTCCCCACTTATTAGATCATAGAAAAGAGAGTAAGCTACATTTGCATGATGAGCATCTATCATTGATCACAAGGGTACTAATATTTTTTTCTTTTTTTTGGAAAATTCGATACTCAAAAAACCTCGACACTTCTCAACTGATAGACTACAAACATGCTGTATCAGAGGGGTGAAAGTTGAACAATTAAACCACTCAAAGACCTTCCAGGAAGCACTTGTACATCCTGAATACTGTTATAAAACATGAACTAGCTAACATGTGATTCAACGATAACATTGTCAAGCACAAGTGGCGCCTCAAATGAAGACATACAAAGAGAGATCCTTTAGATTTTTGATGCAGGCTCATGTCTATCAAGAATAAGATAACAACCAAATTGAACTTAGGAAGTCGGCTTAAACGACCACCCATAAAGTAATTTCTCAACAACATACAGAATTTCAATTTCTACATACACAACAAGCAGCTAGCAGCTTGTAACAACATCAATTATTACTCGATTAATAGACCTCCCAAGAACTGAAAGACTAAATCTCCAACAAAAAATGCCATTACCTAAAGTTTATATCTTCAAAATATATGATGATGGCTTGTTCAGTAATGAAACATAAAGACTAGAAAGATTTAGTAAGTAGGTCATCTTATTGGTAATAAACTAATAACAGCATAACAGAGAGTTAATTAGGATATATTATGGTGTGAGAGTGCACGGGCTGCTATTCTGATGAACCCTCAACAATGCTAAGACAACAGGTCATGATTTTGTGAAAAATAAGTGCAGCCTCATGTGGAAGGCAAACCACTGGTTGGTAAGAAACTAAAATTTTTATCATACCTCAGTGTCTACAGATGTCTTTTTTGCAGCATTCTCCTCTAAAACTCTGTTACCAGAATCATCAATCTGTTTTTGGCTTTCCACTGATCTAGATTGTACAACAGACGGCATGGAAGCATCTGAACCATTACTCAGTGAACCACCTTTTACTTTTACATCTGTTCTTTCATGTTTACTTTCAGAAGGTTTTGCTCTCGATGATATAATAGAAGTCCCAGAATCATGATGCTGGCCTGAAGAGGCAGTTCTACCAGTTGCAGCTTCACCTGGAGGCATATTGAGGCCAGTACTTGCCACTGGAGCAACATATGCTGATTTTGAAGCTGTTGATTGTGCAGGCTTCAAATCAAGATACCCCATACCAAATTCTTCTTCTGTAACCCATGAAGGCTGTACACCATGCAACTACATCAGTATAGATATGAGCACTAAAAAAACAATTATCACACACACATATACATACATAGTCGTAAAGAAAGATTACTAATATTAGAAAGCGTTTATTAATATTATACTCAAAGCATAGTGTTATACTTGATCTTGTTTATATAACCAACTTTTTCCCACTTACTAAAATAGATGATCGATTTGCACAAAGATAACAGAATTTTAACCAATTGTATGAACCAGATAGCACGTATATTAATGGAAGAGTAGAAAGCACTTGATATTAAAAAGGAAAACCAATTTGTATAACATCACCTTTCGAGCAGCCAAGGCTGCAGCAACACCGGTAGCCAACACCTTTAAGTCTTCTCTTTCGTCACTCTTAAGTTTAGCTACCTGACAGTGGTGTGGCAATGAGGGAAAATAAAATGAAAACAATATAACAATTGGTTTTAACTAACTGGTGCAAATGAATCTAAAATGCAACAAGTAAACTAGCTTTTACCCTTTTCTCAAGGTTAATCCCACTTTTTCTAGTAACAGGGAAAACATTTGAAACTTTTGTAAGCAAAATAAGAGCATTCCGAATTTCCATGTACTCCGTAGATTCCAGGCACTGGATCAGTAATCTTGTGATCCTTTGACTCCATTTCCAGTGTACCTTTCAGCAGTAAAATGGATACATTAGATATTACAACCATGGGAAAAATCTTGATCCTGAAGCATACAGAACTTAACACCCATTAACGTAGCATAAAATTTCACATTTCCAAAATGTTCATAGTCCTGGACAGATGTGAAGAAAGCAACTAAATATCATCCAATGGTCCGTAAAACTGATTTGCAATATTAGGTTACTTCAAAACATGTAAAAATGTTCATGGCAACTTGAAAGAGAAATGTCCTCTTATGTAAAAATGTTCATGGCAACTTGATAGGGTTATAGCGAGTGGTTGAAGTAACATGGGTTTATGATTAAAAACAAATAAAACACCATTATGTTTACATGTAAAAAACACATAAACAATGGTAAAAGTACAGGTTTATCATAGAAAACCACGTTGAACCATTCCCAAATAAATCAAATCATTCATTGTTTATAGCAAACACATATACAATCATTCAATTACTAACTGATTCATCTTTAAGAAACAAACAAAAGCAAACAATATAACCCATGTGATGGTAAAAACGTATATTATGGTCTTTTAACTGAGTTCAAGTACTTCATTTAAAGAAATATACAAAATATTAGGATATAAAGGTTTGAACTTTGAACCCTTGTTACTTAAAAATATATAAAAAGTTATTGTCTTCTAAAGTTTCAGAAACCAACCATCATAAATATGACACCAAGCAAGGCAAAACAGCTAAATTGCTTCGGTTTGGCCTGACAGTTAGAAAGCTACTCATACAGAGAGGACAATGATAGAACTAGGCACAGACCAAGGCTGACATGAGCAGAATTTTTTTTAGGAAATCATAAAAAAAACAGCAAGTACTAAAACATGTGGAGACAAGCAGCTCCAGGAGGGTTCACCACTTACGATTTATGTTAGGTTTCATTATTAGCAATTTAGCATAAGCCACCGAGTTTAAGATAAAAATCAGGTAGTTGTTCTTTTTAAGTGTATGAAGTCTTAGGAATCAGTATCAACTTCAAGTACTAAAGATACAATTGTTTCAACAAGTTTAAGATAAAAATCAGGTAGTTTTCCAAATTCCAATTGTTTCAACTTTGCTGTAGCAAAATAAACTTGTCATTGATAACATAATCAAATATAAGCTCTTAATTTGCCACCTTACCTTAATGAATTGGCTATATGTGACACGCTGGCTATTTGGGTATCTATAATAGACGGCAAATCCAGGCATGTTGCCGCACTCACGTTCATACACGGATTCATCACTCTGTACAAAGACGAGAAATCATAAAGGCAGTTAGGCAAGTATGCATTTTAATCATGAGAAGTAGAAGTAACAATATACATAGGATCCAAGAGAGCATGTACTCATAATTACCTTCCAATAATAGGCCGTCTTCAGTGTCTCAAAGAGAAATCTACCAAGCCGACCAACCTCATACTCGGTGCAACAGCATATCATTGGTTGTAATGTTTTACATATTAGAACGTCAATATGGTTGACTGTGTTAAAAAAGGGCGTGCCCAGGGAGTGAAGTGTATGCACAAACATTGCACAATAAACTGCATCTGGCATGCTGAACGTACATCGTGGAAATATACATCGCTGAAGAAACTCCATGTTGATCTTTAATGTATCAGGACAGGAACTCAACCATTTATCTTTTTCACGAGCCAAACGTCTACGAACAGAAGCAACATTTTCTTCATGTTTCTGGAGTTCACCGGTTAGCCTATCTAGAGATTCTTGTATTCTTTCCTTGTCTTTCTTCCGCTTAGTGATTGCCGAATTAGAATTATCAGAAAGCTCTTCCAAAGCTTTAAGGGCAGCATGCTGTTTGGTTATCTCAGACTCGTAACGGTTTCTAGGAACATATAGATCATAGAGTGTTAGACCCCAAAAGGTAGCATATAGATCAGGAGAGAGGCTGTTCCAAGCTTTTGAAGGCAACACTGTTCTCACAGTATCAAGAAGATCTGACCACCTGCCACAAAAGATGGGATCATTAAAGCAGAAAAAGGAAGCAAAACTGGACATAGATATATCAAAACAGAAAAGAGCAAACCCAATCTGGATGACAGTTATTTCGTTCCTATTGCATCCAACTTAAAGTTAAACACAAGGCTAAAAGGTTATTAGCTAGCATTCTGTGAGAGATGCTAGCCATTCATAGTTATGCAAGAACACCATCAATGTTAAAATTCAACCATTATTTGTTTCACAAGTTACCAAGAAAAAATCCAATTACAGGAATGTAACTTCAATCTGTTTCCATGTTACCCAAAATGAACTCTTTTAACATAATGAGGCAACATTTAGTTTCATCATGATACTAGTCGTACATGAATCTAGTAATATGCCATCTTAAAAAAGAACCGCATTTTCTATTGCACAATATCAGAATAGAATATTTACATGAATTTTAGAACAAAATGAATTAAAATATTAGGGTACTTTTGCAACTTGCAACTTGCTCCAGAGATTTGAGTAACTCCATGAGTAAACGTGAATTTATTAAGAGAAAACTGAAGCTCGATTTTCTGTGTACAAGGAGGATAAAACCCTCAATTGTTCAAATAGCAATGGGCTACAAAGCAAGAAATTCAAGAAAAGGGGTTTAGCAGCTTTGGTGCAGTGTCGAGATTTGATGCTCATTTTGTAAAAGGAAGTAAATAATCTCAAGATTCTCAACCTTCCCATCTTGCTACAAGTTACAATGGTATCAATCATAAAGAAATAAGAAACCAAAAGTATCAGGAACGTTACATTATGGGTTTCCTTGGAGGACCAAGATCAAGTATAAGTTTTCCAGAGATATCTGTGAGTTGTTCACTCTCCTTGCCTGCACCTGAATTACTGATCATCTCATCACAATCTAAAGGCCAAACAACATCAGATGTACTCTGACATCTAAAGAGCCTCATCACAGGCCGATAAATTAAGAAAGCAACCTACATAACAAAAGAAAAAAGCAGCATTAACAGATGGTTGGTATTGCATTCTGGAACAACTAATACAGTTGATAACAAAAACACACATCAAAAGAGAACAATAGGCAGCACTGGGTTAACCATATCAAATAAAATAAAGCAATCGCTAAAGAGAAAAGCAACAAAAAACCTCAGGTTCAAGGTGGTATGAGTGTATCAGATCATGAAGATCCGGTACAAGCTGAGCATACGAGGTTATCGGTGTCATTGCACCACACAAGAATTCCACATATTGCAGAAGTGACCCATGACATCTATCCAACTGTTCGCAAACCATCTTAATGTGAGGAGAATCAGCTTCGATGACAACCCTATAAAGCAGACATATATATATATATATGATTACTTACAGAACATGTAGCACTCCTTTACAGTAGACATAAGATAAATAAATCCAGATAGTCAAATATCCACACATGGAGTCGGCATTTTTCCCTCTCTTTTTTGAAATAACAGATAGCCAAGTAAATAAAAAAAAATGGGGAATTTAAATATATATAAAATATATGGAAAACATAAAGTGAGTCTTGGACTTCAAAACATCATCTGTATTGAAATCTTGAGAAATAAAGCATTACACATCGCTAGTCACTTCCCATTTGAGAAGTGTAACTCCAACTCAGGTAAACAGTCATAAATAACAAAATAGACTTACACAGAACGATGCTGAGCAATAAGTAGCAAAAGTGGAATTGCCAACTTTGGCTCATCCTTCGGAAGCAATGAATCTCGTAGCCTGTTGGTGGATTTGATTAAAGCCTGCAGAAAATGTCAACTTCAATATTTCACAGACAACAACAATAGAAAAAATCAAATTGCAAATATTTTTGTAGCCATGTCATGTGACAAAGCAAAAGCAAAGAAAATATTATCCCAATTACAGCTAACTTTGAAACTTATGGCACACTCTTAAGTTGAGTATGTGACAAGACCTCTTATTCCTATTTATAAAATGCATGTATAATCCCTATTTATGCATGTATAATCCCTATTTATATATTCTAAACCTCCAACTAATTTCCTAATATTTAAGAAATAGAAATACAATAAACAAATATTAGAAAATAAAACCAAAACTGAACATTATTCTTACTATACCCCTCAAAGGGGCCATATATGTTGTACAGCCCTAGCTTGGAATCGGATTCATTAAAATTGGTTCCCAAAGGAGCCTTAGGGACCGTTTACCAAATTCTTACAGGGTAAGCGCTTACATAAGTAAGCGTTTAGTAAGGGGCCTCTTAGTTAGAGTATCTTTATCCGAGTAGGAATGTAGCTCAGTTTTATGATTCTATTGTTCACATTTTGAGAATTGAAGTGTACCAATCTAGACATGTTTTGTCCCGTCATGATGAAAAAATTTCTTGGCAATTCGTATAGCTCGTTAGTTATCATTGTGCATCTTATATAAGCTGAAAGGCTTTATCCCTTAGTTCCTTTAACAATTTTCTGACCCATAATCCTTCACAGTTCACATATCCATAAAAAAGAGCACGGTAACGACCGCTTGTTTCTTGCCTCACCAAGTAACCAAGTTTCCCTGTATGTATGAACAGTAGCCACTAGTTGATCCTTGATTTGTAGCTCGCCTCCCCAACTAGACTTATATATGCGAAGTACAACCAAGCACCAAGAGTCATTTCTAGGTATTACTGTACACCGGCTTAGATTAATTATCAACAAACCTTTGATATCTCCCTCTCTCAACTATAATGTTTTCCCACTTTGGTTTATCCTTGGGGTCCAATAAAAGGTTCTACATGCTAGAAGCCTAGAACATACTTTCTGTGAGGTAAGTCCAAATCTTCATTCAATCAAGCTACTTCTATTCCCAAAGAGTATTTGAATGATCTTGCATCTTTGATCTCAATTTCAGATACAAAAAGTTTCTTGAGCTCACTAAGTCATTTCCAATAGCATCATCTACAATGACAATGAGGATGACTAGCTTTCCATTTTGCCAAACAACTTCACAATTAGAGTAAGGTCGATCTTCGACTTGAGTATATATGTATGCCACAGATGTATTAGTAAATCTGTAAAAGCAAGCCCAGGGAAACTAAGTTAGGCTATACAAAGACCTCTTCGGATTACATACTAGTCTACCAATAAAAAGATTTTCCAAGCCCAAAAGAATTTTTATGTAAATATCATCTTCTAGATTATTGTTTAATAATGTGTTTTTCACATCCAACTAATACAGTGCCCAATCGCAGTTCACAGTGACCGATAAAGGAACTTGTATAGGATTGAGTTTGGCGTCTGAACCTGATAGCCAATACCATATCATTGGGTTAGGTCTTTTAACTTTTTGGAAAAGTCATATTTAAATAATAAAATAAACTTTATATATAAATTTTCTATTCGAATTTAAAAATTATATTTGATTAGATAAATAACTTATATAATATCTGAAATTTTTACTGAATATTACTATATTAGATACTATTGCATAGTAAATGTACTAGAATACTGCAAATGTATTCGTAATCCATATTAAATAAACCACTAATTTATTTCCACATACCGCCCTTTACCACCTCTATTTCCAATATATTAAATCACAGTCCTGACAGTGATTCCAGTTTAAAACAGCAGTAGCTGCTTAGATCATGATGATCCCTTTCAAATTATTGACAGTTAGTGTAAAGCAGTAACAGTAAAAGGATAAGACGATATTGCCTTTGATTGACAGCGGTAGACATAATGTTGTTGAATCCAAGAGGCAGCAAAGTAGCAACAATTAAAAGACTAGATGTAGCAGAGAATCGGCTTCAGTTAGACAGCACAAAGAAAATGGTGAGGAAATCAAGGCCGAGGATTCCAAGTCTGATTATAAGAATGAGAGAGACCACAATAAGAATATAAAATGTGATTTCGAAAAAAATGGAGAAACTGATCAAAGGCTTTGTCAATTGAGAATTTGACTTGGAATGACAACATGACAAGCAGAGTGAATAGAGAAAAGTTATCTTACTGTCCATCATCATAATTGGTGGGAGGAGAATATGTAGCAATAAGGTCTTCAGCTTATCCCAAACAAAGACATCTGATCCACAAATTCTCAACAAATTTTTTCTGCTATCAAGAATTTCATACAAGAAGTTGAAAACAGGAGTGAGAGTTCCGGATGAAAGAAGACTGTCGTGAAACTGACAACAATTGAGAGATTGAACTACTAGAAACCAGCGACTAATCAGACATCGATTAATTTAAGATTGGTGACGAACACTGTGAACAATCAAGCGAGTGAAACTGAGTTTATGAAGATGATGTTGAAGATCGATGAAAAATGAGATTGACATTGACATATTGGGAATCCGACTCAAATCTGAAAGCGAATGTGAATGCTAGGAATCCTACGATCATAATTAATATCAAAGCCCACTAATCTAGAACAATGAAGATTAATAACGATTGAAACAAGTGAAGAGCAGCAACGAGTTCACAAGAGCTCTGATACCACATGAGAAGACCTCTTCCTCATTTAATTCTGACATGTACGTACAAGCCTTACATTTATATTTAAACCTGCAGATAATTCCCTGATATTGAAGGAATAGAAAAACAATAAAACAAATAAAAGAAAAGAAGATTAAAAAATTAAATGCTATTCTTTCTAATATAAAAAACTTAATAGGCCAAAAACCAAAACTTAGTTTAAGAAACTACAGCAAAGCCCAAAAGTTACCAAAGAGGGATCCTAGTGCAACATTAAATAAATCATTATAGGTAGCTATGGTATAAATTAAATTGATGCATGTTCCACTCAGATAAGTTACACTTTGAAGAAAGGAAAAGAGATAATTCAAGTTTGAGATGCATATTTACCATAAATCTTGACCACAAAAAACAGGTAAATAATCAACTCATATGGACCAAAGACCTATGGATATCATTTTGGGACCAAAGGATAGATACATTTTCATTATGGAAAAATTATTTATGATTAAAAAAAAGTACCATCAAGTTTACAGTTTATACCTCTTCTCTACACCATCTTCCATCAAGTTTTGGATTTTTTTAGAATCCCACCGCAAAAACATAAAATAGCGATCCAAATTTTAATGCTATAGATTGTCAGAAATTATAGAGAAGGGAGTCGAGTGCAGACGGTATTTTAGAATCACCCTTCATGCAATTGATATCCAACAAATGTTAACAACTATTCTTTTGATCAAAATGCACCTTATTGTTTCGGGTTGCCCCAAAAGAAGTAGCCTGATAACGTAAAGTCTCACTTCCTGCCATAGCATCCAACTGTTCTTCAGTCATGTTCTCTGTGTACTGGACATTAGCCATCTGCTGAATAAGTTCCTGCACCAACGATAAACTTGACACAAGGCTCTCAAGAAGATAAAAAGGAGTTCTGAGAAACAATAATAATGAAAAGCATAATTCGGGTCTGGTAATACCTGCAGGAGAACAAGCTCGATTCCACTCCCTTTTTTCAATTGATTTACCAGATACTGAAATAAACCCCTGAGTTCCATCGATGGGTACTTCTTGCACCTGCAAAAGAAAAAAAATCCCATTGAATTAACTGCAAGAAGCATGGTAAGCATGCAGTTTGTGACCCTTAGTTAAATAATACTGATCAGAGTACAAAAGGTAAAACATAATCTATGTCACCCGATATGATTACTACGTTTGCATAACAATTGTCAAGATACATGGCCAAGGCATGAAATTAGATAGAACTCAAGGAAGTGAATTAGCATGATGAAATTCTCCTCCTAAAGTCCTCAAATAGTATGGTCCACAAATTATGGTTTATCAGCAGAGTATGTCAAAGCCAGGGATGATTTTGTTTGTTGCTCGTAATGGGATCGGGTGTTATCATGTCTCACTGTAGTGATGGTTTTTCTCAACATATTAAAAATCAGTACACCATGAAAGCAACATATACACCAGAATGCTATCAAATCATGTTTCAACTTTAGGGTGTCTATCTACCCAGGGTTTAATAAAAAATTCCAACCAACAAGGAGTGCAAATTAAGTTATTCAACTTCAACAGCCAAATGAGACAAAAAACAAGTGAACGGATTGTTCAAGATCGGATGATTATGACCTCATGCTTGACTCAAAATTATCATAAACCAGGTAAAGCTATAATAACCTAATCACACCAACCCAATTGAAACAAATAAACGTAAAATCAAATATTAGAACAGATTGAAAAGTTGTTTCCATGAGATATATGCAGATGTTCCAAAAAAAAACTATTTTTCCATGCTGCATATCAAGACTGAACGATGGCAGGATAACCAATAAAAGCAGAGAATTAGCCTTGGGATTTTCCAAATCTTGGTAGAAACTTTATTCTCTTTTTACAAAGGCATGACATGTAAACGTCTTCCAAAGAAGATTTAGAGGCAGTTTATGTGTTAGGAAGAATAAGGTATAATCAATATGAAAGTAAAAACGTGACGATGTCATAGCCTTACACAGTAATATAAGAAAACCGTTGCAACAACATTTACAAGTCAATGCAACAATGGTAATCTACATTCAGAGAAAAAATAGGAATATAACTTCACCAATCTCTTCCAGCAGCGAAGTAGGACTCTTATGATAGTAGAACAAGGAGCATTAATACCACCATGTAGCTGAGGTGTGCCTACCGGATTATGACGTACAATAGTTCCCATTCATCATATGTAAGAGCAGCATCAAATCATCAAGAGCTTTGGTAGATGAAGCTTAAAATTTTAGTTTAGCATTCAGACTCATCTAACTTCAACTGCAGATGGTATATAGGCATGTCTTTTTTGGAAAACTATGCCACGTATTGCAAAGTTATATTTTCAGCGAGTCTGAATTATCAAAAGGCCATCAAGAAACCACACTCCCAAATCAACTAACCAAAAAACCACCATGCTGAAACTCCCTCATACTAGTAAAGGTAGAATGCATATGACCATAGTTAAGTCCATCCTCTGGGGGTTTTTTGAAGTGAAATTTATGTTAACGTCATAACTCCAACCAACAAGAGAAGAATCGAGATTCAACTAATTCCCAGCAAGAGGGCATTCAGAAAGAGATAGGAATCCATATTAGTGACACTAGCACTGATCACTGATCGTCGGTCTTCAGCCACCAAACGAAGCTAAGCTTCAACATGTGACCGGTTAGCATACAAGTCAAGCTCCAAGTGTTGAAGTCGACAAAAACTTCTATCCATTGTCAGATTTCAAACCCATCATAGAACACCATCGAGAAGGAACTAAGTAACAGAAGGAAATCTCCATATTCAGAGAAAATTTCCATTATCCAGCCTCCACAAATTCCTTCTTCCCCTATAGCCAACCAAAACAATGTCAGCCTACACTAGCATAAGGCCTTGACATACTTGCTTTCTAATACTACCCATGAGCTACAAAGCTTGAACATAGCATTCTCAGATATAGCCAACAAAAATCTTACACCCAAAATTGTCCATAGCACATACTTCTGTCCAGAACATCCAGCAAGACAGATCCCTCTCTTGAAGCAGGGCACCAAACCAAGTACACCAACAGATATAAGGTATAGAATACTTCTCAGTTGGTAACTCCCATCCCACTCCAAGTCTCCAACAGATACCAACATGGGTAGACTGCACCAATATTTCACTAATATACTCATCTGCCAGATGCCAACCCAGCCCCAATAGGCAAGTTAATTATGGAATTTGAGCCGTACCCGACAACAAAGCTCGGGAAAATCGGAAGTGTTCATAGCTTTCCAAGCTGAAGTAAGCATGCTGCTGAACCGCCACCAAGTCGGGCAAAGATTCCCATGAACTCTAAACACAAGGACACTTTATATTGGTAAAATACTTCACACCAGCACTATAGGACCAAATAGGAAAAAAGCACTAAGATAAACAACTATGCAGAAGAAATTTATCAAAAAGCAAGTGCAAATCACTTAGTCACAAAGTACAAACATAGATAAGACTACTGCAAGTCCCTTGCACTCTTAATAACAATGAGCTAAGGTCTAAAAATCCTGAAATCCTACAACAAATTTCCTACAAATACGCTTCAGCAACCTATAAAGATGAATATTTTCCACATGGAAGGCACAAGGTCAAGAATGCTAACCAGTTGCACCTTAAGATCTAGAAATACAGATTTTACAATGATCAAAGCAGATATAAAAAAAGAGGCAGCAATTTAAATGGAGGAGAAAAGATTACATACAAATGACCCCAAAATGATGCCAAAGATTGAAGCCAGTCAGATAAGTTAAGACCGTCGTCTTTTAGCTTTTCACGACCACCTTGTACCAGCCGCTCTATCACCACATATTCCAAAATATCATACTCAAGCTGTGGAGAAAACCAAAAAGATTCCAAGTCCATATCAAATAGCACATGGAATAGAAGAATCATAAACATCTAAGTACACGCATCCCAGGGCATCAATAAAAAATAAAACCACCAGCAAGATGCAGTATCAAGAAATATGTAAGCAACTCAGCATGCATTCATATTATAATAACAACGCTATGAAATATGTGCTATGCTACAGCAAAAGCAAAGAGTGATCTCCTCAGTCCCCACAAGGTAAAAAGGTCTATGCATTTCATAGCATTGATTTGATCATTCCTTTTGCCCACTAAATATACTTAGATGCTTTTAAGTTATTTGCAAGAGATGTCCAGGCTTTAGGAGCGGCTGAATACCTCTTATGGAGCTTGATGAACGATCCTCACATACTTACAACACAAACACCCCACGAGACATGATACACCGGCTGCTCTATGATGGTTGTTGGGATCAGAGGCGGAGACAGAGGGGGACAGGCTGGTGGCAACCCATCCCCAATGCATAGCCCAGTACATTAGACTTGTGGTATTAAAAAAAGCTCAAGCCCCAAATATATTGTGAAATTTTGGTCCATGCACTATCCATCGTAATAGGTAAGTTAATTAGTATTTAGTAACATTTGGTACGTCCACTTGTTGGATATGTTTAAGTTTTGTTGTTAAAAAAAGGAAAAGTCCAAAAAAACCAACGAACTATTTCATTTTGAATGGTTAAGTCCCTAAACAATTTTTTTGAACAAAAAACCATTAAACTTTCTCATTTTGATTGATTAAGTCACTAAACTATTCTTTTGAATGAAAAAAACCATTGAACTTTTTCATTTTGAATAATTAAGTCCCTAAACATTTTTTCCAACAAAATAAATCATTGAATTTTTTAAAAATTTCTACTTATATTTGTTTAACCTAAACTAACATGGTTATATTTTATCTTTAAAACCTTCATAGTCGGTTACATTTAAATTTTTTTATTTTTATTAAAAGGGGGTAAGTAACCAATTTTTGAAAGTTTAATGATTTATTTATAGAAAAGAAATTGTTTGAGGACTTAATCATTCAAAACGAAAAAGTTTAATGGTTTTTTCATTCAAAAAAATAGTTTAATGACTTAATCATTCAAAATGAGAAAGTTTAATGGTATTTTTGTTCAAAAAATTGTTTAGGGACTTAACCATTCAAAATGTAATAGTTTGTTGGGTTTTTTTGAACTTTTCCCTTAAAAAAAACTCAAACCATAGTTTAATTGTATGTAATGTAATTGTTGATGTTCAGATATTGTAATTTGTTTTGAATGTAAATTGAAACTTGTTTGTATTCAAAGATGGATTTCTTAAATTTTTATGAATCTTTGATTGAATTATGAGCAAGAAGACATAGTTAATAACGCACAACCACATCCTATGATAATCTTGTGGAAATTGCGTTGGAAGGCTATTAGAGTGAACCTGAAAATCTTGTGAAAAAATCAAGGTCAACATAGATTTTTTGGTTCGTGATCTAGAGGCACAATATTTAAAGCTTAAGCTATCCAATCAAATAACCAAAAGGGTGAAACTAGTAGAGCATATTAACTTGGACCATATCAACTTCATATATCAAAGTATCCTTTTAGTGTAGTGATCCTAGGATAACAAGATGCTCCTTTATATGTTGAAAGAAATTATTTGTTTGTATAGAATATTTATCATTTATTATTTTACATAACACATGACACCGAACTAATGGACCCCCCCCCCCCTCAAAAAAATCCAAAATGCCGGGTCTCTGCCTTGGCTGGGATTGGCCAGCGCTAAAAACAGAAACCGACAGACACCAAACCCATCGTTATAGTTCCAGTAATTGTCTACAGATATCAGCCCCCAAATCCTTTAGAACATTAGCAGTTACTTGATAATCTTCAGAAATTCAATAGTGTCCTATATCTAGGATAAATTTGTTTGTTTAGAATCAATCTAGTAACAATGCCAGGGAAGTTATCACTATAGAAGTCCTAAAACTCGAATACAAAGATATGCTGGTTCCATAGAATCTCCCTCCCTCTCATGAAAAACACTTTATATGAAATAAGTCAATAACCGATAACTAATGAGCAAAGTATACCAACAAGAAAGATATATAGAGCAATTTCAGTTAACCTTATAGGCCTAATTCATCCACATCAAGTAGTAGGCTAGATGTGTGTGTGTGTCCTTTACATGAGGTGGATAAGCCCGTCTTAGACTACCACTTATACCCTATGGTAGGTAACCAAACAAAGAAATCTTTCCAAATAGACATTAACAATAATTGGCATCACGACTTTCAAGAAACAATGACCAACATTTTAGGTCACTAACTGATCTTCACATGATAGGGGACGTAACCAAGAAGATAGAACCTCAGACTCAAACAGAGTTAATAGTAGTTGCTCCACGATAACAAAATTGAAAGTTACTAGTATCATAGTCCAGTAAATTTACAGACCAGAGTAAGCTGTCCTGTGTCATTGCATTGCTAGAAAAAAAAATCATCAAGCATACAGTGGATTTTTATAAGTTATAGCTACTCGTAAAAGATGAAATGAAGAATTTGGACAGAGAAACCCCTACTTTCCTACATACAGAACTTACGGTGAGCCTATGCATTCCTACTTGATAAGCTTTTTATAGAAGAGTCAAGAGTGTATATGCAAAGCATGCAAAAGATTGGCATAGATATGAGAACGATTGAAAAAAGAAAACAAAATACACACCTGTGTTAAATATTTGAATGCATCTACAACTGGAGCAATCATATCCCTGTATGCTTCTATCTGTAAATAAGAGTTACAAAGATAATGTTATCTCCTACAACACAGAGGAAAAGATGTCCTAGAAGATATAAAACCAAGCAACTCAGGGAAGCAAGGGATGACTATATAGAACAATGATGAAGCGAGATGTAGCAAATACGAAGAATTATGCTGTTTCTTACCTGGTGGACAATTGTTCGAAGCACAGTCATGGGATTTGCATGTGCTAATTTTGCAACCATCCTTCCAAGCTGCTTTAGATTTTCCTTCGCAAGCCGTTTCAATATCCTTCTGGTGTCCAACTGCAAAAGAACATATGATGACAGATTATTCTTTTTCTCTAGCGGCAATTACATATTATTCTAGAATGATAAAAAGGAAAAGACACTGGAGGGCAGTCGAAAATCTTATGATTTACTACCTTTGCAGTCTGCTTTGCAGATAAAACCATGGGGCTGCACTCATCATCTTTTTCCCATTCACCGTACAAACGATACCTTGCCTAACCACATGAAATTCATTAATTCATGCATCCCACCCCACCATATGTAAGTTTCTCAAATTCATATATTAGACTGTTCCAATACAATGCCAACCTCATATGGCAGGAGACTCAGTACAGCCCAGATCTCCTGTCCAACAGCCGGGTTTGCTGGTATCAGCTGCAGCGATGGAAGCAGACATGTGCCAAGCGCTTCCTCAATGTTTAACCTAGCTTCCTTTAGGTGGAGACGAGGAGTTCGATTTCCACCAAAACCCGCTTCCAAAATAGAGGAACCATCACCAGAATTGACGCTCTTAAGTGCAGAAAGGTAATAACCTCTCAAGACTCTGCATACCTAATCACCATGGAAAAACGAATATTCATCATCAGGCAAAAACTATAGAGAAGAACAAACTTAATCTTGAAAGATAAAAAAAAATTAAACTTGTGCACCTTCTGCAGCAGCAATGTATCACGATGAAGATAGGGGCCAACAGAAGTAAGCATCTCAAATAGCTCTTTAGGAAGATCAATGAAGGATCTTTTGATGGAGTTACTTTCTGTCTCCATGAAATCAGAACCCCCTTCTGGAGCCAGAAGCTGTGGTTGACGAACAAGTTCATAAGCAGGAGAAATTGTTTTCTCGATCAGCCTGTGCACATACAGATACATTTATCCACATGAAGAGCATCAAATCAAAAACAATAGCAGACTATATCATTTCACTAGCATATATTTTTAATTTGGGTAATTGTAGATGTACCTAAATATTCCATTACAAATCCGAATATGTTCAACCGGATTGAGAGGCGAGAGACGACGAAATAGGATATTGGCATGAAACCTGTAAAATTATACCGAAGTTAACCAGCAAACCAAAATGCAGACTCAAAATATATAGCTTACGATAGAAAAAGGAGTAAAAGTTAGTGGAGAAACCAAAAAAAGCTCTTTTTAACCATTTTTGTTACCGGTAAACATTATGAGGTGAAGCATGAGTGGAGATTTCTTCAGTACATTATGAAATACTTATCAAAACCATATCTAAACTCGCATATGAAACATAGTTTGGAGTGTCGGTATAAACTTGTCACATTATCTAAAAATTTCCATGCATTCCAAAGTCATGTTTGTCCTGTCCAGTTCAGTCTGTATACTAAATGCTACCTACATGTTCATATCCATGTAATTAGGACAATAGATGTTAGCTCTACTTTATTGAGCTTTCATCCCAAAGTACTTAAGTAAAAAGAGGGTGAAATGAGTCGAAAACACTTCAAGTAACATATATTCAATCTCACATCCGTAAATAACATAACAGCAAATAATAAATAAGATAAAATACTGAAACCATATCACCGACGTATTAGGTAGAATATAAGTAACAAGTAGATGTTGAAACATTAAATTACAATATTTAAGAGGATGAAATGAATTACTAAAAACCTAAGAAAAAGAGGACATAATTAACCTAACCAAATTCCTCTAGCTTTGTCCAAAACTAGATGGCGCTGCTACAATGTTTACTCCAGCCACATTTAATTACTCTGGAAACATGAGCCTCTATGCAAATTGCAAAGACTCACGAAATATTGGTCTTGCTTCAATATAAATAAAACCCCTTGTGGTATCCTATGTGGATTTTCAACGAGTTTGATTTTTCTATACACATGGCAACTGCAATACTATATTCAAGAAGCCTATATCACATGTATCTCATAAAATGCATATATGATAAGAATCACAAAGTGACAGGAATATAGAAGACAACTATTTTAAACTAAAGGATCAATAAATTACAAACAGTTTACCAGTCGTCCACAAAAAGGAAACCAATAAGCAAGCCCAGAGTTTGACTGTTTTCAAGCTCTGAAGAGCGTTCTGTAACTGCTTCACCTTCCATCTCTAGAGCGGCAAACAGATCTACTGTAACATCTCCTTGTTTTTCGTCATCCATAAGATCCTTTCCCGTAGCAGCAAGGTTGATTTTGCCAATTTTGTTAGCCTGTATATTAGATCAGAAGAGCAAAGGACAATTATGGAACTGATATACAACCAGTTTTGGCATAGAAATATCCCGAGAAGAATGACATAGTATGTGTATTATAAGAGGATGTAACACATAGCCTTTCCTAATGAGCATGTTCTTTGCCTTTTCTTAAATTATGCGATAATTATTAAAATGCTTGTACTTTTGGATGCAGATGTAGAGGTAAACGTACCAATCACACATGAACTAGTAGTCAAGACTGTTTGAAACTAATAATAGTTAAAGAGCTTGTTATATCATCTGTGCCCTTGAGTACATATATGGTAGTCGCAATATAGTACTATAGTAGTAAAGGCAAAAGAAAGAGTTTGAAGCATATACATGCTCCAAAACTTACCATTCTAAATTTTGTAAAAAGAAAAATGGAAAAGGCAACATCCAATCCAGTGCAGAAGCAATTATGGTAACATACAAGTCGTTTAAAAATATTTACCTCATCAAGTCGCTTTGCTGAAAAAACATTATAATGTTCAAATGCTTCGTCGTCATTGGGAAGAAGATGTGTATATCTGAATCATACACAAAAATAATTTAGTCCATATATCCAGGTAGTCCAAGACCATCAACAGAAGTAGCTTCAAAACATATCAAGTAAAACAACCATACAAGCAGCAAGCATCAATGACGATGCACCCTACCCCAACCATCTATTCATTATTAATATGGGAAGAGTTTAATGGTAAAGCAAATCAACAATGTACAATTTTTCATCTTCTATCATCCTCGTAAATCCAGTATGATTCTTTATCAAAAGTGATATCAAACTAAATGAATGTGTGCATAATACTCACATGCTGTCAAGATCGATAAATTCTTTTTTAACCAGTATTGCTGTAAGCTGATAGAGCCCAAAAGGTACAGTACTATTTACTTCCAAACGCTGATAATATTGAAACTTGAACCCAAGTATTTGTGAAGCATTAGACTGCAAGAAACACCCAAGAGAGATTAGTCAATTCTTTTTTATAATAATATACGACTTGCATTACAAATAAAGCCCTTATGCATGCATAATATTTTAACAGCAAATGAAAGGCACCTTGGGGAATATGGGGATCAGGTTCAAGAAAGCATTGTTATCTGGCTGAAGTTCAAAACACTCCAATACCTGAAGCCTCAACATAAATCAGTAAATTCAAGTGACTTATTTGTATTGTTACATTAAATAAGCAACAGAAATCACTAAATTCAAGTGTATTGATCCAAGCAACAGAAAAGGTAACTTACAATGTCAAACACCCGATTTGGATCCAAATTGAAGTGCCCAATTAGTGACTGCAAAGAATCAATTAGTGAAAAGGAACAGATTGGGACAAGTAAAAGAAAATGCATTTCAGCAATGAAGTCCATGATTAAACCTTAATTATGCCAACTGTTGCTGCTGATGTATTTTGAGAACAAACTTCTGAACCTTGACAAAGAAGGGTAACCTACAATTTGAAAAAAAAAATAATATAAATCAAGGACTAGATGGTAACATAAATAAGAATGGAAGAAAAAGGAAATAGACATGTGTTACTCCCAACCCACGTTTACTCACAAATAAGCATCTAGCAGAGGGAAGATTGAACCAGCATAATTGCCCAGTCCCAACCAAAGTTGACTTTTACTAAATTTTGTGGACAGTTTTTAATAAAAAGAGAATGTGGTGTAAAGTACTACAACCCAATAAGAACAGGTATGTGCAACTATACATAGTGAAGTTTCAGTTTCTACAATAGGTTGTTTTCCCCTCGTTTTAGTATGTTTTGCTCCTCCATTCACGGTTCACACTTATGTTGTACACTGATCATAGAAAATTTGCTTCATTGGCATTAGAAATTGATAAGAAATGATTTATTTTCCTAAAGAAGAGCAAAGCATGGCAAACTCCCCAATTATAAATTGCAACTTTCCACCTGATTTAGACCTCTCGCTAATTTAAGTGTCCTTTCCAAGTTGACACTTAGATCTATCCCTATCTCAACATGGCATGCAACCATGCTTTGAGCCTATGCCCCAGAAGACCTTTCCCCTGCAGCAAACCCTTGCAACTTTACCAACTATGGTGGGAGCAAAATAACCAACTTACCCATAAATAATGGCTACACTCCTATTGAATGTGATGTTGAGTAATAATTAATAAAGATCCAAATCTTCCTCCACTGAAGGGAGCCTTGCAGGCTTACACAACATATGTGATCAATCATCTTCAATGATTGCTAAACTGATTTCCAAAAATATTCATTTCCCAACAGCTTGAGACTAAGAGGCTGTTTGTTTAAAAAAAAACAATACCTCTTAAAAACCTCTTAAGTCTGAAAATTAAGAGGTTTGTATACTTAAGAGAATTCGTTTTATTTTTAAGAAAAGGTTTGAAAACCTCTTACCGTCCTCTGAAATTTTAAGAGCTGTAACATACACCTCTTATCTTTTAGACGTGAACTAAAACTTCAGACTTCTTAAAAAACAAATGACACCTATGTTTCCGGTTGAAAACCAAAACACCACCATTGTGCATGCCCAATGAGATCATGAGAGTTGTTGGCTACGTGATCACTTCTTCAGGCATGTTGGTTTAGAGTTGGGCATATTTATTTGCTAAAGCTGACCTTCAAGGAAAAGTCCCCAAGTGTTCTGTCATTACATATTCAGTCAAACTTTTAGCTCCAACCAAAAATATATAATTATGAATTTTCACTGCCTAGACATGTATGCCAAGATTGGTAGGCATACTTCAATTATTAAATACTTGAGTAGGAATTCAGAACCATCTACATATGCTACGATTATAGAAAAAGAGTTGATTATTTACCGTTTTGGATCTCTAACTTTCATAGTCTAAGACAAAATAATAATGTTAACATAACACGAGATAACTTGTAATAACAATGTCAAAACAGAAGTCGAAGAAGGATACCAGCTTAGCATAGCCTTCACTTTCTTCTCGAAGAAGGTTGAATTTGGTTTGTTGATAAAGAAGACGAGTGTTAACCCTGACCTGTAAACAAGAACATTTAGGCTTCAGAAAAATAAGCACATCATCGACAAGCCATCGTTTGGAACAAGACTATTAGAAGAAACTACATTTATAAGAAGTTCCACACAAGCAAAAATATGGCTGATAGTAAAATCTCTAACATGCGACAAAAAAAAATCCATAATGCAAGTAAAGTTTCAAGCCAACCTCTTTTGACTTCAAATCAGCGGCCTTTATCTTAATCATCTCTGAATCCCATAAAAACTCTTCCTGTAAGCTCCCAATCAAGTGGTTTACTCTTAGTGCTCCAAGAACGTTAAATAATAAAGTCCACCAATGTACTTTGTAGCATTTCTATCAATCGTAAAAATCACTAATTACCTCACATCGTTCATGGAACAGCCTCAAAGGGACGACAGAATGTTCCACCATCCACTTTGCCTGAGAAAACACAAAACTATACAAGTTAACATGGCACTGGGATCTGATACCCAAGTCCGAAATGAGGTGGAAAATAAAATTAAAAAAATCGCTAATTGGGGCTGATGAGAATCAGTAGCATGACCATATCATCATCTCAATCGAGGCCTTAATCAGAAAGTAAATCTACAAACAAATATAACCAGAACCACCCTAATTGATTTCTAGGCCCAGTGGGTAATCAGTCATTCATGAATGTACATCAACTTTATAATAGATCAACTTATATAGATATTAATATTCGTGTTCAAAGAAAACATACAACTTCACATTGGTGATAATGAGAGAAGTAAAAGCATTTACCAACTCATAAGTAACCTTCAGAATAGCAATAATAGATTAGCAACTTTAAGTATGTAACACACTAACACCTATGCTGACCATGTATTAATAATTCCAAAGCTCCAATATTTCATTAGACGTTACTGCATGTCATGACATTACATTGATCAGTTCCACCTGTTTCCCATGCAACATAATTGGTTCACTAACAAACACAATTTCGCAACAGTCTTATAATTCTATTTTATACACAAATCCACTCAAGTTTAATACGGAAGCGGCACCATAGCAACGCAACATAAAAAGAGCAAGCCCAAACCTCTAGTCCAAAATTCATAGTGCAACCCTCAAGATGGTAACGCAGCAAATCATGAAAAAGATAATCATAATAAGTATTCCCACGTCCAACTACACCAGTAAGAGTTCATCATATATACCGATTGTTCTAGCACTTGCATACTTGTAATATTTGAAATGCGAATGGGTATTAGAAGCATAAGCACAATTATTTTTCTAAGCCTATTACTTTCTTGTAATGTGTTCTACTATTTTAGCTTTCATTCACCCCACATCACATGCAGCTGCACGACTTCGTTGAAAAATAATTCTGTTTCATATATTAACAAGCCAATTTGAGTTAGCAAAAGAGCCTCCCTCAACAACTTGAAATCATATATAGTACTTGCCATTGAAAAGCCTCATCTCAACTAAGCAACCCCAATTTAGTCACACTACACTGACGACAAATCACATAGGTGAATGACTCCATGTGTTTCTCTTTAGGTATCTCACTTGACCTTACACATATAAATCGATATAACACATTGAGTTGAAGTGTTTTTTACACTTGCATGGAGGGCCCACAAAATGGCAAAACAATAATGATACTATGATAGCCCTTATATACCTTTTCGGCATATTTGAGCATGCCTCTTAGAGAGTTGCAAGTTATAATAATGATAATGAGAAAAAGAAGCTCAAAAAAAGAACTATTTAGCTATGCATGAATAAATCAAGTTTATGAAATAAAATGAGGTCCTTGGGAAAATGAAAAAGAGCAAGGGATTCTAAAGCAATAACAAAGAGAATGCTAAGAAATATTTCCGTATTCTATCCAAAACTCAAATGAACTTTCCGCCTCAATCCTTTGGCACAAATAATAAATAGACAAGAAATCCAAGACTAAATTAGCTCTATGAAAATGATATACCTAAATAGGATAAACACTATGATTTTACCCAATTCCATCTATTTTACCCAACTGTAAATTAAAGTAAACCCAAAAGCATGCTAATTAAATCTCTCGATGCCCTAACCTTGACATGTCCTCGTATTCTAGCAAGATGAACATTGGCTTTAGCAAAGCTATCCAAGAGATATCAAAGAATCCATACAATTGGTTATAATGCAAATGAATTTAAAGCCACATTCTCTCTATTCTAATTGGTCAAAGTACTCCTTTACCATTCAATTGATATCTACCTTAAATCATTAATCCTCACAAGTCACTTCTTGTAACAGGTATCCCAAGACCTATAAAGTAAACGACATTTTAAATATATAACTTTTACTACCAACTTAGCTAGTAGTTGACCGTTGCAAGACTATCTAGAGATTATTCCACCACCTTGTTCTTGTGTTTTTGTGCAATGATCATCACAAATTGCATAATATTAACACATATATAGGGCAAATCAAATAAGAACCACAAACACATGACAAACTCGCAAACCACTCTTCATGTGTTGTTCACACGTGAAACATGCGATCTTCATATGGTGTCATTTCACTTATGGAACATTTAGGTCACTAGAGCAGTGAAACAATATAAAAGATAGCTTAAAATCAAACTCGATGAATAGTATGTGTTGGTTTTCACAGGTTTGTAACATATTTGCAATTTCATTTGATTTTCACAATATCTACAGATATAAGTATCATTACCATCGCATACATTTACATATGCGATATGTCTACTTTAAAATATATTATGTATGTACTCATAGTCATCCGTATCTTATAGGCTACTACATATCAAGAGAGAACTTAAGACATATGACAAAAACTTAATTAGCAATGGAAGTCAAGGTTTTAAAAAACGGAATCGTGCCTCAAGGCGTTTTCCCTCAATGAGGCGAGGCGTAAGCCTCGAGGCGGTCTGAGGCGTAAGCCCCGAGGCGGAAATATATACTATAAAAAATATATGTACTCACTACTTCTACTCAGAAATATATGCAATATATACACACACTTCACACTTGAGTATTAAGACACAATACGCACACACACACAGATATATATATATATATACGTGTATGTGTGTGTGTGTGAATAACATAAAAAGTACTAAATACTAGTAATAGAACTATAGAAGTGTGATTGTGGCTGTGATATGTAGTAGAGACAAGATATAAAAGAAGTATATCCGCTATATACATATGCATAGTAGTCTGGTGAACCGACGACAATCGAAGAAAATGCCAAAAAAAGGGAGAAAACTAGACTGCACGAACAACAATCGAAGAATAGCAAATAGGGCTTAGAGGAACTAGAAAATAATAAGGCTTTCAAAAAGAAAATAGAGAGTTTCAGTCATTTCTTTAAATAATTTGGCCTTTGTATTGAGGCGTACGCCTCACTACCGCCTCACGCCTCACTGCCTCGATCACCGCCTCAGACAACCAAGGCGTATGCCTCATCCGGGGATTGAGAGGCGGCGCCTCAAGTACGATTTTGGACCGCCTCGCCTTGAGGCGCGCCTCAAGGCGTACGCCTCAGTCCTCACACGCTTTTGAAAACCATGATGGAAGTGCATGAATTTATAGTCCAACAGAAGTATACAACATTGGGAATTATCAAGCCCAACTGCGCATTAGAATTGTGTAGTAAGCTTTAGAAGCAGAAATGCAAATTGAGCTATAGAACATACAGTGTTGTCAATATCGATAAATACCGATATCGATATCGATATCGACCAGACTTCGGTATTGGTCTTATACCGATAAATACCGATATTCCTTTTTTTTTGTATTTTTTATTTATTTTTAGAATTAGTAAAAATTGGTATTTTTGTTATCTAATATATATATAATAGATAAAGTCTTGAGAAACTTATTATTATGTTTTGTTCTATAATATATATGATTTTTGGAGACTTTCAAGGTAATATATTAATATATAAATATATAATTTATATTTTAGAAAATATCGTTATTTTATAAATAACTGTCGATATTTATCGTTATTCGTTATGTAACATATCTGTAAGCCATCGTTATTTTGCGGTATTCGTTACTGACAACTATGAGAAAATATCCTACCCAAAAATATAGCATGCTTAGGGTACAAAATAGGTAGCCAAATGGTGACTTGAAAGATACCCATCCATTTATCAACTGTCAAGAAATTAAGTTAAATAGATACTAACCAATTTAATCAGACGGGCACGAGATTCTCCAGGCATGGTGAACTGCAAAAAAACGTTTGAATGCTAACAATCAGTTAAGATAACATCATTTACCCTACATAACGTTAAAAGAAAATACTTGCAATAAACTGCATAAAAGACATATATGTGAGTTGGTCAACTGCCAGAACTACCATGCCAAACCAAGGCTTAGGGAATACCCAAAGAACCGATTACTGGTACTTAAGTGCAATAACCATAGGATGGTCTTGTTACAAGAATTGGCCAGCAAAAAGGGCAGTGCTAACCAAAACAGGTCCATGTGCAACCAGGATCCTAATAAATAAGGCCAAATAGATGTATTCCATCTCCTGAACAATTAGAAGCAATGTTTTTCATTACTCATTTATTCTAAAACAAAAACAGCTGAACTTCCAGTTTTTTAGCATAATCTAATTTTATTGAAAAGAAAACTTCATATATATTACCACCAATGTGTTGCACTTCTAATACTTAGTTTAAAAGATTTAGTTATCAAAAAACATAGAATTGAAAGCACATCAACATTAATGTCGAACAATCGTGTGACCCATAGACATGAAGTCTAGCTCCTCTGTTGGAACCAAGTAAGTGTCTATAATAAATACTGTTCAAGTGCCTGGTCATTTCTCAAGAAAATTAAAGCTAAAGGCCCTGAAACTACCACTTGGATCTGGAACCTACATGCTGATAATCAAACAAACCTAAATACATGATGATATAAGCTTCTAAAACAAAAGTAAGAATTCACTCACGTCTTGAGCCATTTGGGAAACAATATCGGCTAAATTTGAGGACAATTCTTCATCGGAAACTTTATCAGAAAACTCAACCAACTCCAGTGCTGATTTACACTTCTGAATTGGTAGCTCCCCTCTAACCTAACAATCAGAAAAGCACGTAAATCAGAAAAAATACTTGCAATACGTGATAAACAATATCATATATGTATATATATAATCAGTACTTACTATATTCCAACAAAGTTCATATAGATATCGAAGAAGAACCGTGGCGGAGTAGAAGAAGGTCTAAAGGTAGTGTTTCCATTCTTCCATTCACGAATACAATCTTCCGTGACGTATTTACACTCCAACGCCGGTAGAGACATGAATGAATGCAGAAGAAAGAAACCGAATTGAAAACCTAGACTTGAAATTTGGGGTTATTAGGGTTTACAAATTCATCGAATCGAAGAGAGGATGGATGAATTTTGAAATTTAGGGGTTTTGAAAGTCTGCTATTTCCCCTTTTGTTGCTTTTATACGAAACGATTGTGGCGTTTATAGAAGAAGAACCCAGCCGACTCCTATGTGGTAATTACGGCTTCAATAAAATTATTTATGTAGTAACGTAAAAAAAAAATCATTATGAATTGGGAATTGAAATTTTGATATATACTTAGAATCAACTTTGAGTTTATATCTATTTTGGAAAATCAACTTCTAAAAGTATCATTTCAGGGTTTGAATCAAACTTTTCATTTATTTAAGGGTCTCGTCAATCTGATGACCTGTTAATGAAGACGTAGAACAGGTAAATGCCAACTAAGATTCCACATCATATTTGTAAGTAAAAAAGTAAATCTTAAATGATGACATGGTGTCGATAAACATGACATGGTGTATTTATAAATTTCTGTTATGAAATAACGGGAATATAAGAGAGAGAGAGACGATAGAGAGAGAGATGAGAACCAGAAAGCTTGTATTCTTATTCGATTTTCAAATTAGTTCCGTTTGGTAGTAGCACATGTGCTTTTCCAAAACCTTCAATTATGTTTACAAGACCTGATATTGTGCTAATATTTGCCTTTTGGGTAGTCAAATGAGATAAATGTCTCCTTTTCTTGAGGACTGTGTGTGTTGATTTACTATCCACCAAACATATGTCTTCATCATCAATTTTCAAAAATTTATCATCTATTTTCAAACAATCCATCATAATTTTATAAATTCAAAAGAAAACATTCAATCACTAAAGTTCAAAAGAAAAAACATAATACTTGATTACTAGAGTTCATAAAAACATGTTAAATAAGAGAAATTTGACAGAATGCTTAAATGAGTAGAATGCATAAAATAGAAAAGGCTTGACATATGGCTTGATCTTAGGATACTGATCATTCATTTACTAGAAAATCGCCAACATCCAAATGAGTCGTATTGTTATGGTCTTCAGAACCATCGGGGTTATCATCGTCTTTATGCTCATAAGTGAAATTCACTTCTGCCCATTTACTTTCATTCTTGAGTGATTTTTGATAAAGTTCCACTAGATGCTTTGTTGTACGGCATGTACATGTTGGGAATTGTTGCGTATAAACGCGCAGCGGAAAAACAAAAATCAATTCCCAAGAACGGATCCAATCATAACCTTTACAGATACAATTAAGGGTGTTTTGAGTGTTTACCTTTAATCGTGAAAAACACCAGAACGCAAGTAGGGGATACACCGCTACTGACACCTAGCGAGACTGGTTGCTAGACCACCTCTGGATTTGCCTCAAAAATCGATGGAGAGAGAGTGAGGGAGGGTTTCAGGTTTTTCTCTGGGGTTTTCTTTTTGATTGATTGATCGAATGAATAATAATTGGGGTTTTACCATATTTATAACTATAAATATGGTAATATCCATTAAAGAAAAGTCCGTTCAATTAAAAAGCCCGTTAAGGTTATTTAATTGATTTTAAACCTTTTATTTAATTAATAACTATTAATTAAATAACTTAACCCTTTTAATTAATCAACTATTAATTAATCCGATAAAATATACCAACTGATATTTTATATAACTAAATAATAAATGACTATTTATTATTTATTTCTCACTCAATAATTAATTTATACTTAATTAATTATTCCATTAAACTGGTAAATCCACTTGATCTCAAATTGGATGTGCAGCGGTGTGACCTACTAGTGTCTTATAACATTGGACACGGTGAACCCTGTTACTGTCTTGCACATAATCCTAACAGACTCCCACTTGTGCCAGACTAGTAACTGTACTGTTACCATTAGCTTAAGGAGGTCCCTAGCCAGACACTTAGGTTAACCAGGTTATAAGATCTCTTATATCCAGAGATACAATTCACGCTTGAATTTGTACACAGGTTCATTCCTTTTGCACACGATATTTCTATAATGATTTTAAGACATGGAGTGGAGGATTCATTTCTTAAATATCAAATATTTCTTGACTCTGATTTCGATTGCCTGCAGTAACGGATATTACTAAATAACACTTGTTATTCTTTCCGAGCGTGGCCACGCGTTTTCTGCCAATCTTAATCGTCAAGGGGCCCGGAAATATCTCTCTTTTGTAAGAGGTGCAAATTCCTTCTTGACTACTTGCATTTGGATCCACGGCTTCCGCTGCATCTAGTTACGTCCCGTATGGCCGCCCTGTTACGGTGCAGCGTTAAAACGTACTAAGAGTACAGTAGTCCTCATGTTCCCAAACCAAGTATCTCAGGTCTAAGGACAACCTATCAAGTCAATGCTTATGACTAAGGCTCCATGAAGCAAACTTGATAACTGGTCACTTCCAATACCCAAACACTCTGATGAGTATTTATAAATACTTGGTCACATCACTTGTGCTTTTATTCTTTTCTTCGAATAAATCATCAAGTATTTATAATAGCGTTAAACTCCCTATTGAAATTCCCATTTCAATAAGTGGCTACGGAATTTTAGATTTCATACAAGACTTTGTAAGAATCATGGATACATTTAAATATGCGAAAAATAGCTAATTTAGAACAATCATGAAAATAAAACCTCCATTTATTTCCAACACACTGTGAAATAAAACTTTACATGATTACATTGTTTCAAAATTAAACTATAGTAATAATTTAATAAACTAAAACTAGCTACTGGCGTCCAGGTACTGCATCCCAATGGAACTTGCATGTGCCTCATGCTTCACCCTTGCTAGTGGCTTTGTCAGCGGATCTGCGACATTTTCTTCTGTTGGAATCTTGCATATTCTTACATCTCCTCTTCCAATAATCTCTCGGATGAGGTGATATTTCCTGAGCACGTGTCTTGACTTGTGATGCTCTCTAGGTTCCTTTGCTTGCGCCACGGCTCCCGAGTTATCACAGAATATATCGATCGGTCTAGAGATACTGGCAACCACTCTGAGATCCGATAGAAAATTCCTTAGCCAGACAGCTTCCTTTGCCGCATCAGATGCTGCAATGTACTCTGCTTCTGTAGTTGAATCTGCAATCGTGTCCTGCTTCGAGCTCTTCCACGAGATCGCGCCTCCGTTCAGGGTAAAAACGTAACCCAACTGTGATCTAAAATCATCTCTGTCGGTCTGGAAATTAGCATCAGAATATCCTGTGACGCTAATTTCATCCTCAGATCCTCCAAAGACCAAGAACACGTCTTTTGTTCTTCTCAGATACTTGAGAATGTTCTTGACAGCTACCCAGTGAGGTTCTCCTGGATTCTATTGATATCTGCTCGTAACGCTTACTGAGTAAGCAACATCGGGCCTGGTACATAACATGGCATACATGATCGATCCAATTGCTGATGCATACGGAACCGATTTCATTATGTCCTGATCTTGACTAGAAACAGGACATTGTGTTTTACTTAATACTATGCCATGTTGCATCGGGATAAATCCTTTCTTGGATTCATCCATCCTAAATCTCTTTAGGATTTTATCAATGTATGTACTTTGGCTAAGTCCGATAAGCCGCTTAGATCTATTTCTGTAGATCTTTATGCCAAGTATGTAAGCGGCTTCTCCAAGGTCTTTCATCTGGAAACATTTGCTTAACCAACTTTTTACACTCTGTAAAGTTGGAACATCGTTTCCTATGAGTAGAATATCATCTACGTACAAGACCAAGAAGGTTACTATGCTCCCACTGAACTTAGTGTAGACACATGGCTCGAACTCACTTTTGGTGAAACCAAATTCTTTGATTCGCCCATCAAAGTGTAAGTTCCAGCTTCGAGATGCTTGCTTTAATCCATAAATGGATTTTAGCAGTTTACACACCTTATTAGGATTCTTAGGGTCTTCAAACCCTTCTAGTTGTTCCATATAGACGTCTTCTGTTAACTTTTCGTTCAGAAAGGCTGTCTTGACGTCCATTTGCCAGATCTCGTAGTTAAAATACGCTGAAATGGCCATAAGAATCCTAATAGATTTTAGCATGGCCACTGGCGAAAAGGTTTCGTCATAGTCGATACCATGAGTTTGCGTGAATCCTTTTGCGACCAGTCTGGCCTTGAAAGTGCGTACATTTCCATCCATGTCGGTTTTCTTCTTGAAAACCCATTTGCGTCCAACAGCTCTACAGTGTTGTGGCAAATCAGTCAACTCCCAAACTTGGTTGTCGTACATGGATTGCATCTCAGCCTTCATGGCTTCCTGCCATTGTTCAGACTCATTACCTGACACAGCTTCTCCATAGGATGGTGGTTCATTCAAGTCTCCGCTGTCCTGAGAGACTAGAAATCCAAGATACCTATCTGGTTCTTGTCTTACCCTACTGGATCTGCGAAGGTCCTGTGTTTGCACTTCCTCAATCGTTTCTGATCGAGGTTCAACATTCTCATGTTGAATTTCTGGCTCAACAATTGGTGTAGTGTTTTCTTCGTCTACTACCTGTAGATCTACATCCTTTCTGGTGTTTCCAGAACTGAGAAACTTTTCTTCCAGAAATTTTCCATTTCGAGCAACAAAGACTTTGTTCTCTTCAGGGTTGTAGAAATAATATCCCACGGTGGTTCTGGGATATCCTACGAAGAAACACTTGTCGGATTTGGGTTTGAGTTTTTCTGAGGTGGGTCGTTTGACGTAAACCTCACAACCCCAAATTCTTAGAAAAGACATGTTGGGTTTTTTACCCTTCCATAACTCGTATGGAGTCTTTTCTACCGACTTTGTTGGCGCTCTGTTCAGTATGTGTGCTGCTGTTTCGAGCGCATGTCCCCAGAATGACATTGGCAGCGTAGAGTGACACATCATCGTTCGTACCATATCAAGTAAAGTACGATTTCTCCTTTCTGATACACCATTCATCTGAGGTGTATACGGAGGTGTGAGTTGGGATACAATCCCGCACTCCATTAGATGATTGTCAAACTCGTCACTGAGATATTCACCTCCACGATCCGACCGTAAAAACTTGATCTTTCTGTCAAGTTGATTCTGTACTTCATTCTGAAATTCTTTGAATCTTTCAAAGCTTTCAGATTTATGTCTCATAAGATAGACATAACCATACCTACTGAAATCATCATTAAAGGTAATGAAGTACCGGTATCCTCCTCTTGCTACATGACTAAATGGTCCACACACATCTGTGTGAATTATTTCTAATAAGTCAGTAGCCCTTTCGTTTTCTTTGTTGAAAGGTTGCTTTGTCATTTTGCCAGATAAACAAGACTCGCAATTATCAAAAGGTTTGTAATTGAAAGTTCCAAGAAAACCTCCTTTCAGGAGTAGTTCAACGCGTTTCTTGTTTATGTGGCCCAAACGACAATGCCAGAGGTAAGTCTGATCCTCAATGTCTTTGGATCGTTTACTTATATGATAGATTTCACTACTGTTGTCTTGTAGATTTACTGTATATAGACCATTCACGGGTGTTGCTTTAAAATAGAAAATATTATCTTTAAAGACAGAAATCATTTTATAATCATATTTATAATAAAATCCTTGGTCTACCAATAAATCAAAAGACAAAACATTCTTAATCATATTTGGAATATAATAACAATTATTCAGTTCCAAAACTAGACCCGAGGGTAAACTAAGACTATAAGATCCTACAGCTTCAGCTATCAGCGGAGTGCCTTCGCCAACTCGTAGGTTCGAACGGTCCTTCCTCAGAGTCTTTCTTCTAGTGAATCCCTGTAAATGATTACAAATGTGGTTACCACTGCCTGTATCAATTACCCATGATTCATAAGAAGTGATTAAGCAATCTATCATAAAGATACCTGGAGCATGGGTAAACCGATCTCTATCTGGTCGATATTCATCGAGTGCTCGCAAATATCCTCGCTGCCGCATTCTGGGCAACTTAGATCTCCCAGCTCATCAATTATATCAGTTTCCATAAGATCTACAGGTTCTGGCACTGGCTCTAGACTGGCCAGAATATCTTCATGAACTTTATCCACGTCTTTCTTTGGTTCCTTCATATAGGCACTAGCTGTGTCTTGAATTTCTTTCGTGAGGGAAAACCACATGAGGTACACTAGCTCTTCCTGAGTCATCTTGTACCCCAAACGTGATAAACATTTAAAGAGCCTTCTCATTTCAATAAGATGGTCTTTAATGACTGACCACTTTTCAGCTTCAGTGAAAAGATCTCTTGCATGATCAGAAGTTTTCCTGTGTGCTTGTAGAGACCTAACTGGTTCTCTATATTTTTCACAACCTGGTAACATGATTTAACTCTTAAATCTCCCGTAAACTCGGGTGATGTTGAGAAAATCAGAATGAACATTACATCCGATTCATCTTCCATATATTTAAAGTACTGAGTAAAATCCCTCTCGGGAGAATTACTCTCTGGTCGTGAAACAGGTTTTTCCAGAACATACAGCTTACCCTGTGCACGCAGGACATTGTCAAGGTGCATTTTCCAAACTGGAAAATTTTGGCCTGTAAGCTTCCATTTTGAGTTGATGAGTCTTAGGGATTCCTCAGGGGTGTAAAACGGAATTAAAGATTTCGACATCTACAAATTAAGAATAAATTCCAATTTTAGTTTATAATTATAAAATTCTAATAAATTATTACCCTTAAAATAAATTTATTAGACTAGAATCCATATTTCACATGTGTCGGGAAGCATGTGATCATGTCAAACTGACTCATGCGATTTATGGTAGGTGTTGATCCAGCTCTCCTAAGACCTGATGAAATGATAATGATCCTGAATCTTTACTTAGTGAATAGGTTTTTACTTCTGTTATAGCTTGAGGAATTATCACTGAGTCTGTTCAGTGTTATTCCATGTTACTTATGCTGTAACTTATTTTTATGGTAATCAGGATCAGGATCAGGAGACGAACGAGTCTGTTCTGCAGTCTACTGATCCTATCCACTGAAGTGAAGACCTCCTGAAGACATCAAGATCATACTCAAAGAACCATCAGCAACGTCGAAGACTTAGCTGATGACAGGAACAGCATGCTCGTGATCTGAAGACGGAACTCAGTGATAGCAGGCTGCTCAATATCGTATGACATCCTGAAGAATCATCAGGATACAAGTGACCCTGAACAGCACCAGTTTCAGGACTCTAGTCACTGATCAGTATCCTGATCCTGAAGGATTAGTGTAATGTCTTAGTCTAATGCACAAAAGGATTATCCGCCTTTACTGACACAAAAGTACATAAGGACAGTCTCTTTACTGTTCCCTACGTACTTATCAGACCTCAAGGCAACTGTTTACACACTTCCTCTTTTGCACACCATGCAAAGAGTATTTGTTTATAGTAAATAGTACAAATGACCACTTACATTGTGACACGTACACAAAAGTGAGTCTACATGCATTTAATGCATTGGGTATAAATAGGACTTGAAGAGATGTTCTCCATACTTCTTCTTCATCCTAATACTACCCTAATCCTTTCTTTCTTTCTTTATTCCCTCTATCTTCTTTCTTACATCTTCTCACTTTAGTGCATAGTGAAAGAACTTAGATTGTTTAGTTTAGACTTATTGTCTTTTCTATTTCCGCAACAATCTGTAAATTCATATTGTTTATACAACAAGAATTTAAAAGTGAAAACTTGTGTGATTATATTCAACCCCCCCTTCTATAATCCCAAACACTATCCTTACTTGAAGGTCACCTCTTTGGGACCAACAAGTGGTATCAGAGCGGATACAAGCTCTCATTTTCTTCTTAGAAAAATCTTGTGATCCTCTTTTCTAATCCATGGCTCTTCAAGCTAAGGATAACTACTTTGATACCGGCTCTACTGGAAAGCCTCCTAGGTTTAACAAAGATAACTCCTCTCTTTGGAAAACCAGGATGGAACTCTTTCTCTCTGGTTCTGATCCCCAGATTCCATACTTTCTGGAAAATGGACCACATGTTCCTACACAAACCGTCCACCCCATCCCTGCTGCAGCGGGCCAACCAGCTGTACCTGAAAGGCAACTGGTAAAGCCTGTAACCGACTGGAATGATGAAGACAGACGCCTGGTCAACATTGACACTAAGGCTAGGTCTCTCATTGCCATGTCACTCCCTGACGATGTATTCCATTCTGTCTGCCACCTTCGATCTGCTAAAGAAATATGGGACACTCTCTGTGTTCAATATGAAGGTACTGCTGTTCTCATGGAATCCAGAAAGATTTTCTTGGTTCGACAGTATGAAAGCTTTATTCATCAAAAGGATGAAACTCTCTCCCAGCTACATCAGAGATTCAACTGTCTTCTGATTGATCTGAAGACTATCGGTACTACCTACTCTAACTCTGAGGTGGTTACCAAGTTCATGGAAGCTCTTCCTGAACATTGGGAAATCTACACCTCTTGCTTAACTATGTCAAAGGACATAAAGACACTCACACTAAGTGAGTTGTACGGTATTCTTCTTAACCGTGAACAACAGAAGAAACTGAAAAAGAATCTCATAAGAGATTCTAAAGATACCAAAAGTAACTCTGTTGCATTGGTCTCTGACTCAGTTTCTACTGTCGCCACTCCTTCTTCAGTAACTATTACTGAATTAGAAGCTTCTGACTCTGACATGTCAGAAGATCCTGAATTCAATGAATCTCTTGCTTTGTTAACCAGATCTTTCAAGAAGTTTGCCAAAAAGGGAAACTTCCACAAAAAGAAACATCTTACTATTACTGACAAGCCTAAATCAGACCCTGTTGATAAGGCTACTGCTATCTGCTACAACTGTCAGGGCAAAGGACACTTGGCTAATGATTGCAGGTACAGGAAAAGTCAGTTTCCTCCCTCCTCTGCCAAATCTTCTTCTAAGAACCCCAAATACCAGCGCCTGAAAGAAAAGTACAAAAAGATGAAAATTCAGCGCAAGGGTAAAGGTCTTATCGCAGAAGACTGCGACTGGGACGATGTCTCCTCTGATGACTCATCTGATGAGGAAGACACTCAAGTGGCACTGATGGCCATTATTGAGGAACCTACCTTAGCTCTCATGGCTAAGATAGAAGAGGTCCCTGAAGAGATTCCTACTCAGGCTCCTGAAGCTTCTTCTTCCACAACTCCTGAAGCTTCCACCTCTGCGACTGATTCTTCCAGTCAGGTACCTATTCCTCTCGTCCCTCTTGAAAGCTTAACTCAGCTGGACCTGGTCACTCTTGATCTTTACAAAGCCCTTAATGGTAAAACCTCTGCTGAAAAAATGAATATTGATCTTCGAGGACAACTCAAAGAATGTCAAGAAAAAATAAAAAAGCTTACCATTCTGGAAGAAAACTATAAAGACCAGGTCACTGTAAACAAAACTCTCTGTATTGAAAGAGAAATGGCTCTTGCTGCCAAAGAAAGAGCCCTGGCTGAGTTAAACGCTGAAAAAGTCACCATCAAAGGATGGAGTGACGCCTCTGAAAATGTTGATGAAATATTAGCCTCAGGAAGAAATGTTAAAAACAAAAGGGGTCTTGGATACACTCATGGAGGAACTAAATCTGATAGTTCCATGCTCAAATTTGGAAAATTTGTTTCTTCTATCCCTGATCCCAATGCTCCTGAAAACATTCCTTCTTCTTCTAACACACACTCTGAAGGTGCTCCTAAGAGCAAAAAGAACACAGTCAAAGAAAAATCTAACACTGTAACACCTTCAAAGACCAAGAGTCCTAAACCCAAGAACAAAGTTCTGGTGGTGGTCCTTCAGTCTCAGGATCAAAATCTTTCTCTCAAAATCCTGCTCCCAGACTGAAGATTGACCTGAAGCAAAAGACTCAGGAGAAGAAACCAATTCCTCCAATGTCCAATGCTAAAGGCATACTTGGTGCTGGTCCTGCTCACTTGAAGTTTAAAGACTTCCTGGACCACACTAAACGCTTTCAATATCGCAAATGTTATCACTGTGGATTAAACGACCATATTGCGAGTAAGTGTCCTGATGCTACCAAAGCTGAAAAATCAGCTAAGGTAAAGAAAAATCCTAAGACTGACAATTCAGTCAAAGGAAAGAAGGTTGTCAAGACTGTCTCCTCAGTCAAGACTCCAGCCTCAAGAACTGATAAATCAGTCAAGGCTGCCACTGACTCCACCAGTCCTACTGATACTTCTGGATCCATAGTCTTATGGGTACCAAGAAAAACTTAAACTCTAAATTTTACAGGATAAGGGCATCTGGTACCTGGACAGTGGATGCTCTCGACATATGACTGGTTCGAAATCTGTCCTCTCTAACTACCGTGAAGAAAGAGGTCCTGCTGTGACCTTTGGTGGAAACGGTAAAGGCCAAACCCGAGGGTATGGCACACTGACCAACAGAGTAACTACGTTCAAAAGAGTTGCTTATGTTGAAGGCCTGATGCATAATCTTCTGAGCATCAGTCAACTTTGTGATAAGAATCACAAAGTCTCCTTCTCAAAGAAGAAGTGCAAAGTCAAAAACAGGAGAAAGGAAGTCATTCTCACTGGAGTGAGACATGCTGATATCTACATCATCAACATGAATACTTCCACTGACAACTTCTGCTTTGTATCTCGTGCTTCCTCTGATACAAATTGGCTTTGGCACAAGCGTCTTTCTCATCTCAACTTCAGGACGCTGAATCAACTCTGCATCAACAATCTTGTCATTGGTCTTCCTGACTTTCGCTATACAAAGGTATCTCTTTGTTCAGCATGTGAGAAAGGAAAACAGACCAGGGCTAGCTTCAAGTCCAAGCAGATTTCCTCCATCAGCTCTCCTCTACAACTTCTCCACATGGATCTCTTTGGACCAGTCAACGTCCAATCCATTGCTGGAAAGAAATATACTCTGGTAATCGTTGATGAATATTCCAGATATACTTGGGTGCTCTTTTTCTTCGATCCAAGAGTGATGCTCCTGAAGAAATCATTCTGTTCGTCAGGAAGATGGAAAGACTCAACAACCTTACTGTTCGATCAATCAGGAGTGACCACGGAACTGAATTCAAAAACAGTACCCTGGAAACCTTCTTCGATCAGAAAGGTATCTCTCAGAACTTCTCATCTGTGAGAACTCCTTAGCAAAATGGTGTTGCTGAAAGACGAAACAGAACCCTGATTGAAGCTGCACGATCAATGTTGAGTGAAGCCAACCTTGCCACTCAATTCTGGGCAGAAGCTGTTAACACAGCTTGCTATACCCAGAACCGATCCCTGATAGTAAAGCGCTTCAGAAGAACCCCTTACGAACTCTTTCGTAACAGGAAACCCTCTATCGAACATCTCCATATCTTTGGTTGTGTCTGCTACATCCTGAACAACAAAGATAACCTTGGAAAGTTCGATTCCAAGTCTGATGATGGAATCTTCCTTGGATACTCCTCTATCTCTAAAACCTACCGTGTGTTCAACAAACGAAGACAAGCCATAGAGGAAACGATTCATGTCAAATTTGATGAATCGGGTCCTACTTTCCCTCACCCTCATGAAAACTCTGAAATAAATCAGTGGGCTGACTCTTTCTTTCAAGTCCCTGAACCTCCCATTGCTGATCCATCTCCTCAAGACATTCCTGATGGTTTTGAAGAAGATCCTCCCATTCTACCCACTGAAATAACTACTCCACCTCTGATAAATGCCACTCCAATTACCCAAATCACACCATCTGAACCTGATCAACCCACTAACAGTGAAGACTTTTCTCAAACCACTGTTAGTGAGCCTACTCCCACTAATCTTCTCCCTGATCCATCAGTAAATGAAGCTTCCACTTCAGGACAGGTGTATCAGCCACCTGCTCTACGATGGACCAAGGATCATCCCATTGATCAAGTTCTTGGTAATCCCTCCTCTGGCATTAAAACTCGACGCCAATCTGGTAACGTCTGTCTTTATGTTAATTTTATCTCTGAAAATGAACCTAAAGAAATAGATGATGCTTTGCGTGATCCTGCCTGGGTCTCAGCCATGCAGGAAGAGCTTGCAGAGTTCATCAGAAACAATGTCTGGCTTCTCGTCCCTAGGCCTCGAAAACGTACTATCATTGGTTCCAAGTGGATTTTTCGAAATAAACTTGATGAGATTGGTACGATTATTCGAAACAAGGCTCGCCTTGTGGCTCAGGGATACAGGCAGGAAGAGGGCATTGATTACGATGAAACCTTTGCTCCTGTGGCTAGGCTCGAAGCAATTCGACTTTTCCTAGCCTTTGCAGCACATATGAACTTCAAGGTTTATCATATGGACATTAAAAATGCCTTTCTGAATGGAAAACTTAATGAAGAAGTCTATGTGGCTCAGCCTCCTGGCTTTGTAGATCCTAAGTTCCCTGATCACGTCTACAAGTTAAACAAGGCTCTCTATGGGTTAAAACAGGCTCCTCGTGCCTGGTATGATACCCTCTCAACCTTTCTTCTCTCTAAAGGTTTTGTTCGTGGAAAGATCGATAGCACTTTATTTCTAAAGAAATATCCTAAGCATATCCTTCTTGTCCAGATATATGTCGATGACATTATCTTTGGATCCACAAATCCCAAACTCTGCGAAAAGTTTGAGTTGCTCATGAAATCTGAATATAAAATGTCTATGATGGGTGAACTAACATTCTTTTTAGGGCTTCAGATCAAGCAATCTGAAAAGGGAATCTTTATCAATCAAGGTAAATATGTACATGAGATGCTGAAGAAATTTGATCTCACATCTTGTACACCGATGAAGACTCCAATGGCTCCTCCTCTGTCACTTGACAAGGATTCCAAAGGGAAACCTGTTGAAGTGACTCTCTACAGAGGAATGATCGGCTCTCTGCTGTATCTCACAGCTAGTCGCCCTGATATCATGTACTCTACATGCTTATGTGCTCGTTATCAGGCTGAACCCAAAGAATCCCATCTGACCGCTGTAAAGCGGATCTTCAGATATCTGAAGGGAACTCCTAATCTGGGTCTTTGGTACTCCAAGGACTCAGGGTTCGATCTAACAGCTTATTCTGATAGTGACTTTGCAGGATGTAAGATCGACAGGAAAAGCACCACTGGTGGGTGTCACCTACTTGGTGGCAAGTTGGTGAGTTGGACTAGCAAGAAACAAAACTCTGTGTCCACATCAACTGCTGAGGCTGAATATGTTGCAGCAGGAATCTGTTGTGCTCAAGTCCTATGGCTGAGAAATCAACTTCAGGACTATGACATACAACTTTCTAAAATTCCTATCTACTGTGACAATACTTCAGCGATAGCCATCGCCAACAATCCTGTCTTACACTCCAAGACAAAGCACATTGAAGTGAGATATCACTTCATCAGGGATCATGTGATGAATGGTGATATTGAACTCCATTTTGTCCCTACTGAATATCAGCTTGCTGACCTCTTTACCAAACCACTGGATGTAACGCGTTTCAATATGCTCATCAGTGAACTTGGGATGTTAAATCCTGATGATTGAAGTTTATCAGGACAAACAGTTGTTAAATCATATAGAATAACTATTCTCAGGACTCTTTCTTTAACAACTCCTGAACTAACTCTCATCAGAGGATGACTCTATTCAGTACTTACAAAATCTTTGTTCAATATCCGAATACTGATGATTCTCAGGTAAGTACCTCTGCTCCTGAAACCTTATCGCATTAAATGTGATAAGAGGATTTTTCCCAAAATAGTACTTATCTGATAAGTACTCCAATTCCAAGAAAACAAATCTTTCATCAAAATGGAATTATCCCCTGAAAAGGCGGTTTTTATCTTTTCAAATAAAACAAACTTTTCATCTGCACTGACACGTAATGGGACGTTTCCTGTTCCCCACGACGTGTGTCAGGCGCGTGAACGCGCGTAGAACTTCCTTTTTTCATCATTACGTTTGAATTTAGCCGCCCGTTTCTCTCTCATCCATTTTCTCTCTCCAACCGCGAGGTATAAAAACCTCACTCGTAATCCATTACACTCTTTACGCTCACATAATTCTCTCTAAGAACTCAAGCAAGAAAAAGCAAGAACTATTTTCTCTCAAGAACACCAAGAACACTCATCACTTTTCTTTAACAAGATCATCGTAAGTGTTTCTTTACTCTTGTTCTTTCTACATTTTAAGTTGGCATTCTTCACCTAAACAGCTTATTTTGTTATTCGTTTTTCCAAAAACCCTAAGATCACTTCGTTTGATCTTAGTTTTCCCAAAGTCTTCTAAGATTTTTGTTAAAACAGTTTATATGATTTTCTTATTTCTTTTAAGAACAATCAAAACTCTTATTTTGATATCTACTCATCAAAATAAAAGTTTCTTTTTAATACTAAAACACATTCCTTTTGTGTATTTTGGTATCTAATCCATTCCAATATAAAGGATTTCACCACTTTTATGAACATATTCTGTGTTTATTGAAAAGTGAAGAAAAATGCATATTTTGGATCCTTAATCATCCACATATGTTGTTTTTATGTTTTAACAGAATGGCTGCTACTACATCTACATCTTTGGACGCCCAGCTCTCCTCTGAGGCCACAACGCTGATGACTGCTACTGGAAACCTTCCGATAGTCATTCCTCAGGATGACTTGCAGTTCAAACCCAACAACTTAATTGGGCAATTTGATCTCCCTGCAAACAAGGCGTTTCTGAAGCCTGCCAGGGACTTCCTTCTGTCTTGTCCCCTGAAGACGGCGTTCACTCTGAACCCCGCACCCAACAAACCCCTGCTCCTGCAGCTGTGGTCCACTGCTACCACTGCCCAAGAGAAGGGCAAGATGCACGAGGTGATCAAGTTCCAAATCAAGGACGACATCATCTCGTTCGGCATAGGGACCCTGAGGAACGTCCTCAACTTTCCCAAGAAGCAGAAGTTTCCTCCTGCTCCTTCCTCTGACGACGTCATCGCGTTCCTTGATGACATCGGCTACAAATGGCCTGTAAAGGAAGGCCATCCACTGGTGAAGACTGCTGCCACTGTCCACAAGACGGGGCTAAACGCGACGTTCTATTACATATGGAACACGTTTGGTCTCAGTCTGACAGGGAAGACGGGGAGCACGGAGCAATTCCCCACCGTCATACAGAACATGGTCTACTCTGCGATCAAAAATCGCAAGTTTCACTATGTCCGCTGTATCTGGGACGACATGATCAAGAAGATCAAGAACCGCACCAGGGTGGTGAACGTCCCCTACACCCGGTTCTTCACTGCAGTTCTGGCACTGCACATGGGTGACAACTACCCAACAGAGGGAAACTTCAACAATTACGCCCTAGGCGTGAAGTTTCTGGAGCAGCTGTCTGCCAAATCAGACGATGTTCCTCTGTCTGCAGTCCTGGTTGTCCCTGACGCACAACCATACGCAGAGGAACAACCCATCTCTGCTTCTGCTCAAGGTATGTTTTCTCTCTTCTCTTCCAAACCATCTTCTTCTTCTTCAATGCATGCTATGTCAGTAGCTAACCCTATACTGACTTCCCCAGCTGCAACAACCTCTTCGGCGCCTCTGAAGCGCCCTCCTCCCTCTGGCTCCTCTCCTCCACCTCAGCCCAAACGCGCCAAATCCAAGGCGTCAAAGAAAAAGAAGGCACCAGCTGGTAAGAAATACTACCTTACCCTGCCTCAAATTTTTAATAAACCCTCTCCTTTATCTAAAACTTCTTCACCTGCAGATACTCCTATCTCTGCTCCTGTCCAACAAGAACCTGAGGTTGTTCATCTCGAACACTCAGAGAACGTGGAGGGTAATCGCTCTGATACCCTCCTAGCCTCAGGTAATACTTTTAAGCATAATATTACCGTTTCTTCTTCTATGAAAGCTAATGAGTCTTCTAGTACTCACTTAGCTACTCTGTTTACAGGTTATTTAGGAGCAGCAGTTGAAGGGCAGTCCCAACTCCATCAGGATGACCCCTTCAACGACTTCATCTTCACGGATGCCGACCGTCAGCTGAGTGCAACTGAGCTACGACGGCAATCCGCTGAAAGGCAACTGCAGGAGGTCCGCACGGCGCTCCAGCAACAGGAAGACGCTCACAAGGCCCAGCTTCAGGCCTTGGAGCTTGAGCTTGCAGCAGCCAAGGCCGCTGCCTCTGCCGCCGAAGCCGCCGCAGCCTCTGCCACTGCTGCTGCCGCCGCTGCCGCCCCTGCTCCTACTGGTGTCACCATCACCATACCTTGTCTGGATGCCATCCATGACAAGGTCTCTCAGGTGGCTACCTCCTCTTCCTCCCTTCAGGCGTCTGTAGACGACCTGAAGGCAACGGCGTTACCCGCTCTTTCCACAGCGGTCAACAACAACTTCACCTCCACCACCAACTTCCAACAAATCGTGGTGCAGAGGTTGGATGCACAGGAGACTGGCCTTAGAGCCCTCCAGGAGAAAGTGGCTGAACTTGCCACCGCAGTGAACTCGCTGACCACTGCTCCTCCTCCGCCACCATCATTCACCAAGGCCGATAGGGAACTCCTCCAGTCCCTGATCTCATCTTCCTTCATCAACAGGAAGCTGAACGCCAACATGGCCTCTCTCCTCCAGCGGAGTATTTCAACAGCTGCCCTACAGTAGGCACCTGTTGAGGGGGAGAGACAGCCGAGAGACCATTCCGTTTATTCCCCCTCCACCAACTGGAGAACTAACGAACAGGGGGGAACAAACGAGGATGATGAAGATGATGATGATGATGAAGAAGAAGACGACGACTTCTTCGTCGAGAAAGTACCAGCTTCAACGCCCACTCCAGGGCCTGCACACTCTCAGGGGGAGAACCCCGGTGCACCTGGTACGTTACTATTACCATCCTCTCCCTTATCCTCTGATAACCAACCAATCTCCACTCTCCTTAAATCTAAACCTACACCTGAAACCATCACCCTTGACACCTCTTCTGAAGACTCTCCAATAAACAACCTACAAATGGTTGTCTACCAACCACCCAAACAACCTATCCCTGAACCAACACCTCATTCTTCTCCTAAACAAACCTCTGAACCTGAAAACCAAGACAACTCTGACTTTCAGGATGTGAACTTTGGTTCTGTCACTGGTGAGATTATTCGCCTCATGGAGAATAGTCCATCAGAACAGACAAGAGCCGAATTAAGCAGAATGACTTTCAGAGTAACTCCTTAAAACCCTGAATCCATTCCCTCTAAACCAACCCGCTTTAACCCTGAAGCATCCTCTTCCAGAACCCCTGAAATAAGAGCCCCTCCTGAAACCATTTGCCTATCATCAGATGATGAATTCATCTCTGATGACTTCTCTACACCTGCTTCTTCTCCCAGATCTCCTCCCTCTAACTCTCCTAGATCTGAAGGTGAGAATTACCCTGACAACTCTGCTATTGTCAGCAGGGATGGGCGTTTAGACGCCGTGATAGAGCGACTCGAGAGTACAAGAGTAAAAATTCCTCTTCGTACCTCTTGGGACTCCGAGTTCGCCTATCTATCACAGGAGGAGTACATCAATGCTGTACAGGCTCAGGAGGAGCACAATAAGAAGCAGAAGGAAGCCTTCCTCTCTGCTCAAGCCGCTCGAAGGCTTGCATCAGATTTTGTTGAAGAAGATGCAGAAATAAGTGCTGATCCTGTTCTAGCACAGAAGGCCGCGCTGAAGGTCTTCAACAGAAACACTGAAGTTCAATCTGAAGAAGTAAACACAGAGCTTGACTGGTGCCGAGACCGCCTTCACCTCAGAAAACATGGTGCTGCTATCTCTGGAATCCATCTCAGCCGAACACGCGGCAAAAGAGCAAAAACATGGATCACCGTCAAACGCTCAGGAGTCAAGGATGTGCAACACACTCTTGACAAGTTGGAAAGATACAACTTGTCAGAGTGGAATGAAATCAGAAGCCTACTTCCCAAAGCCAACAGAAACTATCGGGCTGAAGTAGAAGAAGTCATTAATGGACTTATTGCACGCATCAGAAGAACAACCGAAATTCCTGATGACCTTCTCCAGCCTTCTTCAGCACTGCCTCAGCCACCTGTTCGAAGATCAGCCGGTGCTTCAATAAGGAGACCAACTCCTTGCATGCCCAGAATGGTTGTCAAGCCACTGGACCTCTCGATGCTTGATCTTTCACTCCCTCCAGGAGTCTCTCTCTCTGAAGGACAAGTCATCAGAGAACCTGTTCATGGTATTTGTGTAAGCGACAACTCCAAGATTCTACGCTTTCAGCGTTTCAGCGAGCTACACAAAGCACCATATGAACACTTGGTTTCTGTTCTCTTCACTGCTCAAAGAGACAAGAAAAACCAAGATAATAAAGAGATTATTCGCACTGTCAGAGCTATACTCGATCATAGACTCGCCTTCAGCAATACTCCTGTTCCAATCGTAGTCAAGACTGAAGAATTTAGCGAAGACTCTGATAGTTAGAATATTTTTTTGTAATTTTGCTTTCAGTACTTCACTTATGTACTCTTGTATTTTCTTTACTCTTGTAACCTGATTGAGATTAATGAAAATGCAATTCAGTGCATTGTACTTTATTCCATCATAGTACTGAAAAAGATCCCTCAAAACAGTAAATGGGACATGTACCTTTATGAGTTCTATTTCCTACTGTTTTATCTAGACTTAGAAATTTTTTTCTTTCTAGACTTAGACAATTTCTCTGTTGTCTTATCATTATCATTTAGGGGGAGATTGTTGATCCAGCTCTCCTAAGACCTGATGAAATGATAATGATCCTGAATCTTTACTTAGTGAATAGGTTTTTACTTCTGTTATAGCTTGAGGAATTATCACTGAGTCTGTTCAGTGTTATTCCATGTTACTTATGCTGTAACTTATTTTTATGGTAATCAGGATCAGGATCAGGAGACGAACGAGTCTGTTCTGCAGTCTACTGATCCTATCCACTGAAGTGAAGACCTCCTGAAGACATCAAGATCATACTCAAAGAACCATCAGCAACGTCGAAGACTTAGCTGATGACAGGAACAGCATGCTCGTGATCTGAAGACGGAACTCAGTGATAGCAGGCTGCTCAATATCGTATGACATCCTGAAGAATCATCAGGATACAAGTGACCCTGAACAGCACCAGTTTCAGGACTCTAGTCACTGATCAGTATCCTGATCCTGAAGGATTAGTGTAATGTCTTAGTCTAATGCACAAAAGGATTATCCGCCTTTACTGACACAAAAGTACATAAGGACAGTCTCTTTACTGTTCCCTACGTACTTATCAGACCTCAAGGCAACTGTTTACACACTTCCTCTTTTGCACACCATGCAAAGAGTATTTGTTTATAGTAAATAGTACAAAGGACCACTTACATTGTGACACGTACACAAAAGTGAGTCTACATGCATTTAATGCATTGGGTATAAATAGGACTTGAAGAGATGTTCTCCATACTTCTTCTTCATCCTAATACTACCCTAATCCTTTCTTTCTTTCTTTATTCCCTCTATCTTCTTTCTTACATCTTCTCACTTTAGTGCATAGTGAAAGAACTTAGATTGTTTAGTTTAGACTTATTGTCTTTTCTATTTCCGCAACAATCTGTAAATTCATATTGTTTATACAACAAGAATTTAAAAGTGAAAACTTGTGTGATTATATTCAACCCCCCCTTCTATAATCCCAAACACTATCCTTACTTGAAGGTCACCTCTTTGGGACCAACAGTAGGTAAAACTATACTAATCGCATTTTAATACGACTTCTAGATCGTCGGGACATCGGATATATAATCCGTGCATATTTAGTCCCTCTAGTGCATTTTGGCCTGGTACCACCCAGTGAATAAATAATTACCAAAATAGACTGCACCACCCGGGACCTGGACAAACTCTGGCCGGTACCACCCGGAGATAATTCGCAGAGTTTTATCGTCCTCTAGTTTCGGTTTGAACACGAGCGTTCATAGTGTGTGCACTTACAACGCCCTATGTACCTTACACCGGAGGTGCCCCAAAAGTGGGTTGCACTTACTAATCTATGATTTGAACAAGGGTCAAAAATGCCAGTTTTCAAAAATTTTGGATCCAAACACAAACTGTATTTGTATCCAATTTTACTTTTAAAAACTTTTAAAATTGTTTATATCTAAAATTACGCAACTAAAACAACCACGCAATCATAACTGATAAATATAAACAACCACGCAATGAAAAATGTCATAGTCAAAAACCCTTAACTATTGTCGTTTCGTGAGCCAACACAAAACGACAGTCTTTTATTCCTAAGGGACAAAACTTCTCGGCGCTCCCACTGGCTCCAAGCTCCATGGTTGTCGTCTTGTCTCCGACTCGAAGTAATTAAAACTAACTATTACAAATGGGTTGTAAATGGCACGCAGGCCTCCCTAATAGAAACGAATAAAATAAAACACAACCACGGGTCTAAAGGGTTTGGCTATGACTCAACATAATTAAACAAATTAAAATGCAACTGGATTTTAATAGGATAATTGTAAAACTAAAAATTAATTTAAAAACGAATAAATTAATTTAATCCTGAACCGTTTTAAACCTTATCTGGTTGAAAACGATTCTCATCTCGAAGTCTATCCGGAAACGGATCTTAATCGGGACCCGTTAACGATAAACAATCGAAAAAGAACATCGATTTCGATTACCACCGATCCGCCAAAACGTGGCCGTCGATCGGTGGTTTTCCATCGCCGGCGACGATGATGACGCAATTGCCACCACCGCCGCCCACCTCGATAAACCGGCAGCAGCCGACGCCACCATAAGGCGACAATCGACCACCGCTGTGGTCGTCTAGTGGGTTGCGATGACAACAGCAGCCACCGCCACCATTGCCGCCGCTTTGTCCGGCGGGATCGGAAAAAACCACCACCCATCGCTGCTGCCCCGTACCACCATCGCCATCATCTCAATCGATGGCAGCCATAGCCACCACCGATTGGATCATCAATCCACCGGCGATAGCAGCAGCTCGGGGCCACCACCGCCGCCGTGATCGGCCGATTAACAAAACAAACACTATCGACGCCACCACCACCATATACGGTGGTGTGGTGGTCGTTCCTTGATCGAACCGGCGCCGCATCCACTAACTGTGGTGCGGCCGGTTTACATTCCTTACCACCATCGCCGTCGATCGGCTTTGGCGGTCGAATCCGAGAACAACAACAACAATCGTCGCCCTCGCCGCCACCACCACAAACGGTGGTGTGGCGGTGGAATTTCGATCGAGAAACCGGCGGCTACCACTAGCTGTGGTGGGCCGTCGGTGGTGTTACGGTGGTTGAGGACTGGTGAACGGCGTGGTGGTTCGGTCGGCTAACTGCCGCCGTTCCACCGCCGATTTCGAAAACGTTTAGGTTTTTTTAGAAAAATTCAATTTTTACAAACCATACACATATAAAAATCAAATTTTTAACAAACCTAATTAACAAACCTGATCTGTTAGGTTTAGGAAGTGGCTCTGATACCACTGTTGGGAATTGTTGCGTATAAACGCGCAGCGGAAAAACAAAAATCAATTCCCAAGAACGGATCCAATCCTAACCTTTACAGATACAATTAAGGGTGTTTTGAGTGTTTACCTTTAATCGTGAAAAACACCAGAACGCAAGTAGGGGATACACCGCTACTGACACCTAGCGAGACTGGTTGCTAGACCACCTCTGGATTTGCCTCAAAAATCGATGGAGAGAGAGTGAGGGAGGGTTTCAGGTTTTTCTCTGGGGTTTTCTTTTTGATTGATTGATCGAATGAATAATAATTGGGGTTTTACCATATTTATAACTATAAATATGGTAATATCCATTAAAGAAAAGCCCGTTCAATTAAAAAGCCCGTTAAGGTTATTTAATTGATTTTAAACCTTTTATTTAATTAATAACTATTAATTAAATAACTTAACCCTTTTAATTAATCAACTATTAATTAATCCGATAAAATATACCAACTGATATTTTATATAACTATATAATAAATGACTATTTATTATTTATTTCTCACTCAATAATTAATTTATACTTAATTAATTATTCCATTAAACTGGTAAATCCACTTGATCTCAAATTGGATGTGCAGCGGTGTGACCTACTAGTGTCTTATAACATTGGACACGGTGAACCCTGTTACTGTCTTGCACATAATCCTAACAGTACGGGCCTAATGGTTTTCCATGACCTAGCAGAGCTCGTAGGGAAGTATGTTGCGGATGTATCTATCGTTGGCTATAGAGACTACTCTGCCTTCAAGGATGCGATCAAGGGCATGGTCTCTTCTGCTATGACCCTAGGTCAAGACTCCTCGTCCTCAAAGGCTAACATCAACTATCTAGCAACCCGTAGAGACCTTGATGCCATGGTTGGGGCCCTTACTGCGACTGTTCATGCCCACAACAACTCCATTCTCAATGATGTCAAAGCCTCTCATTACTCAACTGCCTCCCATATCCGCAAGTCTACAGAAGCTCTAGCATCTGAAGGCTAATCCCTCTAGTCATCTATCAAGAGCTCCATCAGCGCGCTAAAGTTCAACTATAGTCTGAATGTGAATGTTGTTGTTCTCTCTGATGAAGAAGTCATTGAGAAGTTGGAAGAGGTTGTCCAACAAATTTTGCACAGAATTCCTCGAGCCTCTTCCAACACTTGTTCAACAGAGGCGGCCACGTATAAACATGATGATCAGGGAGGTGATGACCCTAATCACCGTGAGGGGGACAAGCAAAGGAAATATCTCCAGAAGCCACCAACCATTGTCACCTCTGCCAATGAACTGTTCTCAGGGGGTAAGTCTTTTAAAGAACCCCCCCCACTCTGGACAGGACAAAGGCAAAGGAAAAGCCAAAGATGCAGACTCCTTTGATGACTCCTCCGATGACGATTCTTCTGGTGATTCCGGTGATGATGGTCGACAACTAAAGCTTCAAGTAGGAGAAGTGGACTCTAATGTAAGGTAAGACCCTGATTTTTTGAAGGCTCTCAAAGCTTCTGTTCGAGACAAAAGAGTACAAGCTTCTACGCAATGGTCCATGCAGCCAAGGTCTGGGGAAGGTTCCTTATTCAGAATGCCCGTAATCCTTGAAGAAGAAACCTCTAAGGATACTTTAATAGGGACCTTCCACACTTTGGCTGGCAATATTAATCCCATTCTGTCAGAGGGAAATCCACAAAAGATCTTGGAGGAAGTCGTCTCTAGAGAGAAAATAACAACTGGCAGAGTTGAGGAGATTATTGATACAATGAACAAGATTATGATATCAGAGGAACCTCGTACAGAGCCTCTGACGTCTCTAGAAGAAGTTTATACATGTTTCTATGCTGCTATTGACTCAGAACCTTTGTTTGATCCAAAGTTGACAGGCATGTTAAGCGATGAAGCCAGAATGAAGTTCGCCCAGATGACAAAGCCCATGCATTAAGTCTTCTCTCCCTTGGCCATCATAGAGCTCTCTAGAATCAAGATTGGGACTCTCCTCAACAAAACCCTCTACTACACAAAATACAAAGTCACCAGAGAGAATCGGAGGAAATACAAGTTCACTAATGCAGATCTTCACAACCTCTGTGCCTATGACCTACCATTCCTCTACACCAATCTAAACAGGCAAATGGAGAGGAATTGACATCATGCCATCTCTATCAGAAGATTGGTAGAGGCAATGAGGGCATAAGTTATCTACGACGCCAAGAAGGATTTTGAGATAGCTCTAAGGCTAGGCTCAGAAAACCTAAGGTTGACTGCTCCTGCAAATCGACCACCATGGATTCTCAACACACAGATAAACTCTTTAGTTCATAATCCTCATCATGGCTTCATCTATCTGGATGAAGACGACATTCAAAGGTTCTACAACCCTCTAGAGGCACACAAGTGATAACACCAAAATTATACATGTTTTGGTTATGCTTAATTGAATGATTTCACCCCATTTCTCACCCATTTCTGGTCTAAATACTCACACTTTGGACTTATTCTTACTTTTATAGGTTTTGGAGGCCGTGGAACGGAAAAGTACGGAAAAAGGAGAGAAAACGTGAAAATTGCATAAAGACAATCCAGTAGCCATTTAGCATCCGCGAAATTCCAAATCTGGCGCCGCCAAGTTCGTCAAAATGGAAAACTAGGGTTTGACCTAAGTGTTTCGCGCCGCGAGGTTGCCGCTTGGCGATCGCGAAATGGGCTCCGAGTCTCTCCTTTTAAATACTGGTATCTGTTAGTAATTGTGTGCAGAAGTTGACAATCCAGTAATCACACATCCAATGTTACAAGACACTTAAGGGTCACACCTATGAGGACCTATAAATCGAGTAAGATAAATAAAACCCAGAAATGGAGAGTTTGGATTTATAATAGTCAGTTATAAATCAGTTGGGTAATTTCAGTCAGAAATCCCAAAGTTAGAGGGTTGTTAAATTAATTAAGATAATTATATATTTATTAGTAAAATAAATATATAATAGATAATCTGATTAATTAAGATAATTATCTAGGAAAATCTTTTCTTAAAAGAAAAGAAAAGATTAGATAATTAAGGAAACTGAATCAGATAAGGATTCTACCATCTGATAAGCTATAAATAAAGGCCTTAGGGTCTATGGTTTATTGACTCAATTAATTCCCAGAAAACCAAGTTTCCAGTTAAATTCCCTCTCTCTCTCTCTCTCCCTCTTGGCGCCGCCCACCATACCCAAGCCAGCTCGGTTTCGGTTATTTTCGGGTTTTTGAGTTCTGCTAGAGGAACACTCGTGCGATTGATTACAGGTGGACTAAGTCTCAAGCTGTCCAGGTAAAAGGCTAAACCTATTAATTGATTAAACAAACTTAAAACGGAAAGATCGTGGTTTCGGGTTCTTATCCATAACCGCTTCCGCTCAATTTAGTGTTCTTTGGATCAGTCTGATTCGGGGATCACAGAAAAAACCCATCAGTGGTATCAGAGCCACAGGTTTTTCCGTTTTAAATTATTGTCTTTGCATAAAGATCCGTTAAAAAATTCATAAAAATTCGTTTTTGATTGTTTTGTTATCGTTTTTATCGTGTAAACCCTAACCAACGATCAGCGGTGACCTGATCACCAGGCCGATCGCCGGCGTTCATGGCCGCAAGAACTCAACACCGGGCCGCACCACAGCTTGTGATGGCGGCACCGATTGCTGTCCGTAATACCATCAGGCCACACCACCAGTTAGGTGGTGATGGCCGAACCCCACTGCTGCCATTAAACCACCAGGCCACGCCACCAGTTAGGTGGTGGTGACCGAACTGCCTTCGCAAACCATGGCCGAACCACCAGTCGGTGGTAGCCGTGGTTGATCGATCGGTTGCCACCAGATTGGTGGTGGCTGAGTCGATCAATGGCCGAGATCATCACCGAGGCCACACCACCAGATCGGTGGTGGCCGTGGGTAGAATACGACTCGGCTGTAGCCGAGCTCCACCACAAACCGTGGTCAACACCGCAACCACCAGAAAACCGCAATAGCGATGGTGGATGGCGGTGATTTACAGAAGCGACGGCGGGTGGTGGCCGAATTGAACCATCGCAGGCTGCCGTAGTGGCCACGCCAAGGCGATGGCTACGATGGCGAATCGTTGATCAAACCACCACACCACAGGATGATGGTAGCGGGGTGCGATGACGATGAGCGATGGCAGCCGATTGCTGTCGTCGTGGCTCAAGGCCGACCACAGTCGTGGTGGTGGTGGCGCCGGACGGCGATCACCGCTGTCTTTGGACAGCGGAGGTGATCGGCGGCGATGGTAGTGTTGTTTCTGTTGTCGATCGCCGAACGGCGATGGTGACCATCGACTGCCATCGTCATAAGGGTTCGATGATGGAGGCGGCGATTTCACGATCACCAAGCCGAACCACCAGCGTGGTGGTGGCGGCGTCATGCAACGATTACCAAGCCAAACCACCAGCGTGGTGGTGGTGGCGTCATGCAACGATCACCAAGCCAAACCACCAGCGTGGTGGTGGCGACGTCATGCAACAACCCAAGCCGAACCACCAGCATGGTGGTGGCGGCGATTAGTGGCAATGGTGGCGGCAGTTTGCTGTCGTCCTCGCCGACCACACACGGGTCGCCACCAGATTGGTGGTGATCGATGACCGTACGCGGCATCGGTGGTGGCTACCGGCGATAGGGTATTCGGCCGAAGGTGACGGTGATCCGGCGAGTGTGAGGGGTGGCGATGATAACGATGGTCGCCGATTGCGACTGTCGACATCCGTACGTCGCAACCCTCGCGGCACGAGCTGGGCCACCACAAGGCTTTGGCGACGTGAGCTGCTCACGCTCTTCGCGGCGCAAACGAAGGCCTCGCGGCGCGAGCACCCGTATGTCTAGAGCTTTTTCGTTGTTTTTGGGCCAGGTTCTGTTTACGAGTCCAAAGCCAAGGTTTTGGACTTAGTTGAGGCCCAGTGATTACCCGTTTTGGTAATGGGCCCAAGGCCCAAATTTTAGACCTCGCTTTTGAAAGAATTTTAAATTCCATCCAATTTTATCATTGACCCGTAAAGTCAAATGTCTTTCGTGTAAAACAAATCAATTTTCTAAAAGTCCGTTTTGTAAAACCAATTTATTACTTGATATTTTACAACTCGAATTTTACTGAAATATTAGTTTTAGATTTATAAAACAGTTTGTTTTTATAAATCAGTTAAAGACCAGTTTTTCCTGAAAATTGAAACAAGATATTTTAACGGATCTAGGGCTATTTATCGCTTTATTATATTGAATATATATATATATATAAATGCGTGATTGCTTGAAAAATTGCATATGTCCATTATGGGGCTTGCCAACTTAGACCTTTGGGATTTTAATTCTGGGGAGGCCTGCGTGCCGTTTACAACCCCTTGTGTAATAATGACCCTAGGATAGATTTTTCTTTTTCGGAGTTCCATCAAGGATGCCAAGGCCAGTGGGAGCTACGCAAGAAAACCCCGTTTTTCTGGAGTCTTAACAAAGATGTCGGAGCCAGTGGGAGCTACACGAGGTGTTAGAGATCCTTTGGAAATAGGTCATTATTGGTCCTTAGGAACAAAAGTTGGCAAACCTATAATTAGTTACTTTTAAACTGTGTAGTTATAGTTTTTAACTGCGTGGTTGTTTATTTTGTGATATCTTGCATGATTAGTAGTTTTAAAATTATAGGAGTTTTAAAACTAGATTATATCACAAAAATAAATAGGTTTTAAAATTGAAATCATCAGTTTTTCTTAAAAACCTTTTACGATAGTGATGCGGTAAATATTAACTATAAAAAGCGTAACAAGTTTTAACCTCTAATGCCTAACCACCTATTACCACATTCACAGGCAAACGTACCTGATCGATAGCAATATAGCGTAGGAAAGTCCAGGTATCGTATCTACCACTGGGAACGGTCAAGTAACAGACTGGTAATCCTATTAGTTTAATTAATCTAAGGCTATGGGGGGTTTTTGAGAAAATGATTTGAAAATTAAATTAACAACTAAAGAACTAGAAAGCAGAATAAAAACTGATTTAACAATAATAAAGAAAACAGTAGCACTTATCATGGCATAGTGAATCCCCAAGTGGATAATTAAGTTACATAAAAGTATGATTGATTTGGTTATTGTAAGGATTTAAGTCTGGGACACCCTAACATGCAGATAATATGATTGTCAACTAGAATGGTCCTCCTAGTCCCAATACCTAGGCTGATTGTCAGACAACCTAAATATCAGTCACCCAATCCTATCTCAACTAACCGGTGTTTTACAATCTAGTTTCTCTCGGTCCAAGAAACCACTTAACCTAATTCTCCGAGGTCTCGAAGGATAAGTCAAGAAAGGTTGATTAACCCAATGGAGTCTACTTTTTTGCTCCAAAAGCAAACCCAACCAACGAGTTCAAACACACGAAATAGCAGGAATCAAATTGGAATCATAAAACCACATTCAATTAACCAAATTAAATCAATAATCATTAAAACCATAAAATCATATCCACATGGTTCATCTACCACGATAAGTACTACATAGAAAACTACTCACTACTCATAGCTAGGAAAACAGAATAAGTATAGATAAAGACAGACATTCTACCGACCATATAGCTACAGATGATTAATCGAGTATCCGTATCGGCGCAGCGTCTCCTCTCTCCACACTTGATTCTCCCTCCAAACCACTAACCAACTGGTACAACTGACCCTTTTACTGTATTTTTCTGTCTAAGAATGCATATGGAACTGAAGGCTGAGAACAGTATTTAAAAGAAGGTCCGGAAGCTGTTTCGCGTTTGCCAAGTAGGCGTTCGCGGCGCGAAACACTTAAAAACCCTATTCCTTATATTTTTGGCAAATTCTGGAATCTTCTTGTGAGTGCAAATGCCAATTTCGCGGCGCTAAACTTCATCTTCGCGGCGCTAAGTTGATAAAAAGCAGGAACCTTCTCGAATATCAGTCTTGGCGGCGCCAAAACCTTCACTTCGCGATCGCTAAAACTTCCTGTTTTGTACTTTTCCAACTTTCGCACAATTTCGCCTATTTTCCGCACTTTTTAGCTCCGTGTTCTCCAATACCTTCAAAAGTAACAAACATACCAATTCGTGAGTAATTAGGTGAGAATCAAGTGATAAACGGGGTAAATTCAACCAATTAAGCACCACCAAAACATGTATATATTTGGTGTTATCAAAATCCCCACACTTAAGCTTTGATTGTCCTCAATCAAAAGACTGAAAGATAAGAAAGATGACACCAAAATTATCTCCACCCAAGATCATCCAAGAAGACAAAGAATACTCACATAGTCAGACACAAAGACAAGACATATCAAGCAATCGAATACCAAGGTGGACCTTTTACCCTCACATAGTATGAATAATAATCTGAAGTGTATCTCTCGGGGGTAAAAGTGTAAAAAGTGATCTCACCAATACTCGACCAATTCCCTCATGCATAAGCTTGGCACTGAATCTAATCTCCACCACTGAGAAGTTGTCAACCGTCAAGAGGACTTAGGGGTTGTAATGTTAGGCTAAGGTTAAGGGTAGGATAAAGGATATATGAGTGGCTAAGGATATTGCAACAAAAACTTGAAAACTAAATTTGTAATGATCCAAACAGTAAAGCACAAAATCTGATTCTCAAACAGTGAAACTATCGGGATGAGCATATATCTCTCTCTCTCTCTCTTTTTTTTTTCTTTTAGAATCGGCCTAAGCCTATGGCTTATTTGTGGCACAAATTCTTTTTCACACTTTTAAGCTCACTTGACTCTTTTGATATTTTCTTTTCTTTTCTTTGAGTCTCATCTTTTCTTTTTCTTTCTTTTCTCTTTTTCAGAGCAGCAACTATGTTGCTTTTGGCTCTTCTCTCATGCTCTTATCAATCCCATAAAAACTATCAGATTTTTGAAAAACTGGATCAAACATCTCAAGTATCAAATTTAAGTTACGGCCAAAAGATAGATAAAACAATTAGGCTCAAGGGTATATGGTGAATTGGGTAAAGAAACGAAAGGCTAAGGCTCAAAAAATGGTTTCAAGGGTGAAAGTGTTATAAGTGAACACCTTTTCAGAAATTGGCTAGGCAAATTAAATAACCCTATGATGAGGTTATCTAACGAAGGCTAAAAGGGTTAGAAACGAAGGCCTCTATCAGTGCAATGGTGATAAATACTTCTCTTATGTGGTCTCGACAAGAATTCTAGTGACAAGTTCTACCTTGGGTCAAAGTCAGTATTCCTCACACAAATGAATTAATTAGGCTCAATCTCTCAAAGGAATCGGGTGAGGCACTCATGGTAATCAGTATTCCAAGGTATTCTCCTACTCAAACAGTCTCATCTCATGTCCTCCTAAACAAGCAACTCAGTCTCAAAAACAATCTCAGATTTTGAAAAAAAATTGGGGTCAAACTTCAAAGCTTTCAAAAATTTGAAAAACGACAATCACAAGCATAAAGTGTACCCAATAAGCAAGCAGACAAGTCAACATAACCCCCTCCCCACACTTAAAATTTGCAGTGTCCTCAATGCAACAGTTAAAACAATTAAGGAGTAATTGGGAAAAAGAGAAACTTCCCGGGTTATTTGACTTGTTCTGATCTGAGAGAGATTATTCCGGAAATCGTACCCGATGCAGAATCATAAACAGCTGTATCTAAAAACAAAAAGAAAAATAAAAGGTAAAAAGAACAAAATAAAATAAACCAAACTAAGCAAACAATTAAAATCCTAAACAATCCAAACAAAAAATAAAAATAATAAAAAGAGTAGCAAGTCAACCACAAACAAAAATAAAATTGTTTAGACAACCATATCGAATAGAGAGATAAAAGAGAGATCAATAGGGGCCTCGAGGTTGGTTACGCCAATCCTCGAAAGTGGGATAACCGGGCGGTGCATCGTCGGAGAATGGCCAAAACTGCGATGCAGCAAAAGGAGTTGCAGGTGCAACACCAAATTGGGAGGCCATTCGGTTCATCAATCCACTTTGCCAGTTGGCTTGGTGGAGAGCCTCCGTGGTGTTATACTCCATATGCTGATGATGTCGGCCATAAGTAAGCTGCATCTCCGATAAACGATTACTCAGGTCTTCATAACCCGAGTGCCCCGCTTCATCCGTCGGTTGTTCGTCCTCGTTCGCCCCGCTCGCTTCACTGGTTTCTTGGGTACTCCTCGTCCTCCTTCTTGGCTCGTGTGTTTGTGGATAAGGGATCCACGTGAACTGATCTCCGCCAACCAAGTGATCTACCACAGCTGCCCCCATTCCTCGGAGTTGCTCCATGTCGATCAAACCCATCTCCCCGAGGCTCGTCATCGAGGCAATAACATCATCGGTTAGAACCCCGTAATGCCTAGCCAAACGGGTGACATATTGGCCACCGGCCATCCGGCTACCCTCGCGATAACCGCCTCCCTTCATGAGTTGCATGGCGACGATATAGGGAGCGTTCGGGTATTTGTCATCCGTGGTGAGTTGCTCGAGAAGCCAAAGATCATAGGTCGAGATCTTCTCCTCACTCGAGGAACGTGCATTGACCGCATTAACAAGCATCCGATGATAGAGTCGGTCCGAAGAAGAGAGAAGGCTTTTGACCTTAAGATTGCCACCATAGTTGCCACTTCCGAGAACTGCCCAAGATAAACTGGGATCGAAGTCGTCCGGCCTCTTTCCGCTGGCGAACATGTACTCCATGAATCCGGGAGCCTCCACCTCGGCTTGGGTATATATCCCCAAAGCCACCGCCAAGTCGACCAAAGAGATCGAATGCCAAACACCACCGAGTCGAAAACTCATGCACGGCTGGTAAAACTCATCGAGGGCTTTCTCTTCCTCAAACCGAAATGTAGCCACGAACTCCAGAATGAGCTCTCGGTAAAGGGTCTCGGCAAAATCAAAGATGCGCTCCCAAGCATGGCAAATAAAGTACTCGGAGCCTTCCTCATCGTACGCATGCTTCTCCAATTTGGCTCCGATCTCATTTCTCATGCCCATAACTTGGAGAAGATCCCAATCTACTCTCCTTGGGACCAGGATTTGACGGGACGCGAGTCGGTCGACAATCTTTCGGTAATGCTCACGCCTTCGATCATTCAACGTTGGATCGTTCCCAAAATAGGTGAAGACGTGACCTCCACCCGGCGCACGAAAATTAGGGACTGATGAGGTTGACGAATGAGTTCTTTGTCTCTACAAAATCCAAACAAACAATGTCTTAGTCCAAGTGTATCCAATATGATCAAGACAAAGTTCATATCATTCAAACCAATGAGACAAAATTCCAAGGCTAACAATTCAAGCTAAACGATACATGTATTGCGATTCAAAATGAATGGGGATGTGTAACATCCCCACACTTGAGCTTTTAGCCAAGGTTCCACTAACACAATCTAGTAAAATCAAAAGATGGGGATTTTGGATGCAAAATCCCCACACTTAGCATTCAAGCACAATCCAACTAAATTCAATAACCCATTAACTAGCATGCTATAATGAAATCGCACTCTAAGAACGAAGCATGCATCAATCAAGAATTCTAACCATCAATGGTGCACTCTAGAACAATTCCAATTCCATACAATTCACCATTGAAGGTCCAACAAGCTAGATTCAACAAGCAAAACACATGCCAAAACTATTTTTCCATCAAAAATCATAGCATGCAATCCAAATCAACAATTAATTACACAATGGGGTTTCAATTCAAGATAGAATCTATGAAAACCTAGAACCACCATTGTTGCCCCAAATCATGAATTCACTATACCAAATCGAGCTTAACCAACGAAATCAAGTTAGGAAACATACCTTTTGTGCCATTGTGGATGAAATTGAAGCTTAAGATTTTCGAACTTGGCAAGGACGGGAGAGGATTTCGCGGCACCGAGAGATAAATTAGGTTTTTGTGTTTTGAAAAAGTGAAAAATGAGGGTTTAAAAACCGTCAGGGCCGACTTCGCGTCGCTAAGCCTAAGGCTTCGCGTTGCGAAGAGGCGGTTTCCAAAAATTCAAAATTGTAAAATCGATTCTCGCGTCGCCAAACATACCACTTCGCGTCGCCAAGTTCAAAAATTTTACCTGATGTTGGTCTGGACAGACTTCGCGTCGCCAAACTAAAGGTTTGGCGTTCGCGAAATCTTTCTGTTTCCACCTTTTGAAAAATTCCGATTCGTGTCGGTTTTCGTCGATTTTGGCTTCTATCCCTTCTGAATGGTTACCTAATCAATACAAAACAAAAACATTAGTAAAAACTCACACGAAAAACACTAAAACTGAAAATAACGAAAAATGCTCGGGTTGCCTCCCGAGAAGCGCTTCATTTTTGACTGGGTCTAGAGCTCGACCCCGCTTTCGGCTCATTTCTTGGCTCGTCGGGCTGACAAACCCCTTTTCTTTCGATGTTCCTTCTTGGAGGGTCCCGGATTGGTAGATATCTCATTTGGTTGTATCGGATTCGGGTAGTCCTCCGTCTTCTTTCGGCCCATTTGTTCATGAGGTGGCAGTGGGCGGTTCGGGACCTTCTTATAGGTAAGAGAAGGATCTTCATAAGGCTCATCGAGATGTCTAACCGGCTCTCCGTTGGGATCAAAGTACAAACGGTTTTCTCCATACCCCATGCTCGTAACTTGATTTCGCATGTCCGTATTAACTTGGGCGGTATGCAGAAAAGCTCTCCCGAGAATGATAGGGATCTCCGTGTCCTTCGGGAGGTTGGCTATGATAAAGTCCGTATAGTAGACGAAATTTCTGATTCGAATCGGAACTGCTTCCGCTATCCCCAACGGTTTGGTCATGTACCCGTTCACTCCTCGATATTGATAATCTGTCGGCTCGATCTTCTTGATACCCATTTTCCTACAAAAACAAGAAGGCATCATGTTAAGTGCGGCACCTGAATCAATTAAAGCAAGACCTTTGTATTTAGAACAAGAAATAGGTAAACTGTAACTTCCCGGGTCATGCTTGATTGGTGCGATATAGATGAGCTCTTCCTTGTCCGGTTTCTCTTTCTCCTTCTCTTTTCCTTTCTTTTCTTTCTTTGGTATCACGAACTCCGCGTATCCACCTTGCTTTCCATCCTCATCCTCGTTCTCGTCATCACTTGATGTGTCCGAATCATTAAGCTTAAGATGCTCGAACGAGATTGTGAACCCCTCCGAATCGTAATCCGTGGCATAGTCGGGCTCACTTTCACTGTCGCTATCCACGTACTTTTTGTTGTAATTATCTGTCCACGCCTTCTTTGACTTCGTTCCGGCCATCATGAGCATCGGATTTGCGTTTTCCACCTTTGGATTGACTTGGGTTTGCGTCGGAAGTTCTCCTTGGGTCCTCTCAGCTAATGTTTGAGCAATGCGTCCAACCTGCAATTCCAAATTTTGAATTACGCTCTGATGGTTACGCAAATATGACCCTACCTCATCATTGATTTTCTTTTGCGCGTCCATGAACTGGATGAGTCGGTCCTCGATAGAAATGCGTGGCTCTCCCTCCGTGCGTTGGTTTGGTTGATTTGGTGCAAAGAATCCGGGAAGTCGTGGATTGAAGTTACGGTTGTTGTTCCACCTCCCTTGGTAATCGCCCCGGTTAAGATAATTAACTTCCTCCGGTGTCATCATCGGGCGATTCGGACAATCCTTAGTCAAATGTGGACCCTTGCACTCCTCGCATCCAACCTGCAAAGCATGAATAGATTTAATTAGTTCATCTATTTTTCGTTCAAATTTTACCTGTTGGTTTTTCACAGCAGCTATTTCATCCGATGGATCAAAATCGGTTGAGATTTTCCCGGCCATTCTTGGAATTTGTAAGCGCTTGTCCGTCCTCCAATCTATGTTGTGTATGAGCATGTCTTCGAGGAGCTTATAACCTTCCGTGGGCGTTTTATACATGAAGACACCTCCAGCAGATGAATCTAATGTAGCACGTGAAGAGTAAGCAAGCCCACTGTAGAAAGTTTGGACTTGTTCGCTCTTAGATGGTGGAAAAAATCGGGAAAGGAAATTGGAACGCAGTCCTTCCCAAGTAGTGATCGAGCTTGGCTCTAACGAACGCAGCCAAGATCTAGCTTCTCCGGCGAGTGTGAGAGGAAAGACTCGGAGACGAATCGCATCATCTCGGCCTTCCTCGGTTTTGAACAGATCACAGATATCCACGAAGTTCTCCAAATGCACGATAGGATTGCTATCGTTTTTCCCGTCGAAGGTAAGGTCCTTGATCATGTGAAGGAGCTTCCCCGGGATTTCCTTGTTTAGATTCGGCTTCGTGATCGGATTCGTGGGAACAATTGGAGCGGCCCTCCTGGCGGTCCACATCGGTGCTTCTTCTCCCATCTCAAAAATTAAAGCTCTCGGGCGAACTTTGTTGGCTCTCGTCTTTTTGTTTCTTTTTCTGAATTCCCTCTCCGGTTCCTCAAATGGCTCTAACAAATTTGCCGTGACTGAAACCACAACAAACAGTTACGGGCAACTTGCGGGAAACAAAGAGATAATAATAATTATAATAAATAAAGAAAAACTAAAAAGCAAAAACTTGCAAGGGATGTAATCCCTCACAAGGATCGATTAACAAAACTAACAAAGATTAAAAGTCTAAATACTACCGTTCCCCGGCAACGGCGCCAAAAACTTGATGCGGTAAATATTAACTATAAAAAGCGTAACAAGTTTTAACCTCTAATGCCTAACCACCTATTACCACATTCACAGGCAAGCGTACCTGATCGATAGCAATATAGCGTAGGAAAGTCCAGGTATCGTATCTACCACTGGGAACGGTCAAGTAACAGACTGGTAATCCTATTAGTTTAATTAATCTAAGGCTATGGGGGGTTTTTGAGAAAATGATTTGAAAATTAAATTAACAACTAAAGAACTAGAAAGCAGAATAAAAACTGATTTAACAATAATAAAGAAAACAGTAGCACTTATCATGGCATAGTGAATCCCCAAGTGGATAATTAAGTTACATAAAAGTATGATTGATTTGGCTATTGTAAGGATTTAAGTCTGGGACACCCTAACATGCAGATAATATGATTGTCAACTAGAATGGTCCTCCTAGTCCCAATACCTAGGCTGATTGTCAGACAACCTAAATATCAGTCACCCAATCCTATCTCAACTAACCGGTGTTTTACAATCTAGTTTCTCTCGGTCCAAGAAACCACTTAACCTAATTCTCCGAGGTCTCGAAGGATAAGTCAAGAGAGGTTGATTAACCCAATGGAGTCTACTTTTTTGGTCCAAAAGCAAACCCAACCAACGAGTTCAAACACACGAAATAGCAGGAATCAAATTGGAATCATAAAACCACATTCAATTAACCAAAATAAATCAATAATCATTAAAACCATAAAATCATATCCACATGGTTCATCTACCACGATAAGTACTACATAGAAAACTACTCACTACTCATAGCTAGGAAAACAGAATAAGTATAGATAAAGACAGACATTCTACCGACCATACAGCTACAGATGATTAATCGAGTATCCGTATCGGCGCAGCGTCTCCTCTCTCAACACTTGATTCTCCCTCCAAACCACTAACCAACTGGTACAACTGACCCTTTTACTGTATTTTTCTGTCTAAGAATGCATATGGAACTGAAGGCTGAGAACAGTATTTAAAAGAAGGTCCGGAAGCTGTTTCGCGTTCGCCAAGTAGGCGTTCGCGGCGCGAAACACTTAAAAACCCTACTCCTTATATTTTTGGCAAATTCTGGAATCTTCTTGTGAGTGCAAATGCCAATTTCGCGGCGCTAAACTTCATCTTCGCGGCGCTAAGTTGATAAAAAGCAGGAACCTTCTCGAATATCAGTCTTGGCGGCGCCAAAACCTTCACTTCGCGATCGCTAAAACTTCCTGTTTTGTACTTTTCCAACTTTCGCACAATTTCGCCTATTTTCCGCACTTTTTAGCTCCGTGTTCTCCAATACCTTCAAAAGTAACAAACATACCAATTCGTGAGTAATTAGGTGAGAATCAAGTGATAAATGGGGTAAATTGAACCAATTAAGCACCACCAAAACATGTATAATTTTGGTGTTATCAGATAGATTTTATTTAAAACCTATAAAGTTGTAAAATAGATTGTTTAAGGCAAGTTGATAAAACAGTTAGTTTAATCAACTAGTGTGCTATCAAACAGTTAGTTTCTAGCACGTGTGCTTTTAAAACAGTTAATTTAAATTAGCAAGAGCCTTTTAAAACAGTTAGTTTTGAAACAGTGTATAAAACAGTTAAATTTAAACATCTGTTTCTTTCCTATTTAAAACAATCAATTTTTCCAAAAGTTACAATTTTCTAAATAACTGGACATTAAAAGGTTTTTCAAAAAATTATTATTTAAAACCCCGTTAAATTAATGATCAGTAGTGCAACCCATCTAGGGACACCTCTGGCGTAAGGTACGCGGGGGTTGTAAGTGAGCACACCTTGAACGTCCGCGTTCAAACCAAAGCTGGAGGAGATTAACAAGACTCTGCGAATTATCTCCGGGTGGTACCGGCCAGAGTAAAGTGTCCAAGTCCCGAAATGGTGAGATCTATTTTGGTTCTGTTAAGTTCATCGGGTGGTACCGGGCCAAAAAGCACTTAGAGGGACTGAAACATGTACGGATAATTACCGTTGTCCCAGAAAGATCTAGGAGTCATGTCAGTTAGATGTGATTGGTAAAAGTCCTTACCTACCGAAATAATGCGTGTGTCTGGTGGAGCAAGAACATTACGCACATCAGGACGTATAAAATAGGGATCCTAGTCCAATAATTAATCATTTATGGGTTTATTGATTTTATTGGAAATTAGTCTATACACAAGTTGTTAAAATCAATTTTATTTTATGTGTAGATGGCTAACACTGTTACCAACACAAACAATCTTTCTCTCCGATCCATCCTAGAGAAGGATAAACTCACCGGTCCAAATTTCCTAGACTGGGAGCGCAATCTTATGATTGTGCTCAGGCATGAAAGAAAGTGGTACGTCCTTGAAGAACCTTTACCAGAGTCCCCTCCAGCAAACGCACCAGCTGCTACTAGGAATGCTCACAAGAAGCATTCAGATGACTTACTGGATGTCGGTTGTCTTATGCTTGCAACCATGAGCCCAGATCTTCAAACAGGGCTCATGAAAACTAGTGCCTATGACACGATCCGCCAATTGAGGGACATGTTCCAAACGCAAGCTCGCACAGAATGTTATGATGCCACGAAGGCATTTAACGAGTGCAAGATGATCAGAGGGACCTCAGTGAGTGACCATGTGATGAAGATGAAACGACACATGGATCATCTAGAAAGGCTAGGGCATCCAGTTCCGTTGCAGTTAGCAACGGATACTATACTCAACTCACTGTCAGAAGACTACAAGCCTTTTGTGGTCAACTACAACATGAATAACATGGAGAAATCAATAGCTGAATTGCACTCCATGCTAAAGACTGCTGAGTTGAATATGGGAGCCAAAAGCAAGACCAAGGATGTACTTATGGTGAGGGACGGAGGAGTGAAGAAGAAAAATGGGCGTGGAGGCACCAGCAAAGGAAAGGGTCCAGCACCGGCCATCCAGAGTGCACCCAAGAATCGTGATAACGTCAAAGGCAAGGGCAAGGGTAAGAAAGTTAAGCCTAACAAAGCAAGAACCGAAAATCGTTGCTTTACATGCAATGAAGTCGGTCATTAGAGGCAGAACTGCCCAAAACGTCATGAAGCAGGTATGTAAAACCTCAGGTATTTATGATTGTTTTAGTTTATCACTTATATTGATACCTAGTGCAAATGAATATTGCAGGTGGTCAGAAGTGAGTGCCCAGGAATTGCAGAGGATCAGAAGCACAAATCTCTTTAGGATAATTATCAAGACATCTATTTTAAATTTATGTACTCTTTATGGTTACATTCTATTATTTATGGTTACATTTTGGGAATATTTTAAATGGTTTTAAAGTTTTGAAATTTTAAAAATTATTGTCTTGAAATATCTGTTGTGCTTATTATAAATGAAGTCAAGTTTTGACTTGATTCAAGTTTAGATCCTAGATATTGATGTTTACACTAACAAAGTCTTATATATGAAAACTATCAAAAACACACAATGTACTAAAAGCTCAAGGAATGTGTTTTTGGAGACTATGAGTAATAGATTATATAAAGTAATTTGTAATCAAAGATTAAATTACTCATGTGTTTTATAGAATTTAGGATATTATCTCAGTTGTTGTTGATAATATCAGTATTTATGAAACTAGAAAGTTCCAAGTTTTGGAATTAGGATTTGAGCAAAGTCCAGTTTTATAAATGATAAAATTCTAAAGTGACCATTACTTAAAATAGAATTGACTAAGTTTTGACTAAGTCAATAGTAAATTTTAAGTAAAAGTCAGTTTTCATATAGGTTAGTGGGAGCCCATTTATTCTCTATCTAGTTTGAGATATAGAATAGAAAACGTGATTATTGATTCAGTATATCTGGGAATTATAATCCAGATAGGATACAAATTCACCAGATATAGAATCTGCTCCTTTAGTCCAAAGGGTGGATCAGTAATTCAAAACTTTGAAATTAGATAAAGCCATGATTAACTTTAAAAGAGAATCAATAATCAAGTGTGTTGAAATAACTTAGTAAAAGGGTACTAAGCTATCTTTTAGCTATAAAGTATTATAAAAGGCCAAATTAAATTTCCTGCAATTTGCCAGTTAGGTAATTGGAAATTTTATCCGATTTCAGGTAGAAATCGTTCATCTACACAGCAGGTAAGAAAAGTTGCAGTATAGCTTTTACATATTCACGGTAACTCGGAGTTTGTCCAGATCTCCAAGTACAGGGAATATGGCAAAAGAAGTCTAAATTTGTTTTATAGTGTTAGCAAAACAAAAATTAGCCGTAACAAGTATAAAATATCAGTGGGTATTAGACTTGTAACGTTTTTGGTTATACTTTGATTAAGACGGTAAACATTAATCAAAGGGTTTAAAGATAAAGTTAGGTGATGCTTTATTTAAACCAGTATTTAACAAATGTTGAATAGACATAGGAAAAGTAATTAAAAGAAATGCCATTAATTTTGTTATTATTACAGAGTGTAATATGGACTATACAAAATTAGTTTCTTTATTACCTTTTATTTTGCATGTTTTATCATCCAGGAATAAAACTAGTCTTATAAGTTTTATTCAAAATTGTCCGTGACAACTTATTGTGTTGGGAACCCAATAGGGTGTTAAAGTCATTGTGAGCTTCTGGGTAGTTATGATAAGTGGTTGAATAACAGCTACAAGTGTTGTAGACCAGAAGTTGCACAGATATTTGATAGAGTAGCAAATATCGGACGTGATCCACGGTTGAGAATTACTTCTTGGATTTTGTCATAAGTAAATCTCACAGTGGTTGTCCCCATTACCTGAGGTATCTGGTTTGATGTCATGAGGACTGCTGGATACTTAGTGCGTTCAACCGCTACGCCGTAACAGGGTGGCTATAAAGGGCGTAACTAGATTCAGCGGAAGCCGTGGTGTTAAATGCAGATATGCAAGATGGGATTTGCACCTCTTCTCTGAAGAGAGATATTTCTGGGCCCCTTGACTGACTGAATAGACTGATGAAGTGCATGGCCATGCCCAAACGAACTGATTAGTTCTTTGTCGTTTACCTATCAGTAGAGGTCGGATAGTCAAGAAACAGAATCTTGAGTTTTAAGAGTTGACTTAATCCAGGCTCATACTCACATATGAAATATCGTGTTGCAAAGGGAAAAACCAAGATATACCCAATTTTATGAACAGTTGTTTCATAAATGTTATTTCCTTACGGAAAAATTTAAATCACATATCTGGGTATAAGAGTTCTTGTAACCTGGTTACCCTAAGTGCCTGTCTAGGGCCTCCTTAGGTCCGTGTGAACAAGGCGGTATTGCCAACTTGCACAAGTGGGAGTCTGTTAGTAATTGTGTGCAGAAGTTGACAAACCAGTAATCACACATCCAATGTTACAAGACACTTGAGGGTCACACCTGTGAGGACCTATAAATCGAGTAAGATAAATAAAACTCAAAAATGAAGAGTTTGGATTTATAATAGTCAGTTATAAATCAGTTGGGTAATTTCAGTCAGAAATCCCAAAGTTAGAGGGTCGAAAATCGATGATGCACTCCATACCTTTTTAAGGTCTTCTCCAATAGATAATTTGCAAAATGAGTACCTCTATCGCTGATGATCGCTTTCGGGCATCTGTACCTACATACAAGAGATTTCACGAAGTCAACAACTACTTTGAAATCATTTGTAGGTGAAGCCTTAGCTTCGGCCCATTTTGAAACATAATCAACCGCCACAAGGATGTATTTGTTGCCTTTGGAGTCGGGGAAAGGTCCCATGAAATCGATTCCCCAAACATCAAACACTTCACTAACAGAGATGCTCTGTTGGGGCATCTCATATTTCTTTGTGATGTTGCCTGCCCTTTGACAAGCGTCACAAGATTTTATTAAAGTGTGAGCATCCTTAAAAATCGTAGGCCAATAAAATCCGGACTCGAGGACTTTTCTAGCAGTCAAATTGGCTCCAAAATGGCCTCCCGTGGGGCCTTTGTGACAGTTAGTGAGAATGTCCCAAGCAGCAGGGCCGGAGACACATCGACGGTGAATCCTATCAGGTCCTACCCTAAACAGATAGGGTTTAGACCAAAAATAATACTTTAGGTCCGAAAAGAACTTACCTTTTTGTTGATGAGTCATACCTTTGACAAGAACACCAGCGGCCAGATAGTTTGCAAAATCTGCATACCAAGGTATAGGGTCTTCTCCTATGGTCTTAATCATATTGAGGCTCTCATCGGGGAATTTATCCCTAATGACTTCTATGCCTCCGGAATCCATGTATGGATTTTCCAGGCGAGATAAATGATCGGCAGCTAAATTTTCAGCACCTCTCTTATCTCTTATCTCTATATCAAACTCTTGCAACAGAAGTATCCATCGTATTTAAGGGCGGAGTGATCCGTATACACTATGATTTTGGACAACACAAGATAAGACCTAAACTTTTCAATGGCAAAAACTACCGCTAGAAGCTCTTTTTCAGTCGTGGTGTAGTTTTCTTGGGCATCGTTAAGAGTTCGACTTGCATAACAAATCGGTTGGAAATGATTGTTTTTACGTTGCCCAAGAACTGCACCGACGGCATAATCGCTCGCATCACATATAATCTCAAAAGGTTGATCCCAATCAGGTGGAACCATAATAGGGGCATTGGTCAAATGCCGTTTCAAAGTTTCAAACGCAGAGATGCACTTCTCATAAAAAATGAAAGGTGCATCTTTTTCAAGAAGTTTGGTCAGAGGTCGAGATATTTTCGAAAAATCTTGTATAAATCTCCTATAAAACCCGGCATGACCTAAGAAACTTCTGACCCCTTTTATGTTTGTAGGTGGAGGAAGCTTCGATATGGTGTCTATCTTAGCTTTATCCACTTCCAAACCATCTTTTGAGATTTTGTGTCCAAGAACTATACCTTCTCTTACCATGAAGTGGCACTTTTCCCAGTTGAGAACCAGATGAGACTCCTCACATCGAGCTAACACCCTGTCTAGACTGCTTAGACAATCATCAAAAGAGTTATCGAAAACAGAGAAATCATCCATAAAGACCTCCATACAATTCTCTATCATGTCCTGAAAAATGGCCGTCATGCATCGCTGAAATGTAGCGGGTGCACTGCATAACCCAAAAGGCATACGTCTATAGGCGAATGTTCCAAAGGGACAGGTAAAAGTCGTTTTCTCTTGGTCCTCAGGATCAATGGGGATTTGGAAATATCCCGAAAATCCATCTAGGAAGCAATAGTACTCATTTCCCGCCAATCGTTCAAGCATTTGATCAATGAAGGGTAAGGGGAAATGGTCTTTTCTAGTGGCATCGTTAAGCTTCCTATAGTCTATGCAAACTCTCCACCCGGTAACAGTACGGGTGGGAACTAACTCATTGTTATCATTTGTGACAACTATGAGTCCTCCCTTTTTGGGAACTACTTGAACAGGGCTTACCCAAGGACTATCAGAAATGGGGTAAATAATCCCGGTATCAAGTAGTTTGATAACCTCCTTTTTCACCACTTCTTGCATTTTCGGATTAAGCCTCCTTTGTTTTTGCACACAAGGTTTAAAATTGTCTTCCATCAAAATTTTGTGTGTACAAAATGAAGGGCTTATTCCGGGAATGTCCGAAATTTTCCAAGCTAAAGTCATTTTGTGTTTTTTCAAAACCTCAATGAGTCTATCTTTTTCATTGGCTGTTAGCGAGGAGGAAATAATTACTGGGAGGGAATTGTTACCTTCAAGAAACTGGTACTCGAGGTGCTCGGGTAGGTCCTTTAGCTCCAAATCCGGTGGCTCCTCCAAAGAGGTTTTCACCCTAACTTTGTCTTCTTGTTTTAGCTCCTCGAATCCCTCTTCTTCCTCCTCCACGGTTTCGTCCCATCTTTTCTCAATAGAGAGGCTTTCTTCCAATTCACCTAATTCAAAAAGATAATCATTAGGCTCTGATTCAAATGGTTCGGTGAAGTCATCTAAACCGTCTAGAGTATTTATAGACTCATTATAGTCTGGAATCCCGTCAATGGAAAGTGTGATTCGATCTTCACCAATTCCTAGACTAAGTTCTCTTTCGGCTACATGAATAACGGCACTGGCCGTGTTGAGGAATGGACGACCAAGGATTAGAGGCACTTTAACCTCGTCCTTTATGTCCAAGATCACAAAGTCGGCGGGGAAATCAAATCTGTCTACCCGAACTATGACGTCCTCAGCTATTCCTACAGGGTATTTTATGGATCTATCAGCTAGTTGGATGGTCATTCTTGTGCTTTTCAGATCATTTAATCCCAGTTTTTGGTAAAAGGATAATGGCATTAGGTTTATACTGGCTCCTAGGTCTGCTAGGGCTCTACATGAAACACTTTTACCAAAATAACAAGGGATAATGAAACTCCCTGGATCGCCCTTTTTGAGGGTGTCTGAAAGTGTGGCTGAGCATTCGGCATTTAGAAAGGCTATTTCTTCTGTTCCCATCCTTGTGTTATTAGCCACCAACTCTTTGAGAAATCTCGCGTAACTCGGCACACCTGCAATTAAATCCACAAGAGGCACATTAATATCCACGCGTTTAATCAGATCAATAAACTTACGATACTGGGCCTCTTTCTTTTCTTTGCGCAGTCGTGCAGGATATGGCACTCGTGTAGGCACACGTGGTGTTACAGATTCCCTTGGTCTGACTGCTTCTTCCCTAACCTCTTTTGTTGGTTGTGATGGTAATTTGACCTCCGGTTCAACAACCTGCATATTAGGAATTTGGTTAGTTTGAGGCATAGGTGGTCCTACAACTACCTTACCTCCTCTTGTGGTTGTGAACACTTCAGCCTGTGCTTCTGCCTCCATATGAGGAAATGTTTCCTTGACGTCTCGGAGGAATTGATCTGTGCCTCGATGTAATCCTGCAATGAAATTTACAAACCCCTGCATTTTCTGTTCGGCATCCGCACCCATCTTTCCTTGTTCTGGGGAGAATTGATGGAACAATTGTTCGATTACCCCACCATAGGGCTTTGGAAGATGGTTCGGCGTCTCGGTGGAGTCCTCAGTTGCATGGGTGTGCTCTTCGGATGATGATGCTACATTTAGATGCGCAGGTTGGGTCTCCTCTTGTTCCTCGTCGGTAGACCAATCCAGATAATGTGCTTCCATGTCGTCCAAGAGTTTACGCGCTTCTTTCACTGATTTATACGGAAAAATACCCCCGCAAGATGAATCCAACCTTAACCGAGAATCGTTAGTCAATCCAGCATAAAAACATTTATCATTTCCCTATCATCAATACCATGGTTTGGAAAGACTAAGAATAAATCCTTATACCTTCCCCAAGCTTTCACAAGGCTATCTTTTCCTTGTTTAAAGTTTCGAATTTCAGCTCTTATTTTGTTAGCCCTGGAAATGGGAAAGTACCTTGACAAAAAGACAGATTTCAAATCGTCCCAGGTTGTGATGGATCTCGGGAGCAGTTTTTTAAACCAGTCTTTTGCCTTATTTGTCAAAGTAAAGGGAAATACTCGAAGTTTTACCTCATCCTCCTTGGTGTTGACTAGATCACAGATATCCTCGAACGCTTCAAGGTGTTGGTAAGGATTTCCGCTTGGTTCTCCGTCAAATGAAATGGTGTTGATCATTTTGATCAGTCCTTTATTGATTTCTACCATTTTACCATCTGTCTTCTTGATTGCGGATCTCGGGGTAAACTGCACCTCAGATCGCTTATCTCACATGGGTTGATCGTCTGCCATCCTGACAACTCAACAAACGATTACGGGCAACTTGCGGGAAACAAGGAAATAAAACAAAATAAAAATAACGAATTAAACTAAAAAGCAGAAAACTTGCAAGGGACAGAATCCCTCACAAGGATCGATTAACAAAACTAATTAAGACTAAAATCTAACAACTACCGTTCCCCAGCAACGGCGCCAAAAACTTGATGCGGTAATTATCATACATAAAAAGTGTAACAAGTTTTAACCTCTAATGCCTAGCCACTGTCTTACCACATATACAGGCAAGCGTACCTGATCGTGAGTAATATAGTGTTGGAAAGTCCAGGTATCGTATCTATCACTGGGAACGGTCAAGTTATCGTAGATTAAAGTCTAAATCGGTTTAATTAACCTAAGGGGGGGTTTCTTTTATGAAAAAGGTTTTAATACTAAAAAGACAACTAACTAAGTAAAAACTAAGAAAGCAATTAAAAGACTGATTTAAGATTATATTAAGGAAAAACAGCAGTACTTATCATGGTAAAGTGAATCCCCAAAATGGATGATATGAATAGGTCAAAGGTTTGGTTGTTTTGACTATTGTAGGAGTTTAAGTCTGAGACACCCTAACATGTGAAGATTATGGTCAATAACTAGGACACGATCCTCCTAATCCCAATCCTAAATCGTTTGGTCCACAATCTAGAATCGGTTTACCAGTCCTGATTAATATTGCAATGGCTCTTCTACTATCTGGTCACTCTTGGTCCAAGTAACCCCTTAACACAACTCTCTTGGTCCAAGGTCAGGCTAAGGTAGGTTGTTTATCCTCTCGGAGTCTATCTGTTTTAGATCAGGCTAAGGTAGGTTGTTTATCCTTTCGTGATTGTGGCTTCACAAAAGTTGTTTGTATTCATTAAGTGAGCAACATATCCGAATCTTAATGTTTTTGGTGAAGATTTTCGAAATTCGTTTTTGAATATTGGAGTTTGTGTTCTTGAGAGTTCTTGAGTGATTTTGTGATTTAGTGAGTTTTTGATTCGTTTTTGAGTAAATTTGTTTCTAAAATGTGTTTTTAGACATGAATCCATCATTTGTTTCAAGTTTTAAGGTCTAAAATCCATTTTTAAAATTTTCGGGTTGGAGATGTTCTTGTGTTCTTGAGGTGTTCTTGGTGAGAAGATGATAAATCTTGGATTTTGATTCAAAATTATATTAAAGGTTTGTTAAAAAGTTGTTTGTATGTGTGTTTGATCTTAAAATTGAAAATAATGAAGTTGTTTGTTGTTGATGTGAAGTGGATATCTCGACTCGAGACATTGATTAGTCAATTTTGAATTTTATTAAAAAAAAAGAAAAAAAGGTTTATGTGAGAATTTTACATGGCTGCTGATGTGTAACGAAGAGTGTGGAAGGCGTGTGCTGAAATGTGGTAGGCATGTGTTGGAGTGTGTTAAGTGTGTGTGAGCATGTGTCTTGGCATGTACCTCTCACAAGCAGACATGTGGTTATGTGTACAATGCAAGGAAAAATAAAAGTGCAGATTGTTGAAAAGCTTGGTCTCGGGACATCTTGGTCTCGAGAGTCGAGACATATATGAGTGATTTAGTCAACAAATTTTCAAATTTGGTCAACATCTGTAGGCGCTAACTTCATGTCTCGTGACATTCCATTTGATTTCTTCGATTATGTCCATAACATCACCATGCACACGTAATATACATATTGTTCACTCACACCTCTCATCACGTATCATTCATTTCATTTTCAAAGTTTAATAAATTTCATTTTCAAAAGTGGAAAACGCTGAATTTTCGATGTGTTTTTTCGGTGATCTCCGTTAATTTTTGAGAACCGTTTCTATTTTCTTGACGTAGTGTGCCGTGAGGTCTATTGAAACAAGTAATTTCGAAATTTTTCGAGCTTATTTGATAAGGTTTCAAACGTTCTCAAGTCAAGCCTATGGAAAATACTTCATGATTATATGTGGCTTTTGTGACAAACGGTGATTTTGCGGGATGCTTTCGGTGATCGAGATGACTTTGCCGGGAAATCTTTCTATTTTTTAGACCCAGAGTGCCGCGAGAACTTTTGAGAAAAGTGATTTTCGGGAACTTTCGAGGTGAGTTGATAAGGTTTCGAGCGATCTGAAGTCAAGCCTACGCAAAGAATTTCATCATTTCATGTGACTTTCGTGACAAACGGTCATTTTGCGGGACGATTTCGGTGATCAATACGATTTTGCAGGGAAATCGTTTTTGATTTTCTTAATAGGTTGACTGATAGTGTATTGACTCGTTAATTTTTCAGGGCCGATCGGTGAGTTCTCGAAGTTGTTTGACACGTGTTAAAAGTGACACGAGAAACATTTTTCTCGCATTTTTCGAGCTCAATTCGAGGCTACCCCGAGACTTTTTGATCGTGGATTGGTTACATGGTTTGATAGAGGATGAAGTTGGTTATCTGTTGATTTTCGTTTCGTAATTTTTCGGTGTTGTTCGGTAGTGTTTTGTTAAGCTTTTGTAGGTTCCGTTATCATTTTAGTTAGTTTTATTACATTTTTAGTCCAGTTTCCGTTAAGTCCGTTAGTTTGTTCACTTTCAACTTTTATCACTTTTAGTACCTAGACTTAAAGTTTCCAAAAGTTTCATTTTCTGCCCTTGGACTTTTAAACTTTCAAATATTATTGTTTTTAGTCCTTGAACTTGAAACCTTCCACACTGTTACACTTTTAGTCCTTGTATTTGTGTTTTTGAGTAGTTTCAGTTTCTGATTTTGTCATTTTTAGTCCTTCAAGTTTATTTTTATCCATTTTCTTCATAATTTTTGATTTGTTCAATATAAATAGTTTGTGCACAATTCATACTTCTAATCGAAGTTTCTGTTGACGATCCTTAATTTTTCTTTGTGCAGTTTACAATGGATTCTGAATTCACAGAGTTACAAACGGCAGTCGTGGATGCTTATGTGAACGGTCTCCTAAACCCAAATTTCGTTGAGACAATCTATCAAAGGATCACTCGGTTCACAGACATAATATGGAAACTTAAGATAGAAAATATTTCCCTCACAGAACAATTAGTGGCTCATGGGAAATCAACACCTTCACAACAAGCTGAACTTCTTATTAAAGTTACTAATCTTGAAGATTCACTTTCAAAAGAAAGTAGTATGATTACAAGTTTGAAAAAGGATTTGCAAAATGAGCATGATCAAATGTTGAAACATTTTTTTGGAAATGCTCAAAATTTAAAACTTGTAACTTCTTTGAGAAAAGAAAATGAATGTTTACAAAAGAAAGTTCTTGAACTTGATGAAGATAAGAAGGTTTTCGAAAACAAGCTTATATCTTCTCAATCAAGAGTAATGGAACTTTCAAAGCAAGTAACTGATTTTGAACAAATTGTGATCATTGAGAGAAGTAACTTTGAGAAAGAAAGAAAGGTTTTTGAAGAAGAGAGAAACGTTTTTGTTAATGAGAGAAAATCTTTTGAATTAAAAAGTGAAAAATTTTCACAGAAGATATCTAACTTAGAAAGAAAGTTTGTAATTGAAAGAAAGGAGTTTGAGAGGAAGATGAATGCGATTGAAAGTAAGACGAAATCGTCAAAGAAACCGAGTCTTCGTGTTGGGAAATTCAATTTGCATGACTTTGAAGAAGACATCCAAGTTGTTCAATCAGAGAGGAAAGTTGCTGAAAAGCAATATATTGAGCTTCAAAAGCGTATTGTAGACTTACAGAATCAGTTATCTGATGAAAGGAGTCAATTTAAAAGAAAAGAGAAGGTTCTTCAGCATGAGAAGAAAGTTTTGGAACAAATAATTGCTGAACCTAAGAAGACATGTCTTGTGGAAAAAGACTTTGAGAATCAAAGGGAAATATTTGTGAATGAAATAAAGAAACTTACAAGCAAGTTATCTGGATTATCAACAGATATCATGAATGAGCAACGAATGCGATCTGATCAACAGAAGAAGCTTGATGATCTTCGGGACGAGAGGAACAAGCTTTCTACCAAAGTGAAGGAACTTGAAGAGATAGTCTTTAAAGCTCATGGTTCTTTTCATGCGGATGTTGCTACACGGAGTAGTATCAAATCAAATGATCGGATTCGTTATTCAAACCTCTTCTATGATCATCGTGTTGATCATTCCGGTAATTATCATTCCACAAAAGGCAAGTTTGTTTGGACAATTAAGGATTCTATTCAACAAGTAGATACACCACAATCTTGTCTTTCAAATCCGAAAGTTCAAAAGAACAATGGTTTTCAAGATAATTCTTCTGTTAAGCCTGGTATCACTTACTCACGTACTGACCTTATCAAGCTTTCACAAAAGAAAAACACTGGTTCTTACTCTAGAACAAACAATTTTTTATGTCAAGATTATATAGATGATCGATTTGGCATTTATAAAATTTCATCTTACAAATCATCTATTTCTAACAAAAGAGGACCCACATTCATGTGGATACCAAAATCTTTTTTATCTTGATTTTGCAGGTTGGTGGCTCCTGAATAGTTCAGTTCAGGACCCGGTCTTCAATGATTAGTGGTTTTTGAATGCTTCACTTTAGCACCCCTACCTCAGATATGAGGTTCAATGTAAGTATTCTTCTAAACCCTTAGTTTAGAGTTTGCGCTTAACTGGTTTAACCGTGGTAATCATCATAAGAAATTTACTTGTGTTAATTTCTTTCCGATTCTGAATCGTTTCACGAATTACCACGTGTTATAATTTTCTTGACATTGTTATTTCCACATCTCATATATTCGTTGAAATTATTCGGTGGAAATACACTCGCTTGAATTCCAACTTGATTTCAATGCACGTTATTTCATTTCAATGATTCAATTCTTATTCAGATCATTAATTGTGAATTGTTCTTCACAATTAAACTTTCTAATCATTGATTCATTTCTTGAATACACTGTACTCCTTGAGTCTATCTGTTTAGCGCTTGATGCGGTAATTATCATACATAAAAAGCGTAACAAGTTTTAACTCTAATGCCTTGCCACTGTCTTACCACATATACAGGCAAGCGTACCTGATCGTGAGTAATATAGTGTAGGAAAGTCCAGGTATCGTATCTACCAATGGGAACGGTTAAGCTAGATGTCAACTAAAGTATTAATCAGTCAATCTGGAAAATGGGGGGTTTGCTTTTGAAAAGGAATTCTTAAAGATAAAAGACAATAAATAAAATAAACCTAACCAAGAAGTGGAAAACTGATGAACAAACATACATTGGAGATAAATGAATCCATTATGGTTTACTTTCATAAGACATAGATTTATAATCCTTGTCAGAATTTAAGCACAGAGCACCCGAACATGTATATCTAAGATTAACAACTAGGTGATGGTCCTCCTAGTCCCAATACATAGGTCTTTTGTCAGACAATCTAGTACCGGTCATCCGATCCTATTTCTATTGCATGGTTTTCTACCTCCAGGTCGCTCTCGGTCCGAGTAACCACTTAACACAACTCTCCGGGTCAAAGGGTAGGTTAAGGTAGGTTGATTATCCAATCGGAGTCTATCTATTTTGGTCAAAACAGATACACCCAACCAATGAGTTCAAATAACCAAACAATATAAATCAGAACGGAATCAAAGACAACATTCAACAAATCCTGCATCTAATTAATAAACTGAAATCCAAAGTATCCAAACCATAATGAAAACACAAACGGAATCAGTACATAGACATACTAATCATAAATGCATAAACAAAGCAAACTAAAGACCGGCAGGTTTGTTGCGGCATTCCCTCGAATCTCCTCCGTAGTCGTCACATCGAGTCTCCGACTTCTCGGGTTGGAAACCCTAAGTGGCTCCCAACATCTAACCTAAACTAATTATTTGAATGCTGGTGAATGAATTGAATGATGAATACTGAATGACCCAAGGCTGCATTTATAATACTCAAACAGAAGCCTTTTCGCGTTCGCGAAATGGCATTTCGCGGAGCGAAACACTTAATGAACAAACCCTAATTTTCTGGAAGCTTCCGAGTGAGAAAAGCTGAGCTTCGCGGCGCGAGCTCTTTCTTCGCGGCGCGAGCAGGTGCTTCGCGGCGCGAGACATCTCCTTCGCGGCGCGAGCAGTGTAAAAACCAGCTTCCGAGATCTTCCAAAATATTCTCTTGCCTTGTCTGTTGAAGATCCGTTCTTTTGGAGGAAGTTATCTATCTTCGGGAGCAAGAAAACCGTCTTAGGAGCCAAGAAAAGTCCATATTTGCAAAGTCTGCACAAAAGTCTCCTTTTTGACGCTTTTCACCCTCTTTTTATACTTTTACGCTCAAGCACCTCCAAAATCTACAAAATTAGGATTTACACCTTTTTAAGTCAAACAGTATCGAAAATACTCTCAAAATAAAGATAAAAGTGGGGAACTGATGCGAGTAAAACATGTATAATTTTGGAGTTATCAAAATTCCCACACTTAAGATTTGCTTGTCCTCAAGCAAACATCTGATAAAATAAGAAAGATAACGACAAAATTATTGTCCATCTATGATCATGCTTTGAAAGAACAAGGATAGTCGCAAGAAATCAAACACAATTCAGACACCAATCAAAGCCTCACAAGTTATCAAAGTCATGCTCAACCTTTTACCCTCACAAAGTATGTATCAAACACGTGTATCTCTCAAGGGGTAGTATGTGTATATGAAGTGATCACACTGATACTTAACATCTTATCAACGCATATGCTTGTCACCAAATCTCATCTCCACCACTGAAAAGTTGTCAACCGTCAAGAGGACTTTAGGGTTGTAATGTTAGGCTAAGGGTTAAGGGTAGGATAAAGGATATATTTAAGTGACTAAGGGTTGTAGCAAAAACCTGAAAACCAATCAGTTAAAGATCCAAATTAATCATCTGACTTTTGAGATATTTAGAGCTCGGGATTTCTATCAATAGCACTTGTATATCGGCCTAAGCATATTGCTTATTTGTGGCTTCGATATTTTTTTTTTTTGAATGAGTCGTTTTCTATTTTTCTCTTTCTTTTTCTTTCTTTTCTTTTCTTTCTTTTCTTTTCAAGCTCTCTATTTTTTTTTCTTTTCTTGAGTAGCAACTATGTTGCTTTTTACTCTTTTGCTCTCTTTCTTTTTCATAATCCCTTTCTCTATTTGTCAGATTCATAAAACGGACCAAAAACATGAAAAGCCTCCAAATTTGAGCTACGGCCAAAAGATAGATAAAAATTGGGCTAAAGGATAAAGTGTATAGTGGGTAAAGAAATGAAAAGGCTAAGGCTCAAAATGGTTACAAGGGATGAAGTACTAATGATGAGTACTTTTCAATCAAAGGCTAGGCAAATCAAATAACCTTATGATGAGGTTATCTGACAAAGGCTAAAAGGGTTAGAAACGAAGGCCTCTATCAGTGCAATGGTGACATACTTTCCTTATGTGATCTCGACAAGCATTCAAAGTGACAAGTTCTACTTGGTTCAAAGTCGGCATCCTCACAGAAATGAATAAGATATAACAATATAGGCTCAATCTCTCAACCGAATGGGGTAAGGATCACTCATGGCAATTAGCATACACATGACTTTTTCAAACTCATAAAAACTCCAAAAATTATCATCCTATATGCAAGACTCTTTTGACTTCCACAAAATTTTTGAAAAGATCATGGATTTCGAAAAAATTATGCCATCTAATTCAAATAGTACCAGATAAGCAATTAAGCACAATAAGGACAAACAAGCAAAAGTTTACTTAACCCCCTTCCCACACTTAAAAATTGCAGTGTCCTCAATGTAATAACAATTAAAGCATGTATGCGGAAAGGTAAAAAAGATAAAGAACGAATACTGCCTGTGTTAAGGAAACTGAAGCTCCGATGAAGTACTGAAATCTGATTCGTACAACTGATTCGAGGGTCTACACACCAAATCTGAAAAACTAAAAACAAAAACAAACAAACTAAAAAGGAAAAAATAAAAATAAAAAGATAGATAGTACGGTACAACCAAATCGAACATCACAATCCATAACAAATCATCGAACCAAATCAGTGGGGTCCAGTGAAATGGTCCCACCACTGATCATAACTCTCGTAACCTGGAGGATTCGGGTCCTGTGGATGCCACACATCATACTGCGGTTGCGGCTTGAATCGCAAAAACTCGTGCTCGCCAGATGTGGTCCTAAGAGAACGAGTATGCTACAAGAACACACATCAAAAAGTTAGCGCACATACTTGATAGAAATGAAGGTTTCCTTCCCACACTTAGTTTTTAACCACACTTTATTAAATTACTAAAGAGATGGGAACCTACAAAAATTTTAAAAGCCAAGAAATTTTGACCAAATAGGTTCCCACACTTAGAATTTAATCTATTCCCTTGCAAAATATAAAATTAAGCAAAAAAGATAATATCGAGCGTTTTAAACAAGTCATGCAAAAATTGGCCAAAAACATAACTTGTCGAAACAACTTGATAAAAGTGCAATTATTCACTTAGTGCAAGACGGAAATGCAAAATAAGCACATATCAAGAACACACACTTCCAAAAACCAAAGATTCATGCTTTTCGCCAAAACGATAGATTGCATCTTCCCGTTTAATAATTGACCATGATTTTATAAAAACCAAAGTGACAAGAACCCGTTTTAAAAAATATGTAAACTTTAAGATTTCACGCAAAGTGGGTCCCCACACTTAAAACTTTTACCATCTAGTTTTTCAAAAACAATTTGCACCCAAAAACGCCAAAAACTTGTCTAGATGGTAAAATGGGCTTCAAGCATCGTCGTTTAAAAACTTGTTTTCTCAAAAAGCTTCTTGCTTGAAAATTTTGAAAATTAGGCAATTACCAACGGAAAAGCGACATCTTTGAACAAAGCAAACGTGGCTAAAAACATGAAGGCAAGCGATAAGATTCAACTTTTAAGCACAAGAGAAGATTTTCCCAACAATTACCATCAAAACCTTATGAAACCAAATTGGGAAAAACTAACAATGGAGCTTGCAAAAATGGAGTTTATCAAAATCAACAATCTAAGAATGATAGCAAGCTCCTAACACCAAAAAGATTTAACAATTAAGCACACTAGATGTTTTCCCCCGACAATTGCTCAAAAGCTTTATGCAAAAACCTTATTGGGGAAGAACACCATCCAAGCTCCAACAATGGAGTTCATCAACAACTTAATCCATGGAAATCATCAAATAAAACATGCTAGCAAGTTAAACAAACTTATAACATGTATCAAGTAAGCACACAAATTCGGTTTCCCCCACCCATCACACAAATCACACACGAAATCAAATTGGGGGAAAACCACCATGGAAATAGCTTCAAAACCGAAATTGGAGAGGGAGAAGATGAAATCATACCTTGTGAGCCATGCAATTGAAGAAATTTGGACCTAAGAGTGGATAGAAATCAAAATCGCAGGTATAGGGAGGGTTTCGCGGCGCTAAGAGTGAGAAAGAAGTGAGCAAAACCCTAGATTTCGCGATTTTAAAATGGGGTCTGTTGGAAGCTCGCGGCGCAAGCAGAACACCTCGCGGCACGAGGAATTAAATTAGTGCTCGGGACAGGAAAGTCGAGGCTCGCGGCGTGAAGGCCCTATTTTCAAAAATTACAGTTTTGGTCCCTGTACTTTACTCGCGACGCGAAACTTAAAACTTCGCGAAAGCGAAGTGCCTTCTGTCCAAAGTTCGAAAAACTTTTTGTTCAAAAATTGATTTGGTTGACTCCAATTGACTCTACTGACTCAAACTTAACTAAAACTAAAAGAAAAACTGAAAAACGACAAAACACGGGTTGCCTCCCGAGAAGCGCTTGTTTTTGTCTTGAGTCTCGAGCCTGACTCCAAGGTTAAGCAACCTCGTTTAAAACCAAACACCCTTCACTTGCAATCAAGTTCGGGTGGTAATAGTGGTACATACCTGGGCTTACTGATTTACCTTTGTGTGATCCACTAGGTAGAGTTGTGCACCACTTATCGCTCTGGTTTGTGTGCCGTTTCTTTGCAGAATGAGTGTACGGGATTGGTATCTTTGAAACCAGATCCTTTAGATACTCCATTATGTGCGTTGGTTCAACCAATTGTTTTTGGCAACTAGCTTCCCAAAAAGGATCTTCGTACCGATTAACCTGACAGAACAAAGGCTCATTGTTAGTATCATCACACTCAGACATTTGGAGATTTACCTTTGGCTGAATGGGGGATAGATTTTCTTTTGGAGTTTGTTCCTCATATCCCTCTTGCTCAAAGTCTTTGCCATCCGATTGTTCACCCATTGTTTCATCCTGTAAAATTAAAGAACTGTTAGAATCATCGGATTTAACAAATGGTTGACTTACCTTTTGTTTAGGAACGGATTGGTCCGGCGAGGCTTCTTCGGGTGTGGATTCTTCGACTTGATCATCTTGCATTAGAGTTCCGATTCCATCTAGGCAGTCTTCATCATGGTATTCTTCCGTTGTATTAACCTGCCATGAAAACTCATCGTCAGAATCATCAGAATCGGACCATGGTGGAATTACCTCTTGTTGAGTCATAGATTGATCCATTGTCGAAGGCTCTTCGATTCGTGTCGGCTCATATGGTGTTGTAGACTCATTTAGCCTGACTGTTTCCTCTCTGACTTCTTCATCGGGGGTGATGATAATTCGATCTACAGATTAGGAATTTGGTCAGTTTTGGGCATAGGTGGTCCCACAACAACCTTACCTCCTTTCGTAGCGGTAAACACTTCAGCTTGTTTGACTATTTCCACATGAGGATATGCTCCCTTGACTTTTCGGAGGAACTGGTCGGTACTTTTGTATATTCCTGCAACGAAATTCACGAACCCTTGGATTTGTTCTTCTTCGTTTGTGCTCGTCTTTCCTTGTTCTGGTGAAAAATGATGGAACAACTATTCGATTATTCCGTCACTCGGCTCAGATTGCGCAAGAATTGGCTTCCAAGCGTGGCGTTTCGTTGGAGGAGCGTTTCCGCAGTTTGTGCATTTGATTTGCGGCTCATCGGATGATGAAATCTCGTTCAGCTGTGCTGGTGTGCTCTCCTCCTCATCAGTGGACCAGTCTAGATAATGTGCCTCTAAATCGTCCAGGAGCTTACGTGCTTCCGTAACTGTCTTATAATGAAAGATACCACCACAAGATAAGTCTAACCATAATCGAGAATCGTTAGTCAACCCGGCATAAAAGATATCCATCACCTCTTTATCATCAATACCATGGTTTGGAAGCTTCAAGAGTAAATCCTTATATCTTTCTCATGCTTTCGCAAAATGTTCTTTTCCTTGTTTAAATTGCCGAATTTCGGCTTTTATTTTATTAACCTTGGAAATGGGAAAGTATCTTGACAAAAAGGCAGATTTTAAATCTTTCCAGGTCTTAATGCATCCTGGGGTTAATCTTTTAACCCAGTCTTTTGCCTTAATTGTCAAGGTAAAGGGAAATACTCTTAGTTTTACCTCGTCTTCCGTAGTGTTGAATAGATCACAGATGTCTTCGAATGCTTCGAGGTGTTGATATGGTTCTCCGCCAGGTCTCCCGTCAAATGATATAGTGATGATCATGTTGATTAGTCCTTTGTTGATTTCCATATCTGCAACACAAGAAAAATACCCGGAGTAGCACGAAAATATAAAAGAGAAAAATTAAAAATTAAAAGCAAAACTAGAAAGCAAATAACTTAATCGGGAATAAATTCCCAATCAAGGATAGATTAACCAACTAAACTCTAGTATCCAACTAAGCAACCATTCCCCGGCAACGGCGCCAAAAACTTGATGCGGTAATTGTCATACATAAAAAGCGTAACAAGTTTTAACCTCTAATGCCTAGCCACTGTCTTACCACATATACAGGCAAGCGTACCTGATCGTGAGTAATATAGTGTAGGAAAGTCCAGGTATCGTATCTACCACTGGGAACGGTTAAGCTAGATGTCAACTAAAGTATTAATCAGTCAATCTGGAAAACGGGGGGTTTGCTTTTGAAAAGGAGTTCTTAAAGATAAAAGACAATAAATAAAATAAACCTAACCAAGAAGTGGAAAACTGATGAACAAACATACATTGGAGATAAATGAATCCATTATGGTTTACTTTCATAAGACATAGATTTATGATCGTTGTCAGAATTTAAGCACAGAGCACCCGAACATGTATATCTAAGATTAACAACTAGGTGATGGTCCTCCTAGTCCCAATACATAGGTCGTTTGTCAGACAATCTAGTACCGGTCATCCGATCCTATTTCTATTGCATGGTTTTCTACCTCCAGGTCGCTCTCGGTCCGAGTAACCACTTAACACAACTCTCCGGGTCAAAGGGTAGGTTAAGGTAGGTTGATTATCCTATCGGAGTTTATCTAATTTGGTCAAAACAGATACACCCAACCAATGAGTTCAAATAACCAAACAATATAAATCAGAACGGAATCAAAGACAACATTCAACAAATCATGCATCTAATTAATAAAATGAAATCCAAAGTATCCAAACCATAATGAAAACACAAACGGAATCAGTACATAGACATACTAATCATAAATGCGTAAACAAACCAAACTAAAGACCGGCAGGTTTGTTGCGGCATTCCCTCGAATCTCCTCCGTAGTCGTCACATCGAGTCTCCGACTTCTCAGGTTGGAAACCCTAAGCGGCTCCCAACATCTAACCTAAACTAATTATCTGAATGCTGGTGAATGAATTGAATGATGAATACTGAATGACCCAAGGCTGCATTTATAATACTCAAACAGAAGCCTTTTCGCGTTCGCGAAACGGCATTTCGCGGAGCGAAACACTTAACGAACAAACCCTAATTTTCTGGAAGCTTCCGAGTGAGAAAAGTTGAGCTTCGCGGGGCGAGCTCTTTCTTCGCGGCGCGAGCTGGTGCTTCGCGGCGTGAGACATCTCTTTCGCGGCGCGAGCAGTGTAAAAACCAGCTTCCGAGATCTTCCAAAATATTCTCTTGCCTTGTCTGTTGAAGATCCGTCTTTTGGAGGAAGTTATCTATCTTCGGGAGCAAGAAAACCGTCTTAGGAGCCAAGAAAAGTCCATATTTGCAAAGTCTGCACAAAAGTCTCCTTTTTGACGCTTTTCACCCTCTTTTTATACTTTTACGCTCAAGCACCTCCAAAATCTACAAAATTAGGATTTACACCTTTTTAAGTCAAACAGTATCGAAAATACTCTCAAAATAAAGATAAAAGTGGGGAACTGATGCGAGTAAAACATGTAAATTTTGGAGTTATCAGCGCTTGACTTTTGTTCATTGGAATTCACGATCAAGAATCTTGATTTGTACAATAAATCATCAGATGTTTGAGTTATTAAATGAATTTCTTCAACATATGATATTTTTCAACACATATTCCCCATTTCCGTTCAAAATATGTTCCCCATATACATATTGTATCACATATGAATCACCATCATATCACGTTCTGGTATGAAGACACTCAGAAGTTTCAAAGAATATCATTTCATGATATTAACTATGTGTGATAGGATATAGAAGTTTCTATGATCAATCCAGAGCCGGAGGATCTACCCAAGAAACACAACCCTAGGTTAGACCTAGTGTGTGAGGGTGTGAATGAGGTAAAATGTCTGAGAGCTTTGTTAGATGTAAAGATGAATCAATCTAACATGATCTAATCACAATCATGTTAGATCTAGCATAAGAGTAATGATATCAAGTAGAGAGAGAAAGTAGAGAGAGAATGTAGAACTCATATGTCATTCCATATTGAAAGGCTTAAAGTACATTACAAGGCAATGACGTATTTATACCACATTCCTAAGAAATAGAAAACATTCATAAATGGTCCCTCAACTTCTATTATAAACCTAACACTAACAATCTCCCCCTTTTATAAAAGAAGGAGGGACACTCAAAAGAAACTTAACAAACAAACACTTAAGTCATCTTAACTGAAGGCTTTCTCAATTTGAATTTGATCTCAGCAAATCTGATATCATTTCTCAGTCTTAACCTGCTATCAATCTCTCTTACAAAGTGCTTGATCAAAACCTTGTCTGCTGCTGAGATGTCATGAACATTATGCTTGTCCATTTGTAATCTTGTATTCAACCCATCCATCACCATCTTTAACGTGTCATCACAAAACAACATCACTTCATGAGAGTACATTCTCTTCTTGTTGCCTAGAGAATCTGGGTATACACATGAGATCATGGTTTCATCTGCATTATAGAACACAGTGTACATGACAAAGTCCTTTTCTTCACCAATTAGACTTCTTTGTGGTTTATGACAGAATAGCTTTGATGACCAATTCTCCAATCCCAGCTGAAAATCATACAGATGAGCCAATCAGATAGAAGCCTTGACATGTCTAACAATTGCTTTTAAAGCAATTATCTCCTCCTCTGATCTAAATGCTTTTCCTTTGAGATCATATAAAATCCCAAAGATCACATCAAAGCTCACATCTTGAAAATCTGCTTCTGTAATCCAATATTCCTTCCCATCATCTCTGGTGAAAGTAATTACTGGATACCAATAAGCACTCAATCTGTTGGTCTTGTAACTTTTCACAGAAGCAAACCTGTGATCAGACATCAACACTTCTCTTCTTTGCTTTTTCACCTTCCTCATGTGTACATATTCTGTTATCAACTCTTTTCTCAGATTCTCTATACCATATAGCTTCACATAACTCAACTTCCTCTCATGGTAACAAAATCTGCTCTTGTACCTCTCTTCCAGATACTTCCCAGTAGCCCTTGTAAATCGACTCCATTCCGTTCTCTTGAAAAACTTTCCTGAACTTGCTTTCATTCTTTCCCATAATTCAACTTTCTTTGGATCAATAGGCATCAAATCATCCTGAGGCAACACTTCTTCTAGTAGAGGACCTTCCACATCATCCACAGCTTTTTCTTTCTCAAAATCAAATTGCACATCATCAAACATATCCTTCAGTCTGTTATCTTCTGCACATCTTGCATCCTGAATCTCCTCATTTGGCACTTGGTAATCTCTGATTTCAGAAGCTACATTCTCAAGAAGCGCTAGAACTCTATCTATTTCAGACGTAGAGCTAGACACTCCTGAAAATCTGACTCCTCTTTCTTCTACACCCTCAGCCGGTATCTCTTCCTGTACAGAACTCAGAAAATCCAATGTTGACTGTAGCCCAGGTTCAGTATCCATCTCTTGACCTCCAGTCAGAACAATTGCATCTCTATGTCGTGCCGGCTGCTTTTCTCTCGGATGTCTCTCTTCAAAACGATCAACAACTTGTATTCTAGAAGAAGTCTGTTCCCTAGACGGCTCTTCTTCCAACCTTCTACGCTTCCTCTCCCCCTCATGATGATCATGATCATCATGATCATCATGCCTTCTGGTTGGCCGTCTAGCAGCTACTTGACACGTTTCCTCAATCCCCCGAATCCTATCAGATAACTGAGACAACCCCTCAGTGAACATCTTGTTGATATCTGTGAAGGTCCTTGTGAGAGAAGCATCAAGAGTTGCCTAAAACTGCTGAAATTCAGTATGTGTAACCAAGTGAGCCTGAGACCATTGTTCTTGAATAGCACGTTGTTGCAAGACTGTTTGTTGTTGTAGGACACCCACAAGATCACGATCTTCAGCTGAACCCGACTCCAAGAGTTTAGAGAATAACAACCCCTTTAACTCCGGAATAGTAAGAGAATCAGCCGCTGACTGAGAAGGCTGTGAAGGGGGATCAGACATCGGAGCTTTTCCTTTAGCTAACAAAGCTACTTGCTTCTCCAAAGCTGAAATGCGAGCCGTTTGCTGTTGAATAACAGTCGCCATCTGTTCATTGTTTGCTCGATACATGGAACGTCTGATCAGTTGATTTGCAGTTGCTACAACATGAATACGCGAAAGATCAACATCTGGAGTTGAATCCGTGCCAGTCGATAGTGGTGCAGAAGATGATGGTGCAGACGATGCAGATGATGCAGATACTGTGGAAGATGTGGAAACTGGAACTGAATCAGACGATAGACTACCAATGGGTGTTGAGGAGGAACCCAAAACGGTAGACTGTTGCCTTAACTCCGTGACAATGGTGGATGCGGGTAAACTACCTCCGAGGTCACTCAGACTTCTCGTTGATCCAAGAGTGGAACTCAAGGAACCCATGTTCAGCGTTGGCATGATGTTAGCACTGATGGGATTTCCCTCCGATCCTGGCAAGCCCGCAACAAATGCAGAACTCACTACGGTGGTTCCGGCAGGGCTACTAAAGCCTCCTGCAAAGGTGGTTTGCACCGGTGTCCTAGCCAAAGAAAGATTTACATTTGAAGCAAGTGGATCTAGACTCGATGAGTAACAAGTGAAGTCGTGAGCGGGGGCAGCTGCCTCACTGTGTTGGTACCACCAACCTCCAATTGAGGAATGGGTACAAGTTGTGGTAAAACCCCGTGAGAAGATGAAACTACCGTTTGTTGAGAAACGGTAGAGTGGGTGAGTTGGGTTGTGCGTTGCATGAGTGGGGATCTCATGTCTTTTTCAATAGGTGGTGGCAACATATGCTCACCCCTAGAAGTTGTAGCTACCCGGCTAGACTTGGCTTGGGAAGGGGTTTGTACTTCTTTTCTAGCCCCTGTCTCACTCTCATCAATTCTTTTGGCTTCCCCAACACTCAACCTCACATCCGGATTTTCAACTAATTCTCCCTTAGCCATCCTTATGTCACCTTGAGTCAACAAACGACTCGAGCCTTGATAAGGCATATCATCATCATCATGGTCATCATCATCAGCTGATCCGGGAAGTTCATCTACCATATCATCACTTGCATCAATACTATCCTCAGACGAAGAGTCATATCCCATAAGACGGTGTAGACGTTGTGCCAGCTCATTTGGAGAGTAACACTGTACGTCTGATATCTCCACAATCGGTTGAGATAAGTCAAGTAAAGATTCTGCAACTTCCTCAATGTCAGGAAATTCACCCACAAAGTGCTCATTGACCGGAGATAGAGCAAAATCATCCAACTCAGCCTCCACATTCGTGTGCAAAATAGGTGACGTAGCTCCGTGCTCATCTTCAAGTGTAGCAAATACATCATCCATCTGAACCGCCGAACTTATTTGACCAAGTTGAGCTGCTACATTGATAGTAGATGAATGAGCTAGCTGATCAGAATGGACCCCACCTGCACCCCTCTCGGTATTTTCCCTCAACACACCCTGACCAAGATCCCGTGATCTTTGGTCCCTAAGAGCTATACCCTCACTGCTAGGGATAACACCTTGGGTAGGTCCCTCCGGCTCTGGTTGGACCATAGGTGGAAAACTAGCCCTATACGCTATCACACATGCCACATTCTGATCAGCATAGTCTAAAAGTTCAGAAAACAAAGGAACCTCCGGAGCAAACACCTTCTTCGGATATCGAATAGACTGCATATCATGAATCTTGACCTTTTCCGCATCTGATCGACGCGGAATATCTGGGTTATGATGCATTGCACTAGCAATAAGAAGACTTAGAAATCTCGGGTATGGTAGATGCTTTTGTCTCTTGGCTAGAAGCTCCTTTAGATCGTAAAAAATCAACGATGCATAGTCATAATGCTTGTTGAATAGTACGCCATAGAAAAGAGTCAGAAATGACTGAGTCGCCGTGTCTTGAGCCGTCCGCTTCCCAGTCAAACATCTACTTAGAATTGTGAACAAGGTGTTATATGTTGGAGGTAAGTTGGATTTGTTGAACTGAGATGGTGCATTGATCGCCTCCAGGTGACCAACAAATTCGACACCGGCCATTGCAACTTCCAATGTTGCATATGGTTCAAACTGATTAACATTTGGTCTACTATTCGCTTCCGGAAATCCCAATATGCGGCGAAATTTGTTGACTCCAAAGCTGATGGTGTAGTGATCCAGCTTAGCTGTAAAGTGATGATTACCCGGATCAGCATGGAATTGCAGTGTATTCCATACTTGTTGCACGTAAATCATGGGTACTTCAACCATCTTTGTAAGAACAGTGTACAATGGATGGTTCCGTAAGATGGTAGTAATCACCGGAGCTCTCAACCTTGCATGTTGGTTGTACGGAACGTTGTTCGATATCGATGGTAGAAATAATAACGGACGAATCAACTGTCTATCCGCATCAGCATTCGGATTTCGTGGAGATGATTGTACTGAGATAATGTCTGAAATCGCCATATCATCTGAGTCTGGGAAAGTATAGTCCTCCATTTCTGTAATTCATAAAAACATTAGATTTATCTTTTAAGTTTAGACTTTTATGAAAAACGCGTTTAAGTGTGAAAAAGAAAATCACACAGTGTGGGACTTGAGAAAAATATACCAAAAGAATGACCATTGATCAAAATAATGAACTATGAATATTTGAATATATACAAGTCTTCCATTTTAGTAACACTTAAGTCGTATGTCTCAAGCGAAATTCAAGTAAACGTTTAACCATGATAACAACGATTTTAGCTATTATGGTCCATGAAAAGACTTATATATTATTTTTATGTAGTTCAATATATTGTAGATTTGAAGGTCAATCTTAAGGTCAAACATGATAATATGAAGTCCAATGTCTCAAGTCCATATGATCCGGAACAACGGGTCATTCACACTTAGAGGTTTAAAATATCAAGAATACAATCCCGAGATGTTAACCCGTGTTTTAAGATAAGTTGATACAAAAATTTTAACCTACTAGCCTAATCGGTATATGACCGAATGAATACCTATAGGCTTCGTAGAAACCGGGATACGTATACAAAACACACACTTATCAGAAAACACGAAGCACACTACAAAAAACACTATCTTGAACTTGGCAGCAACGACTTGAACAAATCCGCACGAGAATGAATTTCCAGAAAGATTGAAAATGAGAGTAGAACTAATGTATTTATAGTAGAGCTTTGAAACTGATAAGTAACTCATGATGACTGTGACACGTGGCACGCGGTGATTAGGCCGTTCATGTCTCGAGCGGAAAATATGAGTGTTTAAAAACACGCTCGAGACATATGAACCGACTCGAGATACATGTCTCGAGTGGATGTATCGAGTCACCACTCGAGATACTTCCAACATAGTGTTAACCAAGTTAAAAACCAAGACTCGAGTTATATGAACCTGCTCGAGATACATGTCTCGAGTGAATGTCTCGAGTCACCACTCGAGATACGTCCAACTTAATCTGAACCAACTCAAATACTAGGACTCGAGTTACAAGAACCCACTCGAGATACCTTCAAAATTATGATAACCAATTCAAACACTAAGACTCGAGTTAAAAGACTCGAGTACATGTCTCGAGTCAAAAGAAATAAACCACTCGAGATGACTACCTCGAGTTATGTGACTCGAGATACATGACTCGAGTTGGTAGACTACCACGTTTTAAATGACTCGAGATACAAAACTCGGGTACATGTCTCGAGTCAAGATAAGTCAAAGAAGAGTAAAACCACTCGAGATCTCTAATTCGAGTTATGTGACTCGAGATACAAGATTCGTGTACTTGTCTCGAGTCAAGATGAATCAAAAACAATAAAACCACTCGAGATGGCTAACTCAAGTTATATGGTTCGAGATACATGACTCGAGAACATGACTCGAGTCGTATGTACAAACCAACACTCAAGATACATGACTCGAGTTATATGGCTCGAGATACATGACTCGAGACACATGACTCGAGCACATGAATCATAACAAATTTAACTAACTCGAGCCATGTTGCAGACTCGAGATAATACACTCGAGATACATGACTCGAGTTGTTATAGTACCATATCTTTACCAAACTCGAGTCATCAAACAAATTTGAGTTAGAGGATTCGAGATACATGACTCGAGATGTACGACTCAAGCCCAAGTCTCGAGTGAATTGAAACATGCACATCTCGAGTCAATTACTCCCCCTACCATGAAGCATCCATAATACCCCCCCTGAAACTATGCATACCTGAGTTTACCTGTACAAAGCAAAACCATAGCGAATGTACTCACCTGAACCAGATAAGCTCCCTCTTGATAAAACCATATATTCAGAAGACAAACACATTAGTAACAAAACAAAGAAAAACCAACAAGATACCAAAAAACCAAGAAACTCGAGACATAAAAAATAACAGTAACAAATAAACTATATTTCAATATATACATAGAAGTGCAATGACCATACTAAAATCAGTATTTCATTATCCTGCTATGTATATAGGGAAATATATATTAGAAGACTGTTAAATCTTTTTATCAATCATACCAAGTCTAGAGATGAGAAATTTAAATCGTTTCTCATCTAAAGCCTTAGTAAACAAATCTGCAAGTTGATATTCAGTATTAACAAAATACAGCTCTATGTTTTCTTTTTCCACATTGTCCTTTAAGAAGTGATACCTGATATCAATGTGTTTGGTTTTCGAGTGTTGAACCGGATTAGCTGAGATGGCTATTGCACTCTTAGAGTCACAATAGATGGGAATCTTTTTGTATTCAAGACCATAATCACGAAGTTGCGACTGCATCCAAAGTACTTGCGAACAACAACTCGCAGCAGCAACATATTCAGATTCCGCAGTGGAAGTAGAGACACACTGTTGCTTTTTGGATGCCCACGAAACCAACTTATTTCCCAGAAATTGCAAATGACCTGATGTACTCTTCCGGTCCATATTGCAGCCACCATAATCAGCATCAGTATACGCTTGTAGCTCAAATCCAAGACCTTTTGGATACCAAATGCCATAGTACGGTGTCCCCTTTAAGTGAGACTCCTTTGGTTTGGCTTGATATCTGGCACACACACATGTTGCAAACATGATATCTGGTCTGCTGGCAGTGAGATACATTAAAGAACCAACCATACTTCGATAATTCCTCAAATCTACATCCTTTCCTTCATGATCTGGACCAATTGAATTACCTGTAGCCATTGGAGTTCCTATCGAATGACATCCAGACATATCATACTTCTTAAGTAAATCAAAGATATACTTAGATTGATTTATGAAAATGCCATCTGAAAATTGTCGCACTTGAAGACCAAGAAAGAAATTGATCTCTCCCATCATACTCATCTTAAATTCTTCAGTCATGACAGTCTCAAACTTTTTACACAACTCCCGACTAGTTGAGCCAAAGATAATGTCGTCAACATAGATCTGAATGACCACAATATGTTCGCCTTCCTTCATCAAGAACAATGTTGAATCCACCGAACCTTTCTTGAACCCTTTGGAAAGTAGATGTTTAGACAACTCCTCATACCAAGCACGTGGTGCCTGCTTTAAGCCATACAAAGCCTTGTCTAGAACATAGACATAATCTGGATGTTCTTTATCTACAAATCCTTCTGGTTGAGCTACATATACTTCTTCTTTCAAGTGACCATATAGAAATGCTGTTTTGACATCCATTTGAAAAACAGTAAAATCTTTATATGCAGCATATGCCAAAAACATGCGAATAGCTTCGAGTCGAGCAACAGGGGCAAAAGTTTCATCGTAATCAATGCCCTCCTGTTGACGATAACCTTTGGCCACAAGTCGTGCTTTGTTACGAACAATTATGTTATTCGCATCTCTCTTATTTTTGAATAACCACTTCATATCAATAACTGATTTAGACTCAGGTAACTTGACCAACCGCCACACTTTTAATGCCTCAAACTGATTGAGCTCCTCTTGCATAGCAGTAACCCAATCAGAGTCTTGTAAAGCATCAGATACACGTGTTGGTTCAATGTTACTCAAAAATACGGAGAAGTTGCACTCATTTGCTGATGCAGCTCGTGTTTGAACACCAGAAGTAGGATCACCAATGATCAGATCAATAGGATGATCCTTTGTCCATTTGGCAATATGTGGTAAAGGTGTTTGATCATTTACAGAAGATGGTTCCAAGATATTGTTATTTGATGTAGGATGCGTAGTAGGTGATTCATGCCCTTCAGGAATAGACTCATTATTACCAACTTCATGAGAAGACGACTGAACATGAGAATCAATTGTAGTATCTGGATGAAGAGTATCCATAACTATGGGAGATGATGAAGGTGAAGAGACAAGACTAGGAATATCTGGACATGGTAAAGACGATGTAGGAGAAACTTCAGATGAGGGAGTAGTCGAACTCGAAGGAGTAGAAGAGATATCTGCATTAGATGAAGATGTTTGATTAGTACCGTACAAGTCATCATAAAAATATTCAAACAAACTGTCTAACTCATTTGATGTAGCAGGAGGATCAATGGAGCTAGTTGTGGATGAAGATGCATCTGTAAACACAACATTATTAAACACAGCATCTGCATTGAAAGATATACTTGAAGACAACTCAACAAAAGGGTCAAATCTAACATTTACACTTTCATACACAACTCTTGACTTTTTGTTAAAAACTCGATAAGCAACTGAACAATCTGAATATCCCACAAAAATCATCTCATCAGACTTAGGTCCAAACTTTCCCCGGTTCTCAGTTTCATTAAGAACAAAACAAGGACACCCAAACACTTTAAAATAATCAATATTTGGAATTCTGCCAAACAAAACGTGATAGGGCGTTTTTTCCAAATCTCCGATGAATAATAGACCTATTTTGTGTGTAACACGTAGTATTCACAGCTTCAGCCCATAGGTACTGAGGTAATTGACTTTGAGCCAACATTGACCGAGCTGCTTCAACTAACGTACGATTACGACGCTCAACGACACCATTTTGTTCAGGAGTTCGTGCCGCAGAAAAAGTTTGAGTAATTCCTAATGAATTGTAAAAACCTTTTAACACTTGATTTTTGAACTCCGTCCCATTATCTGACCTGACAGTCTGAACAGGTAGTTTAAGTTGTACTTGAACAGCTTTGATGAAATTTATTATTAAATTTGATGTTTCATCTTTTGTTTTCAAAAACCTTGTCCAAGTATATCGTGAATAATCATCAACGATGACTAAAACGTATTTTCTACCTGCTAGACTGACAGTTTTCATCGGACCACACAGATCCATATGAATTAAACTCAACGGAGATTTGGACCCTTGTTCAGGTTTTGGGGGATGAGATGCTCTTTTCATTTTTCCTTGAGCACAACCTGAGCACATTTGATCGGTTCAAACTTGATCATTGGAATGCCAGATACTAACCTTTCTTTTACCAATCTGTCAAGATATCTGTAATTCAAATGAGAAAGTCGACGATGCCAGAGTAAAGATTGATGAGATGACTTCTTTGTGATGAGACACTGATATTTATTTGCAAGCATATGTCGAAGTTTGATCGTATAGAGATTAGTTTTCCGAGTGCCAACTAATAATTCTCTACCCCATTCAGTTCTGACAACACATCGACGTTTGTTAAAATTTACTTCTAAATCTTTATCACAGAATTTGCCAATACTGAATAGGTTATGATTCAAACCTTCGACATGTGCTACATTATTGATTGTAATATCCTTACACACTATATCTCCATGACCCACAACCGGTGACAGTTCATTATTGCCAAATTTGACTGAGCCTCCATATTCTTCTTTGTAATTAGACAGAAGCTCTTTCCTCCCAGTCATATGTTTGGAACACCCAGAATCAAGGTACCATTTATGACTGGCCTGCAATGAGGAAATCAGATGGATTTAGGAACCCATTTTAAAATGGGCCCACTCCGTGTAATACTCTTAACAGTACAAGATATTGAATCCCAGTAATATTTTGTTCCTCTAAGCATATTAAAAACATGATATGGAACATATCTAGGAACGGAAGAACGAAGAGTAGTAGAGAAATTAGATTTAGTATGATGTATATTCTGTGAAGAACTTGAAGCATGAGAAACTGAAGAAACAGATGTAGACCTTTTGTTCATAGAATTGAATTTGGAAGGTACATTATTTTTAGAATTCAGTTTGTTTCCCACACTAAACTTGCTATTTCCAGATTTCATACTAAAATCTAATTTCTTAACATTTCTCTTCGTTGACTTCTTCTGTCTTGGCTTCTCAATGCTCACACTGTTGGAACTTCCTGTAGATGGATTAGCACATATATCCAATGCTTTCAACTTTGTTTGAACAGGTGAAATAGACTGCTCAGTTTCCTCACGAAACACCATGTTTGGATTTTGCTTTTTCAAATCAATGTGATGCTGAAATTTCCGTAACATAGATTTTACTCCCTGAGTGAACTGAACCTTGTTGATGTATGCATGAGTGACCGGAGTATGTGTGACAACTGTCAGTTTTTGACCTTCAGGTTAGCCACTCGTTTAATCCACTCAGTAGCGTTTCCGTAGGTTAAAAACTAGTTATTTAAGTTTCTAAATGAAACTAGGTTAGTTTGCGTGAAAAATTTAGGCTAAAACCTAAAAGTCCCGAAAATTGCCCGAAAAGCCCGTACCGGTCCGAAATCGTCCGAAAATCCTATAATGCCAAAAATTTAAAAGTCAACTTATAAAATAAAAGAGTTTGTTAAAAATATAAATAAACTGATCCAAATATTCCAAAACTACTTTCGAAAAAGTCGGTTTCTACCGAAAACGCGCTAAAAACCGATACTGCGTTGAATTAAGCAGTATAATTTAAATCATTTAAATTATTTATAAAAAAAAAAAGAAGGAAGGAAGGGGATTGGCCAATGTGGCCGGCCACCCCCCCCCCTACACACCACTCTCTCTCTTTTCTTTTTCCAACATCAAAAATCACCTCACCCTTTTCATTCCATCAATTGATTTTCAAAATTTTCTTTCATCTACTCTTCTCTCCTCTCTTTTTTTTCTCTCATGAAACCAGCCAACACCACCTCTCCAAATCTGAGTTTTTAGAAGTTGAATCAAAGGTTTCAAAGTTCTTTTGGTTATATCATCAAAGGTAAGAGTATTGTACTTGTTTTAACTTCGATTTCTAGCACATTTGGTGCTCTTTCTTACTCTTTTTGAGGATTAAAACCTCTTTATTGGTTGAATGACATTCTTGATGTTTGGGGATGAGATTGAACCATAGAAATGTGTAAGAACATTCAAAAATGGTGAAAATCCATGAATCCCCCATAAGAACACAAGATTGGAAGCAAAATCTCATTGTTTGATGTTTTTGACCATCATTCTTGGGCTAAACTTCATTGATAGTTCATGCATGAGTCTTGATGGTGTTAAAACATATTTTGTCTATTTTTCTTTTGTATAATCTTATTTGTGGGTGTAATAGCAAGAAAAACCCCAAAAGTTTATGATTTTATGTGTTTTGGTGATGAAAATGGAGTTTGATTCTTGACAGATTCTGTCCAAGTTTTTGCATGTAGTTTATACGACCCAAAAAGGGTTTTCTCGAACTCATTTCTTTTTGAAATTTTTATGGATTAATATTTAAGGTGTTAGGGTTCAAACCCCACTGGATTTGTGCAAAAACTCCAAGATATAGACCCTTAAACATCATTAAACATTTTCGTGTGCAACAGTACTTGGTCAGGAATTTGGGTCATCTTCAAGCTTGTATAACTCTTTGATAACTTATCCAAAATGAAAACTTTTTAATTCTAAACTCAAGTACTCTGAGTTAGCTTTCCAATGAGTCCAAAATCATGTCATTTAGAGGAGTTTTGAGGGTTTAACCAATGAAAACAAGTTGATGGTGCAAGCTGTCCCAAGATGGCAGATCCACATGCACAACTTTAAAGAGGCATATCTCTCTCAAAAATCACCTAAATGATGTGAATCTTGTCTCATTAGCTTGGTATATGTTTTATTTAGAAAATCCCTTTGGAAATTCGTGAGTTGGTGGGATAATGAACTCTCTATGAACAAAACTTTACTGACATGTATCTTTGAAAAATGAAAGTGTGCACTGATTTTGCAAAAATGTTTAAAAATAGTAAAACACCTCTAAAAATTGTGAAATTTGGTAGAGATGATGCTAACATCCCCAAAATCAGAGGGTAAAAATTTGAGGATTTATCATTTGGTGGACTTAAGCTCAAAGGCGACGTTTTTACAACTTAATATTTTGGACAGATTCTGGAAATTGACAAAAACCCAACTTTATGAACTTTAAGCTTTCCAAAATAGTTGGAAGTCTTCAAAATGCACCAAAACAAACTTTTATTATATTGGATTACATAAACAACGTAACGGCATTATAATGGATATTGGTACGATTTATGACTTAGGAACCGTTGATCTTGGAACTTACGTTAAAAATTACGTATTTGTTAGGGCAATTCTAGATTCGGGGCCGAGACACGAAAACGCACTAAAGTTTGTTTGAACGCTAATCACTCGAGGTGAGTATTCACGGCCCCCATTTTTACCGTTTTTACGCGTTTTGGGGTGAAAAGCATGTTGGTTGATAAATGATTTATGAATTTTTGCTTGCGAGCGATTGATTATGCAAATAATGATATATTGAGTAAAAGTCCCATGTTGAATACACTACTATTAACTCGTTTCGAGCCAATGATTATTGTGGATAGCGCTATTTGGTAGAGTGGACCCACCCTTGTTTACTGACGAGTATAGGGTGCACGTAATCATATGTGGTACTACACATGTGGGGTTTAGTCCCACCGCTGAGGTAGTGCAGCGTCTACACATGTGGGGTTTTAGTCCCACCGTTGAGGTAGTTCGCGAGAACGCTCTACCCATGTGGTTCGCAACCACCTCTGAGGTAGATCGTTGGGGCAAAGGTTTAGGTTTAGTAGTGGCTCGAGAATATATCTTGCATAAATGTTATGTTTAACAGTCAAGGTTGAACATTGGCTTTACGATAAAGATTTTCTGCATTGAAAATGTTTTGTGCATATAAAACCTGTGAACTCACCAACTCTTGTAGTTGACACTTGTTTTTAACATGCTTTTCAGGAAGATAGAAGGTATTAGAAAGTGTTTGTGCTGCAACCGACATCAAACCTAAACTTTTCTTTTGCAATGTTGTTTTGTAATATTTGAACCTTGTAACCATCGTTGGTTATGTAACTTTTGGTACTGTAACAATGAACTTGAAATGAAAGGTTTGATGTTGTTTATCTCCTATCGCATTGAAATCTTAGTTGTCACGCCTCGCGTTTCCGCTTTAGCGGGGTGTTACAGATTTGGTATCAGAGCCATAGGTTATAGAGAACATCGGTTTTTCATAAAAACCAAGTACTATAACCAACCTTTTTCAAAAAGAAGTTCAAACTTTTAAATAAAGATTTCAAAATTTAGGAGAAATTTTACTGCTAAGATGATTAGGATAGGTGTTATCCTGATATATCATAGATATGCGGAGCCTGATCACCTACGCCTAGCCATGGTATAAGTAGGATAAGACTTATGAACTAATCATACTGCTAGATTTTAAAAGTTGAAACCTTCTAGAGATTTCCTGAAAGACATAGACTGTGTGAGTTACATTTGGCATGCACAAAATGTATTTTGTTTGAGATATATATATATATTCTATGTATGAATATGAATATTATGCGTTGGATGGTTTAAATGCAGAATGTTATGGATGTTGCTACTATTGCCAATGAATGCATGTTTGTCGTATAATTGCTTAAATTCTTAGTAATGTGTTAATTCGACAGCTTAGAAGCATATAACACTTGAGCTATGAGAATTAACTAGTTGCGTAACCACACTTAGATATATATATATATTTTTTTTTTGGAAAGTTGGCACTAAAACCCTGATTGTGGATATGATTTAGAATCATGCCTCCAAGACGAGAGGACCCTGAGCTTACAAGGCTAGTATCGGAACAAGTACTAGCATCTTTACCCAGTATAGTAAGCCAAGTAGCGGCAGGTTTAAACACCAACCAGGGAGCGGATATCGCTAGGAACCGTGAGTGTACCTATAAGTCATTTAGGTCGTGCAATCCCAAAGAATTCCATGGGACCGAAGGAGCGGTTGGATTGTTAACTTGGATAGAGGGTATGGAATCCGTTCTCCACATCAGCAAATGTACGGAAAGGAACAAAGTAGAATACGCCGCATGTCTGTTGCAAGGACGAGCACTAACATGGTGGAACACCCAAGTCCAAACCCGCGGCCGTGAAGCAACCGGTCAGATTTCTTGGGAAGATTTCAAACAGATGCTCAAGGAGGAGTTCTGCCCTAGGAGTGAAATACAGAAACTGGAAGCCGAGCTATGGCACCATGAGATGAAAGGAAGTGACGTCACCACTTACACCACCCGTTTCCATGAACTGGCCAAGCTAGTGCCACACCTGGTAACACCTGAGCAGAATAGAGTGGATCGTTATGTCTGGGGATTATCTTCAGTTATCCGAGGGAATGTAACTGCAGCAGACCCAAAGACTCTGCAAGAAGCAGTCAACTTAGCAAACCGACTCACCAACAATGCTGTCCGATCAGGGACGTTTCCGAATGACAGTGTGAAAGGGAAGAGGAAGATGGAAGATCCGGTGGAGGGTAAGTCCGGACAGAGGGTTAATAAAGACCGGAAAGTGGCAAGGAACTTTGGGATTCAGACGCCGACCCCGGAAAAAGGGAAAGGGCCACAACGTGTGTGTGATAAATGTCATCAGCAACACAAGGGGAGATGCATTACCTGCTTCAAGTGTAACCAGGCGGGGCATGTTGTTCGGGATTGTAAAACCGGACAAAGACGAGCCTGTTATGAATGTGGAAGCCCGGACCACTACCGGAACATGTGCCCCAAAAGAAACCAGAGGTCTGATGCAAACCCAACTCCACCAGCAAACCAAGGAAACCGAGGAGGTTTGGCTTGAGGAAGAGTGTTCGTGATAGGAGCAGAGGAGGCGAAGCAGAATCCCGATATGGTGACAGGTACGTTCCTACTGAATAACTATCCTGCATCTGTACTATTTGGTTCTGGAGCAGATAAAAGTTATGTGTCGTTAGAATTTAGACCTAAGACAAATAGGAAGTCACAAAATTTGAGAGAGGAGCACATAATTGAATACTCTAACGGAGAGTTAGTTAGGGCTAACAAGGTAGTTAGAAAATGCACTCTAGGCTTATCAGGAAAGGACTTTAGCATAGATTTAATCCCGATCAAGATAGGGAGTCTTGACATAATCGTTGGTATGGATTGGATGTCCAACCACCGAGCGACGATATGCTGTGATGAGAAGATAGTTAGGTTAGCATTACCCGATGGAGGTGTACTCAAAGAGCACGGAGAGAAGCCGAAGAGAGATATTAAGTTAGTATCATTCATGAAAATGCGTAGCCATCTACGAAAGGAAGGTGTAGCATTCATGGCGCACGTAGTAGATAAGAAAGCAAAAGAGAAGCAAATTCAGAGTATCCCGATTGTGCGAGAATTTCCCGAAGTATTCCCGGCAGAATTACCTGGACTACCCCCACAACGATAAGTAGAATTCCACATCAACCTAATTCCTGGAGCAGGCCCCATCGCAAAGTCGCCTTATCGACTAGCACCGTCTGAGATGCAGGGGCTTTCAAGCCAACTTCAAGAGCTGCTAGACAAAGGATTCATTAGGCCCAGCTCTTCACCTTAGGGAGCCCCAGTCTTGTTCGTCAAAGAGAAGGACAGATCCTTTAGGATGTGTATAGACTATATGGAGCTGAACAAGATCACTATCAAGAACTGATACCCTCTTCCACGCATCGATGATCTGTTCGATCAACTGCAAGGAGCAACGTACTTCTCCAAGATCGATCTTCGATCCGGATACCATCAAATGCGAGTTCGTGAGGAAGACATCGCAAAGACAGCGTTCAGAACTCGTTATGGTCATTATGAGTTCTTAGTCATGCCTTTTGGTTTGACGAACGCTCCAGCAGTGTTCATGGATCTGATGAACCGAGTGTGCCGACTATACTTAGATAAGCTCGTAATTGTCTTTATAGACGACATTCTAATTTACTCGCAAAGCAAGGAGGACCACGAGCATCATTTGAGGCTGATACTGGAACTACTCAAAGCTGAAAAGCTTTATGCCAAATTCTCAAAGTGCGAATTTTGGATCCGAGAAGTTCACTTTTTAGGACATGTGGTGAACAAAGGAGTACACGTCGATCCAGCCAAGATCGAGGCTATAAAGAAGTGGGAAGCCCCGAAGACACCAACGGAAATTCGACAATTTCTCGGATTGGCAGGCTACTACCGACGATTCATTGCCAATTCCTCCAAGATTGCACAGCCGCTGACAACCTTAACGCAAAAAGATAAGAAGTCTAATTGGGGAGAGAAACAAGAAGAAGCGTTTCAATTACTCAAGCATAAGTTGTGCAATGCACCCATACTGGCATTACCCGAAGGAACGGGTGAAGCCTACAAGGACGCGAGCAATGGGAGTGATAGTGCAGACCAACCTGAAAAGTCAGATACTGGGAGCTCAGAGAGAAGCTCTGAAGGCTGATAACTTGAAGAAAGAAACTTTACACCAGATGGAGAAAGAGTTTGAGGAGAAAGCGGGTGGAGTATATTATTTCAAGGATAGAATTTGGATTCGAGAGGCCGATCAGTTAAGGAAAATGATCATGGACGAAACTCATCAATCAAGGTACTCGATACACCCAGGTTCTGACAAGATGTATAAGGGGTTGAAGGAACACTATTGGTGGCCTGGAATGAAGAAGGATATTGCCACCTATGTGAGCAAATGTCTGACTTGTGCAAGAATAAAGGCAGAACACCAGAAACCGTCATGACTATTACAGCAACCGGAAATCCTAGAATGGAAATGGGAGCAGATATCAATGGATTTCGTGACCAAGTTACCCAAGACTAAAAAGGGCCATGATTCGATTTGGGTAATCGTTGACCGACTCACGAAATTTGCGCACTTCTTGCCAATAAAAGAAAGTTTTAGTATTGATAGACTCGCGCAATTGTATGTCGATGAGATAGTCATGCGTCATGGAGTGCCGATCTCGATCATCTCCGATAGAGACAGCAGATTCACCTCGCGATTTTGGCAGTCACTACAGGCAGCATTGGGTACCAGTGTGGATTTGAGCACCGCCTATCATCCACAAACTGACGATCAGACAGAAAGGATTATACAGACACTGAGGATATGCTACGTGCATGTGTGTTAGAATTCGGAGGTAGCTGGGATGATCACCTACCTTTGGTTGAATTCTCCTACAACAACAGCTACCATACAAGTATTCAGTGTGCCCCGTACGAAGCATTGTATGGACGCAAGTGCAGATCCCCACTCAATTGGTTGGAAGTGGGAGAGAGTCGACTGCTTAGGCTTGACATTGTACAGGAGACCACTGATAAGATTAACCTAGTACAGGAAAAGCTTAAAGCAGCCGGGGATCGCCAGAAAAGCTATGCTGATAATCGGCGAAAGCCGTTGGAATTTCAAGTTGGCGACAAAGTGCTACTAAAGGTATCACCCTGGAAAGGGCTGATAAGATCCGGAAGGAAAGGGAAACTGAGTCCTCGTTTTTGTTGGGCCATTTGAGGTCATAGAGAGAATCGGACCCGTTGCGTATAGATTGGACTTACCCATAGAGCTGAACTCTATTCATGACACGTTTCATGTGTCTAACCTAAAGAAATGCCTATCAGAAGAGACAGTAGTCTTGCCTTTAAGAGAAATACAAGTTGATGAACAACTGCGCGCCGCGGAGGAAAAAATTGAGATCCTTGACCAAGAAATCAAGCAACTCCGGCGCAGTAAAATACCAATCGTCAAGGTGCGATGGAACTCCCGGCACGGACCGGAGTTCACTTGGGGTCGGGAGGCGTTCATGAAGGACAAATACCCGCATCTCTTCACATAAGACCCCTGCGGTAGCAGCAAGAATTAAATTTCGGGACGAAATTTCTTTCAACCCGGGGTAAATGTGATAACTGTCAGTTTTTGACCTTCAGGTTAGCCACTCGTTTAATCCACTCAGTAGCGTTTCCGTAGGTTAAAAACTAGTTATTTAAGTTTCTAAATGAAACTAGGTTAGTTTGCGTAAAAAATTTAGGCTAAAACCTAAAAGTCCCGAAAATTGCCCGAAAAGCCCGTACCGGTCCGAAATCGTCCGAAAATCCTATAATGCCAAAAATTTAAAAGTCAACTTATAAAATAAAAGAGTTTGTTAAAAATATAAATAAACTGATCCAAATATTCCAAAACTACTTTCGAAAAAGTCGGTTTCTACATGAAAACGCGCTAAAAACCGTATCTGCGTTGAATTAAGCAGTATAATTTAAATCATTTAAATTATTTATAAAAAAAAAAGAAGGAAGGAAGGGGATTGGCCAATGTGGCCGGCCACCCCCCCCCCCCTACACACCACTCTCTCTCTTTTCTTTTCCAACATCAAAAATCACCTCACCCTTTTCATTCCATCAATTGATTTTCAAAATTTTCTTTCATCTACTCTTCTCTCCTCTTTTTTTTTTCTCTCATGAAACCAGCCAACACCACCTCTCCAAATCTGAGTTTTTAGAAGTTGAATCAAAGGTTTCAAAGTTCTTTTGGTTATATCATCAAAGGTAAGAGTATTGTACTTGTTTTAACTTCGATTTCTAGCACATTTGGTGCTCTTTCTTACTCTTTTTGAGGATTAAAACCTCTTTATTGGTTGAATGACATTCTTGATGTTTGGGGATGAGATTGAACCATAGAAATGTGTAAGAACATTCAAAAATGGTGAAAATCCATGAATCCCCCATAAGAACACAAGATTGGAAGCAAAATCTCATTGTTTGATGTTTTTGACCATCATTCTTGGGCTAAACTTCATTGATAGTTCATGCATGAGTCTTGATGGTGTTAAAACATATTTTGTCTATTTTTCTTTTGTATAATCTGATTTGTGGGTGTAATAGCAAGAAAAACCCCAAAAGTTTATGATTTTATGTGTTTTGGTGATGAAAATGGAGTTTGATTCTTGACAGATTCTGTCCAAGTTTTTGCATGTAGTTTATACGACCCAAAAAGGGTTTTCTCGAACTCATTTCTTTTTGAAATTTTTATGGATTAATATTTAAGGTGTTAGGGTTCAAACCCCACTGGATTTGTGCAAAAACTCCAAGATATAGACCCTTAAACATCATTAAACATTTTCGTGTGCAACAGTACTTGGTCAGGAATTTGGGTCATCTTCAAGCTTGTATAACTCTTTGATAACTTATCCAAAATGCAAACTTTTTAATTCTAAACTCAAGTACTCTGAGTTAGCTTTCCAATGAGTCCAAAATCATGTCATTTAGAGGAGTTTTGAGGGTTTAACCAATGAAAACAAGTTGATGGTGCAAGCTGTCCCAAGATGGCAGATCCACATGCACAACTTTAAAGAGGCATATCTCTCTCAAAAATCACCTAAATGATGTGAATCTTGTCTCATTAGCTTGGTATATGTTTTATTTAGAAAATCCCTTTGGAAATTCGTGAGTTGGTGGGATAATGAACTCTCTATGAACAAAACTTTACTGACATGTATCTTTGAAAAATGAAAGTGTGCACTGATTTTGCAAAAATGTTTAAAAATAGTAAAACACCTCTAAAAATTGTGAAATTTGGTAGAGATGATGCTAACATCCCCAAAATCAGAGGGTAAAAATTTGAGGATTTATCATTTGGTGGACTTAAGCTCAAAGGCGACGTTTTTACAACTTAATATTTTGGACAGATTCTGGAAATTGACAAAAACCCAACTTTATGAACTTTAAGCTTTCCAAAATAGTTGGAAGTCTTCAAAATGCACCAAAACAAACTTTTATTATATTGGATTACATAAACAACGTAACGGCATTATAATGGATATTGGTACGATTTATGACTTAGGAACCGTTGATCTTGGAACTTACGTTAAAAATTACGTATTTGTTAGGGCAATTCTAGATTCGGGGCCGAGACACGAAAACGCACTAAAGTTTGTTTGAACGCTAATCACTCGAGGTGAGTATTCACGGCCCCCATTTTTACCGTTTTTACGCGTTTTGGGGTGAAAAGCATGTTGGTTGATAAATGATTTATGAATTTTTGCTTGCGAGCGATTGATTATGGAAATAATGATATATTGAGTAAAAGTCCCATGTTGAATACACTACTATTAACTCGTTTCGAGCCAATGATTATTGTGGATAGCGCTATTTGGTAGAGTGGACCCACCCTTGTTTACTGACGAGTATAGGGTGCATGTAATCATATGTGGTACTACACATGTGGGGTTTAGTCCCACCGCTGAGGTAGTGCAGCGTCTACACATGTGGGGTTTTTAGTCCCACCGTTGAGGTAGTTCGCGAGAACGCTCTACCCATGTGGTTCGCAACCACCTCTGAGGTAGATCGTTGGGGCAAAGGTTTAGGTTTAGTAGTGGCTCGAGAATATATCTTGCATAAATGTTATGTTTAACAGTCAAGGTTGAACATTGGCTTTACGATAAAGATTTTCTGCATTGAAAATGTTTTGTGCATATAAAACCTGTGAACTCACCAACTCTTGTAGTTGACACTTGTTTTTAACATGCTTTTCAGGAAGATAGAAGGTATTAGAAAGTGTTTGTGCTGCAACCGACATCAAACCTAAACTTTTCTTTTGCAATGTTGTTTTGTAATATTTGAACCTTGTAACCATCGTTGGTTATGTAACTTCTGGTACTGTAACAATGAACTTGAAATGAAAGGTTTGATGTTGTTTATCTCCTATCGCATTGAAATCTTAGCTGTCACGCCTCGCGTTTCCGCTTTAGCGGGGTGTTACAGTATGAACAATCTTTTGGTTTTTCCCAACATAGTGATGACCTTCTTCATATATAGACAGTCGTTCAACCAGTCTATCATAGTTCTTTGTTAAGGTTTCACATTTGCTGTTCCAAAATTTTGTATCACACTTTTGACGAGACAGTTCTGTCTTTAATTGTTGAAGTGTGTTTTGAAAACTTTGTTTTTCCTTTTCATGTTTCTTTTCTAAATAAGAGATTTCATCATGAAAATGACAAACTTTTGATCTTGTTGATGAATACAAGGGTTCAGAATTTTTCAGAGATGACTTCTTTGATTCCTGTGAAGATTCACCCAATTCACTACCACTTTTCGACAAACCAATTGAAGATAAACCATTTGCAAGTGTTGTTGAAGATGATGGAGCAGAAGACATTTCATCAATTATGGGTTGTTTTGAGTTAAGAGAATCAAGAACATAAGGAACTTCAACATCATCAGTTGACATTGCTGAGAGTTCTTTGAATTCAAAATAACCTTTATTATTAACAACACGAACAACTTTTTCCTACTCATCGTCAACACCCTCTTTCAAATTTTGGTTTAAATCAGAATTATCTTGAGAAGAATTTCTGGTTTCTACTGATGTTGACACATTACAAATTAAATCATTTAGAATATCTGATACCAGTGAAATTGGTTCAGAATCAACATCAGCAGTATTCCAATGAAGAAAATTCTTAGACTTAGTTAAAAGATTTGAGTTCTGAATTTTCAAATCTTCAATTTGTTTCTCAAGCTCCGAAACTTTATATTCTAACTCCTTGGTTGATATGTATGGTTTTACAATATTGCTTGATGATTCTGGGTATACAAAATATACTGGATCATCCTTGAGTGAATTGGATTTAATCTTCAGAGTATCATCATTATACACAAACTTGACCCTATGATATTTGGAATCATGATAGATAGGATCATGTAGTTTCATATGTTGCATCTCTGAAAATTCTTCTTTCATTTGAAAACCTTTTAATGAAGGAAACCTTTTACTCATTAACATGCTTGTAAGGTCATAAAATGCCGCTTTTTCTTTAAGAGCTTTTTGCAAATAATTTGGATTTTTAACTCCAAGGGTCTTTTTCAAATAATTTGGATTTGTGTAACCAAGACCTTCTTTGGAGTAATAATCTCTAAACTCAACTTGTTTATTCAAGAAAATTGTATGCTCAGTTTGTCCTATCTTATGAAGTTTAAGATCAAGATCTGAAATCATCTTATTTAGCTTAGAAACATTTTCTTTTTCCACACTCAAGCTGATGGTTAAAAAATCAATTTCCAGCTTTTGTGACTTATGTTCAACTCGAATTGACTCAAACTCATTCACTGATTGTTGCAATTGTGCACATTGTGAACTTAATTGTTCTTTTTGTTGCAACAAATCAGTAATTTCGTTAGTTTGTTTTAAAATGACAAGTTCGAGTTCTTTATTCTTGTTATGAATTAATGTTGTCACCTCAAGCATTTTTCTATTATGATCATCAAGAGAGACAGAGCGTACCGTTGAAGTTTCTCCATCACTCTCTATGTCTTCATCAGATTCTGATTCTTCCTCCATCAAGCCCATAAAGCACATCTGTGCTTGATCATCATTGTCAGAATAATCCAGCCATTCTTCATCATCAGCCATCAAAACCAATCCTTGTTCTTGTTTCTCTGCTAGTTCCAACTTCTTCCTCAGCAGTTCCACTTTTGACATTTTAGTAGTGCATCCTTTAGCAATATGCCCCGTCTTTCCACACTGATAACATGTAATACCTGCTTGGCCTTTCTTTTCCTCTGTTCTCTCTGAAGTATCTTTGACAACCTCCTCTTTCTTGGCTGCATATCTATCCACATACTGATTTTCAACCCGAGGAGGATATCCTTGTGAACTTTGCATGTAGTTTCTGTTAAAACCTCGTCCACCTCTAGTAGAAAATCTTCTGTTGTTGGATCCAGACTTATTATAATACTTCTTCTTATAAGCCTTAGTTAGACTCAATAAACTCTGCAACATTTGATCCCTTTCATCTTCATCATATTCTTCCTCATCCTCTTCTTCCTCATCTTCAAATACTTCCAAAACTTAGCTTTCCCTTTTCTGACTTTCTTCTTAGCTTTCTCTTTTTCAGCAAGTAATGCCATATTATCAGCTTCAGTCTTTTCTTTCTTCTTTCTTTCAGCAGCAATTTCATTCACCTCTTCCTCAAACAATAAAAGATTCTCGTACACTTCATAAACTTTCAACTCATTTAGAACCTTGTGTTGCTTCACAAACCTTGAAAATTGCTTCCAGTATGAAGACAGATTGTTAATGAACTTCACAATATAATCCATTTCTGATCGAATGATATTATTTTTCTTCATATCATTCATCAGTTCTACAAACCTGTCATAAATCTCTTCTAGTGATTCATCCTCCTTCATTCTAAAATTTTCATACCTATCCATCAGATTAGTTACCCTCATTTGATTTCCTACCTTGGAACCCATCATTATCTTTTGTAGCTGATCCTAAATAGATTTTGCTGACTCATCATAACTATCTAACTTGCGAAAGATCTCATCCGGAATAGCTTGAATTAGATAGTTTTGAGCTTCAACATCAATCATAAACCTTTCTCTTTCAGCCACATCCATTTCTGAAAAATCTTTTGGCACTTGTCTTCCATTAATTGTGGTAACTGGGATAGGATTGAAAGGATTATGTGCAAGACAGTAATTAGGATCACTATGTCCAATGTTATAAGACACTAGTGGGTCACACTGCTACACACCCAACCCGAGACCTATTGGATTTATCGTGTGGAAATAATTAATTAAGTTTAATTATTTAATAGAGAGAAAGGAATAAATAATAAATTGTTTATTTATTATTTATCAGATAAATATAATTACTTGATTAACAAGTTTGAGTTAATTAAGGAAGTTATTGTGGAGAGTTATTTATGGATTGGGATTCTTAATATGATTACCATAATTACCTATATAAATATAGGGTTAGGGTAATAGAATTATATAACTGATTTCATAATTACTTTCTCACCAAGAATCCCAAACCTCTCTCTCTCTCTCTCTCTTGTCGGCGTTGACACACACACACACACCGGAGGTTTTTCCGATCAAATCCTAGGCGGTCTAGCAGCCAGTCTCACGGTGGTGCAGTAGCGGTGTATCCCTCACTAGCTTCCGGAGGAAAGTTTGGATCGCTAAAGGTAAACGCGAGAAAACCCCCTTGATATAATTGTGTTTAATAAACTACGGATGGATCATTGTTCGGGTTAGGTTTTTATCCGCTGCGTAATTGTTTATCTGTTTATCCGACCCGATAAAACCCAACAGTGGTATCAGAGCCACTTCCGTACGTTTATCAAACCTGTTTTGTTGTTTAGGTTTTGATAAAATTGGTTTTGGGTTTTATAAAATCTGAAAAATTTCGCGTTTTTGTTAAAATTTGATTTTATCGTTTATCCGGTAACTCGTGGCAATCGGCGGCGGAACGGCGGTGATAACCGGCCGGACCACCGGGCCGATCGCCGAACGAGTCGTAACCGCGAACCACCGCACCACCGAAGCCGTGAACGGCAACGGTGGTGGTGTTCGGTTTGAGCCACCATAAACCACCGCACCACCGAAGCCTAGATTGGCGACGGTGGTGGTGGCCGTTTCCTGCAAAAGCCGCAAACCACCACACCACCAAAGGCACAACCGCGATGGTGGTGGTGGTCGTCCCAAATCACACAGCCGCACCACCGATCGGCTAAGGCAGCCACGGTGGTGGCGGCGTTTCTCGTTTACGATCGCCGCAAAGGCGAGGACGGCGGCGGTAGTTTCGCTGCTGCTGTCGACGGCCGCTGGTGGCGGTGACGGTGTCTTGACGCCGTTTGCCGTCGCCGGTGGTGGAGGCGGTGGCGGCTTGTTTCGGTTCAGCAGGAGGGCGGCGGCGGTTGCGCTTCGGCGTTGCCGTCGTGTGCCGTTTTTCGATCAAACGCCAATCGGCCACGCCACGGTGGTGGCGGCCGATCGCTGCTGCTGCTGTGGTGGTGGCGGCTGTCCAAGGCGGTGATCGATGGTGGTTGTTCGATAGCGGTTGGCGGCGATAGGGTAATTCACGATCACAACCGCGGTCGAAGCCGCGGTGGTGGTTGTTTGTTTTAAATCGCCGGCGAGGTGGTGGTGGCGGTGTCCTCACCGCTACCATCATCCGAGATAACCGATACCGATAATTGATAATGGTTATTTTACCATTATCGAACAGACGGATAAACGCGTTTTGGTAATTATCAGTTAGGATAGTTATCAGATCGTAATAATTTCTCGAATTGGATAAAGGTTTTAATCGTTTAATTGTTATCAATTTAATTTTATGAAATTATTATTAAAATCTTATTCTAATCCAGTTTAGATTATTACGGAAAACCAGTTTTATCGAAATCAGTTTGGTTAGTTTATTTTAAACTAGTTTTTGTTGTCATAGCCAAGCCCAAAGACCTATGGTTGTGTTTAATGCTCTTTTATCGTTTTATTATTCTATTCATGGTAAGGGAGGCCTGCGAGCCATTTGCAACCCTTTTTGTACTTTAATTTTAAATAGTCTAGTTGGAAGGCCTGCGTGCCATTTGCAACTCAATTTTGTATTTAGTTAAAATAGAATAGTTCCAAAGGAGTAAAACTCGAAGACGGAGCTTCACACGACCGGAGATGTTGGAGCCAGTGGGAGCACCAAGATTTCATGCCTTGTGGTTGTTTAGTCACATAGGATTTTGGACCGTCAGTTCTCGTGTTGGCTCACGAGACTGACAATAGATCTGGGCAAAAGCTATGACACTGTCTTGTTTTTATCTGCGTGGTTGATTATGATTGCTTAGTCTTAGATAAAAACAAAATTTTATGAAATCAGTTATAAGAGTTCGATTACAGTTTGTTTTTCGAACCAGTCCTTTTAAAAAACTAAAAACTGGCTAAATCCTTAGGAAAATCTTAGATCAGTTAGTGTGATCCATTTGTGGACACCTTTGGCGAAAGGTACGTTGGGGCTCGAAGATAAATTCTTGGGTACCCACGTTCAAACCCCAAGCTGAAGGGGGTGAAAAGACTCTGCGATATCGGGGGGTACCGACCAGAGTACATCCAGTTCAAAATGGTGCGATCTATTTTGGTAGTTGTTACAACTCACCGGGTGGTACCGGGCCAAAGCACACTAGAGGGACTAAATATGCACGGATTCAAGTATCCGATGTCCCGACGATCTAGAAGTCGTATCTTCGTTTAAAGATGCGATTGGTATAAGGCGTTACCTACCAGAAATAGCATGGATTGGCTTGCGTGAGCAAACCGCCTGTCAATTCATGTGAAATATGGATTCTAGTCTAATATAATTATTGTTCTAAGGTAATAATTTATTAGAAAAACAATCAGATAACTAAATCGGAATTTTATATTTGTAGATGTCTGCTATTATCTTTTATTCACCTGAGGAATCTCTCCGCCTGATAATGGGGAAATGGAAGCTTACAGGCCAAAATTTTCCAGTCTGGAAAATGCACCTTGACAATGTCTTGGATGCACAGGGTAAGCGGTACGTGATAGAGAAACCCGTTTCACGACCCGGTTGCAATGCTCCTGAAAAGGACTTTGCTGAATACTTCAAATTCATGGCTGACGAGTCTGATGTGATGTCGATTCTGTCCTTTTCTACCTCACCCGAGTTTACTACTGATTTGAGGGTTAGATATTGCCATGAGGTCGTGAAGAATATAGAGAACCAGGTGGGTTTCTATAAGAAGAGTGGGAAGTATCTGATCATGAAAGAGATCTATTCTCTGAAACTGGAAAAGGGTCAATCTGTTAAAGAGCATCTCCTAGAGATGAGGAAGCTCTTTAAAAGTCTGTCACGCATGGGATACAAGGTAGTCCAGGAGGAACTTGTGCATCTCATGTGGTTCTCCCTCACGGATGAGATACGTAACACAGTTAGTGCATACATTGGAGAACCAAAGAGAGACGTGGCAAAGCTTCATGAGGATATTTTGGCCAGTTTGGAGCCGAAAACTTCAGCATCTGCTGACCTCATGGACACAAATTGGATTGACGAGCTGGGAGATCTGAGTTGCCCAGAATGCGGTAGCAAGGATATTTGTGCTCACTCGATGGACATCGACCAGCTAGACATCGGTTTACCCGATGCACCAGGTATCTTTATGATAGACTGTTTGATCACTTCTTATGAATCATGGGTACTTGATACAGGCAGTGGTAATCACATTTGTAATCATTTACAGGGATTCAAAAGAAGGGAGATGCTGGGGAAGGACCGTTCGAACCTAAGAGTCGGCGAAGGCCAGATGCTTGTAGCTGAGTCTATAGGGTCTTACAGTCTTAGTTTACCCTCGGGTCTAGTATTGGAACTTGAAAATTGTTATTATGTTCCTAAGATGATCAAAAATGTTATTTCTTTCGATTTACTTGTAGACCAAGGGTTTTTCTATAAATATGATTATAAACTTATTTCTTGCTTTAAAAATGATATCTTTTATTTCAAAGCAACTCCCTCTAATGGTCTATATGTGTTAAATCTACAAGAAAATAGAGAAGTCTATCATATAAGTAAACGATCCAAGAATATTGAGGATCAGACTTACCTCTGGCATTGTCGTCTAGGTCACATAAACAAGAAACGCATAGAGAAACTCCAGAAAGGAGGACTCCTTGGGTCTTTCGATTTTAAACCGTTTGACAATTGCGAATCTTGTTTATCCGGCAAGATGACAAAGCAACCCTTCAACAAAGATAATGAAAGGGCAAATGATTTGTTGGGAATTATACACACAGATGTGTGTGGTCCCTTCAGTCATGAAGCTAGAGGAGGATACCGGTACTTCATCACTTTTACTGACGATTTCAGTAGATATGGTTATGTCTACTTGATGAGACATAAATCTGAAGCCTTTAAAAGATTTAAGGAATTTCAGAATGAAGTACAGAATCAACTTGACAAGAAGATCAAGTTCCTAAGGTCAGATCGAGGTGGGGAATATCTGAGTCAGGAATTTAACAATCATTTGATAGAATGTGGGATTGTTTCACAACTCACACCTCCGTACACACCCCAGATGAATGGTGTGTCAGAAAGGAGAAACCGTACCTTGCTAGATATGGTAAGATCAATGATGTGTCGTTCCTCACTACCAGTATCATTTTGGGGACATGCGCTCGAAACAGCGGCCCATATACTGAACAAAGTGCCAACTAAATCGGTAGAAAAGACACCATATGAAATTTGGACAGGCAAGAAACCAAAATTGTCTTTTCTAAAGATTTGGGGTTGTGAAGTATATGTCAAGAGACCAACTTCTGAAAAACTCAAACCCAAATCAGATAGGTGCTTCTTCGTAGGATATCCCAAGACTACTGTGGGATACTACGTCTACAATCCTACCGAGAACAAAGTCTTTGTAGCTCGGGGAGGTGATTTTCTGGAAGATAAGTTCCTCAATACAGAGGATACCAGGAATGATGTAGATCTACAGGAGGTAGAGGAAGATGACACTTCACCGATAGTTGAGCCAGTTGCTCAACAAGAATATGTTGAGACTCAACCGGAAACGGTTGAGGAGATGCAAACACAGGACCTTCGCAGATCCACTAGGATAAGGCAAGAACCAGATAGGTATCTTGAGTTCTTAGTCTCTCAGGATGATGGAGACTTGAATGAACCAACCTCCTATGGAGAAGCTGTATCAGGCAATGAGTCTGAACAATGGCAGGAGGCCATGAAGGCTGAGATGCAGTCCATGTACGACAACCAAGTATGGGAGTTGACAGATTTACCCCAACACTGTAGGGCTGTTGGACGTAAATGGGTTTTCAAGAAGAAAACTGACATGGACGGTAATGTGCACACCTTTAAAGCTAGACTGGTAGCAAAAGGTTTCACGCAAACTCATGGTATTGACTATGATGAAACTTTTTCACCAGTAGCAATGTTAAAGTCTATTAGGATCTTGATGGCCATTTCAGCGTACTTCAATTACGAGATTTGGCAGATGGATGTTAAGACGGCCTTCCTGAACGGGAAGTTAACAGAAGACGTCTATATGGAACAGCCGGAAGGTTTCATAGATCCAAAGAATCCTAATAAAGTGTGCAAGTTGTTGAAATCCATATATGGATTAAAACAGGCATCTAGAAGTTGGAACTTACACTTTGATGAACGAATCAAAGAATTTGGTTTTGCCAAGAGTGAGTTTGAACCATGTGTTTACACAAAGTTCAGTGGGAGCATAGTAACCTTCTTGGTCTTATATGTAGATGATATTCTACTCATTGGAAATGACGTACCAACTTTACAGAGTGTAAAGACTTGGTTAAGCAAGTGTTTCCAAATGAAAGACCTTGGAGAAGCCGCCTATATACTTGGTATAAAGATCTATAGGAATAGATCTAGACGGCTTATCGGGCTTAGTCAAAGTACATACATTGACAAAATCCTGAAACGATTCAGGATGGACGAATCCAAGAAAGGATTTATCCCAATGCAGCATGGCATAGTGCTAAGCAAAGCACAGTGTCCTGTTTCTAGTGAAGATCAGGACAAGATGAAATTGATCCCATATGCTTCAGCGATAGGATCAATTATGTATGCCATGTTATGTACAAGGCCCGATGTTGCTTACTCGATAATTGTTACGAGCAGATACCAGCAGAACCCAGGTGAAGCCCATTGGGTGGCTGTCAAGAACATTCTCAAGTACATGAGACGCACAAAAGAAATGTTCTTGGTCTTTGGAGGATCTGAAGACGAGATTAGCGTCACAGGCTACACTGACGCTAGTTTTCAGACCAACAAAGATGATTTTAGATCACAGTCAGGATATGTATTTACCCTAAATGGAGGCGCGATCTCGTGGAAGAGCTCGAAGCAAGATACCATAGCGGATTCAACTACAGAAGCAGAGTACATTGCAGCATCAGATGCGGCAAAGGAAGCTGTCTGGCTTAGGAGTTTTATCACGGATCTAAGAGTTGTAGCCAGTATCTCTAGACCCATTGATATTTACTGTGATAACTCTGGGGCAGTAGCGCAAGCGAAGGAGCCCAGAGAACATCACAAGTCGAGACATGTACTCAGGAAATATCACCTCATCCGAGAGATTATTGGAAGAGGAGATGTGAGAATATGCAAGATTCCGACGGATGAGAACGTTGCAGATCCGCTAACAAAGCCTTTAGCTAGAGCAAAGCATGAGGGCCATACTAGTTCCATAGGAATGCAGTACCTGGATACTAGTAGTTAGTTTATGTTATCGATTATCAATGTAATTTTTGAAACATTATGAAAGTTTATTTCACTGTGTGTTGGAAATAAAGAGATACTATTTGAAAGATGTTTCAAGAAAAATTACTTTTCGCATATTTAAGGTTATCCATGATTTTTCACGAGTTCGTAAAAATCTAAATCTCCGTAGCAACTTATTGAGATGGGAATCTCAGTAGGGTTATAACGCTATTATGAAGTGTTTAATATACAGTTGATATAGTTAGATATTCATAGATACTTATCAGAGTGAATAGGTATTGGATGTGACCAGTTTCAAGTCTGCTTCATGGAGCCCTTGTCATAAGCATTGACTTGATGATAGGTTGTCCTTTGACCTGAGATATCTGGTCTATGATCATGAGGACTACTGTACTCTTAGCATGCTCTAACGCCGCACCGTAACTGGGTGGTCATAAGGGGTATGACTAGATGCAGCGGAAGCCGTGGTTGTAGATGCGGATAGTCAAGATGGGATTTACACCTCCCACATGGGAGAGATATTTCTGGGCCCCCTGACGGTTAAGATTGGCAGAAATGCGTGGCCACGCTCGGATAGAATAACAGTGGGTTATTTGGAAGATCCGTTACTGCAGGCAATCGAGATCAGAGTCAGGAAATACTTGAGTTTATGATTGAACTATCTCAGCTCCATGTCAAAACTCACTTTAAAATATCGTGTGTAAAGGGAATGAACCTGTGTACAATTCAAATATGAATCGTATCTCTGGCTATAAGAGATCTTATAACCTGGTCAACCTAAGTGTCTGGCTAGGGACCTCCTTAGGCTAATAGTGACAGTTAAGTTACTTGTCTGGCACAAGTGGGAGTCTGAAAGGATTATGTGCAAGACAGTAATTAGGATCACTATGTCCAATGTTATAAGACACTAGTGGGTCACACTGCTACACACCCAACCCGAGACCTATTGGATTTATCGTGTGGAAATAATTAATTAAGTTTAATTATTTAATAGAGAGAAAGGAATAAATAATAAATTGTTTATTTATTATTTATCAGATAAATATAATTACTTGATTAACAAGTTTGAGTTAATTAAGGAAGTTATTGTGGAGAGTTATTTATGGATTGGGATTCTTAATATGATTACCATAATTACCTATATAAATATAGGGTTAGGGTAATAGAATTATATAACTGATTTCATAATTACTTTCTCACCAAGAATCCCAAACCTCTCTCTCTCTCTCTCTTGTCGGCGTTGACACACACACACACACCGGAGGTTTTTCCGATCAAATCCTAGGCGGTCTAGCAGCCAGTCTCACGGTGGTGCAGTAGCGGTGTATCCCTCACTAGCTTCCGGAGGAAAGTTTGGATCGCTAAAGGTAAACGCGAGAAAACCCCCTTGATATAATTGTGTTTAATAAACTACGGATGGATCATTGTTCGGGTTAGGTTTTTATCCGCTGCGTAATTGTTTATCTGTTTATCCGACCCGATAAAACCCAACAAGGATGAGGTCCATGTAAAATTGAATGAAGAATTTTATCTCCATCTTTCTTTCTCCTAATGTATAGCTTGAATCGCGAGACCCACAATTCATACTCATCTTTGAATAGCACCGGTGCTTTGGTCTCTGATCCCATTGACATATCATCTCTTCGATTTGCAAGACTCATCTTTAAAACGGATCTTTATTACTGATTTTATGAGAAATATCAGTTTTGTGAATTTGAAGACTTCCAACTTTATAACTCGAGATACAATGCTCGAGACACACAAAAAACTTGGCTCGAGACAAATCAATACCTAGCTCGAGTCACACCACTAACCAACTCGAGTCACTTGTAGTTATCCAGCTCGAGACACAACTCGAGATATGTAATTCAACTTAACTCGAGACACAGATTTTCGGCTCGAGATGCTTTGCTTTGCTCGAGACACCCACCTCGAGTCAAATACTAATACTACTCGAGAACCTCAACTCGAGCCAACTCCACTTCACTCAAGATACTCAACTCGAGCCAAGCACTAATACTGCTCGAGAACTTCAACTCGAGCCAAACTCTCTTCCACTCGAGATACTTAACTCGAGCCAACTTTAATGTTGCTCGAGTTACACTTCTTTCTGCTCGAATTCTACCTACCACCTAACTAACACTCGAGACATATGAAGATTGACTCGAGACATAAGAACATTTACGAACAAATCACGATTTTCAGCTAATTTCAACTAAAAATTCAAATCTGAACACTTTCAAATGATTCCAAATCACTCCTAATGCATAAAACTTGATAGATTCATGAAATTACACACAATTTCATGAATAATCAAGTAATATGTCTTCAAATTTGCTCCAAAAATAGAATTCTTCAAGTTTTCTCCATTTTCTTCAAATCTTCAACAAATTCACATGATAAATCTTCATACAATCAGCAAATCCAGCTCTGATACCACTTGTTAGATGTAAAGATGAATCAATCTAACATGATCTAATCACAATCATGTTAGATCTAGCATAAGAGTAATGATATCAAGTAGAAGAGAAAGTAGAGAGAGAGAATGTAGAACTCATATGTCATTCCATATTGAAAGGCTTAAAGTACATTACAAGGCAATGAGGTATTTATACCACATTCCTAAGAAATAGAAAACATTCATAAATGGTCCCTCAACTTCTATTATAAACCTAACACTAACAAGCTTGAGTGTAGGGGGAGCTAAAAGAAAATGGTGAGTGTGAGACAGGATCAAAAAGAATAATAGAAGATCCTTCCCAAACCTATACAGTTATCCGGGTAACCACATCATCTATTCATTCTCGATTCTTTGGAGATGAATATTGAAACAAGACATGGACCCAGTGTCGATAACTCATGTCACCCCACCAAGCTACTCAAATATCTCTTAAAAGATGTTTGTTTCAATTCTCACGGAGAATTAGCACATCATCTGTCTAATTTTCACTCGGAAGATTTAGATATTGAAACAAGGAAGACATCCTCTCCGGTCTTCGAACTTCATATTCTATGCACAAGAGTCATTGATTTTCAATCTGCGTCCCGGGTTGAATCAATATTTGAGCCTAATTGATATGATGATATTTCTTTGACACTTGCACGAGTCTTTGTGATTCCAATTGCATATCTTTGTGATATTGCCGGAACAGTCTGAGATCTTAGTTTTATAACTTTGATTCAGTGATGAATGGAAGTCCTATCAGTGCTACCCCATTGCCAACACTGAAAATAGGCCATACAATTCTATGAGTTGTTGTGTTAATAGTTGCTAAATGTGCTTCTATGTTAGCCGATTACCCATCATTTGAGGGGGAGCAACTTGAGTTGGAATTGAGGGGGAGTAATTTGATCAGGATGCGGTATTTGATTGAGGGGGGCATATGGTTCTTTGAATGGTACACCAAATTTTGAGGGGGATTAGTTCCTGTGAATAAAATACTTTGATGATGATGATGTCTTTGATTGTTCATGATGCTCAGGATTCTCCTAATCATCATGAGGGGGAGAAGTTTCATCAAAGACGCATGCGAAAACACGATGAAGATATGGGAACTATGTGAAAGAGTTCATGATGATATATGTTGAAGAGTTCAAGATTCAGTTGAATAGTTCAAGATATCAAGTATGGTTGATTGAAGATTTCAAGATGATTGGGTAAATCAAGTATCAATGTTGATTGTATTTCAAGTGTTGATGAAATTGTCAAGAGTTGAAGATGAAAATCATTTGAAGAATATTTTGATATGGTTCGAGAGGAAATATTAATGAAGAGTTGATATTGTGAAAGAAATGATGAAAGTATCAAGATTCGAGGATGTAAACAGTTGAAGCAAGTGTTGATGTTGATAGTGATGAAACTTGAAGATGTATTTAGTTGAAAGTAAATGCTGATTTGGTTTGTGAAGAAATGAGTTGTGAAGAAAGTATCAGTTAAGGGGGAGCAAGCAGAAGTTAAGGGGGAGCTAAAGAAAATTCTGAATTTGAGTTTTTTGAATCTAAGGTTGAAAAGCCTTTGGATTTAAATATTGAACATGTGTTGTGAAGATTAATGAAGAATGTTGGATTGGTCAAAGATTCCAAAGTCGGTTGAAAAACTTGACAATATAGTGGATTAAATTCAAGAGATCTACAATGTTCTTGATGCAAGAGAAGAATTATGTTTTTTCTAAAGATGATTTCAAGATTGAAGACTTTGTTCTGAAGATGATGCTTGTATAAATGGGGAGATTGTTAGTTGTTTGACATTTGTAACCGACAAAGTTTGTTTGACTTGAAGACTGAAGATCGTTAAAGCTGAAGTTCATTTTGAAGAGTGATCTTGAATACAAAGGGGGAGATTGTTAGTGCAAATATTATTGTATCCGAGATCTCAATATGAGGAAATAATATTCAAGTCAAACAAAGTCAAAGTATGAAGAGCTAAGAAGAAAGTCAAGCATCAAAGTCAAAGTAAAAACATTAAATGGAAAAGTCAAAGTCAAAGAAGGAAGCTTTAATGACAAAGTCAAAGGTTTAATTAGAGGAGTCAAAGTCTTGTAATTAAGAATGTTTGACTAATTAGTCTTTGATATAAATAGAAGGAATTAGTGAGTAATTAGGAAGGAGCTTATTTTGTAATATTCATTAGTGAGTTCTAGAGAGAGAATCTAGAGAGAGAAAGTTCATATTGTAAAAGATTCAATCATGAAATGAAGATTTGATTGTTTGATCCATTGTTATTGCACTTACACAACCCATGTGGGATAAGCGATCTGAAGTACAGTTCACCTCGAGATCCGCAATCAAAAAGACAGATGGTAAGATGGTGGAAATCAACAAAGGACTGATAAAAATGATCAACACCATATCATTTGATGGAGAACCAAGCGGAAATCCATATCAACACCTTGAAGCGTTCGAGGACATCTGTGATCTATTCAATACTAAGGAGGATGAGGTAAAACTTCGAATATTTTCCTTTACTTTGACAAATAAGGCAAAAGACTGGTTTAAAAGATTACCCCCAGGATCCATCACGACCTGGGACGATTTATAATCCGCCTTTTTGTCAAGGTACTTTCCCATTTCCAAGGTTAACAAAATAAAAGCTGAAATTCGAAACTTTAAACAAGGAAAAGACAACCTTGTGAAAGCTTGGAAAGGTATAAGGATTTGTTCTTAATATTTCCAAACCATGGTATTGATGATAAGGAGATGATGGATATTTTTTATGCTGGGTTGACTAACGATTCTCGATTAAGGTTAGACTCATCTTGTGGAGGTATTTTTCCGTATAAGTCAGTGAAAGAAGCACGTAAACTCTTGGACGACTTGGAAGCACATTATCTGGATTGGTCCACTGATGAGGAACAAGAGGAGAACCAACCAGCGCATCTAAATGAAATTTCATCATCCAATAAGCACGCTCATCCAACGGAAGACTGCACTTGGAAGCCGACTCCTCTTTCGCAACCGGAGCCACATAGCGAAATAATCGAACAATTGTTCCGTCAATTCTCACCAGAACAAGGAAAGATGGGTACGGACGTCGAACAGCAAATTCAAGAGTTCGTAAATTTTGTTGCAGGATTACATAGGAGCACAGACCAGTTCCTCCGAGAGGTCAAAGGGGCATTTCCTCATGTGGAGATAGACGCACAGGCTGAAGTGTTTACCACCACGAGAGGAGGTAAGGTAGTTGTAGGACCACCTATGCCCCAAACTAACGAAATTCCTAATTTGCAGGTTGTCGAACCGGATGTCGAATTACCATCACGCCCAACAAGAGAAGTCAGGGAGGAAACAGTCAGGCCAAAGGAGTCTGCGACACCACATGTGCCTACACGAGTACCATATCCTGCACGACTGCGAAAAGAAAAGAAAGAGGCCCAGTATCGTAAGTTTATTAAATTGATAAAGCGAGTAGATATTAACGTACCTCTTGTGGATTTGATTGCAGGTGTGCCAAGTTACGCAAGAATTCTCAAGGAGTTGGTGGCCAATAAAGCAAGGATGGGGGCGCAAGAAATAGCATTCTTAAATGCCGAATGCTCAGCCACACTTTCCGACACCCTCAAAAAGGGTGATCCAGGGAGTTTCATTATCCCTTGCTATTTTGGTAAAAGTGTTTCATGTAGGGTCCTAGCAGACCTAGGAGCCAGTATAAACCTAATGCCGTTACCCTTTTACCAAAAACTGGGATTAAAAGATCTAAAAAGCACACGAATGACCATACAACTAGCTGATAGATCCATAAAATACCCTGTAGGAATAGCTGAGGATGTCACGGTGCGGGTAGATAAGTTTGTTTTCCCCGCCGAGTTTGTGATCTTGGACATAAAGGACGAGGTTAAAGTTCCTCTAATCCTTGGTCGTCCATTTCTCAACACGGCCAGTGCCGTTATTCATGTTGCCAAAAGAGAACTTAGTCTAGGAATTGGTGAAGACCGAATCACTCTTTCCATTGACGGGACTCTAGACTGTGATGAATCTATAAACAATCTAGACAGCATAGATGACTTCACTGAACCATTTGAAGTAGAGCTTAATGATCATCTTTTTGAATCAGGTGAATTGGAAGAAAGCTTCTCCATTGAGAAAAGATGGGATGAAACCTTGGGGAGAGAGGAAGAGGAATTCGAGGAGTTAAAGCAGGAACATAAAGTTAGGGTAAGAACCTCTTTGGAGGAACCACCGAGTTTGGAGTTAAAAGATCTTCCCGAGCACCTCGAGTACCGATTTCTTGAAGGTAACAATTCTCTCCCAGTAATCATTTCTGCCTCGCTAACAGCCAATGAAAAAGAAAAACTTATTGCGGTTTTGAAAAAACACAAAAAGGCTTTAGCGTGGAAAATCTCAGACATTCCCGGAATAAGTCCTTCTTTTTGCACACATAAAATTTTAATGGAAGATAATTTTAAACCGTGCATGCAAAAACAAAGAAGGCTTAATCCGAAAATGCAAAAGGTTGTAAAAAAGGAGGTTATCAAACTACTTGATACCAGGATCATCTACCCTATTTCTGATAGTCCGTGGGTGAGCCCCGTTCAGGTGGTTCACAAAAAGGGAGGACTCACAGTTGTCACAAATGATAACAATGAGTTAGTGCCCACCCGTACTGTCACCGGGTGGAGAGTTTGCATAGATTATAGGAAGCTGAACGATGCTACTAGAAAAGACCATTTCCCTTTACCCTTCATAGACCAAATGCTTGAACGATTGGCGGGAAATGAGTACTATTGCTTCCTGGATGGATTTTCGGGATATTTCCAAATTCCCATTGATCCCGAGGACCAAGAGAAAACGACCTTTACCTGTCCCTTTGGAACATTTGCTTATAGGCGTATGCCTTTTGGGTTATGTAATGCACCCGCTACTTTTCAGCGATGCATGACGGCCATTTTTCAGGACATGATAGAGAATTGTATGGAGGTCTTTAAGGACGATTTTTCTGTTTTCGGTAACTCTTTTGAGTTGGACGAACGCGGGAGAACAACCGGCGAAATGGACGGCATATTCGGGTTACCAAGACTTGAGTAACCGACTCTCGGAGATGTCGTTGTCTTATGGCCGTCACCATCAGCATATGGAGTACAACACCACGGAGGCTCTTCACCAAGCTAATTGGCAAAGTGGAGTGATGAATCAAATGGCCTCCCACTTCGGTATTTAACCGAATACCGCTTATGCTCCATCTCCATATTGGCCATGCTCCGAGGACACACCGCCCGGTTACCTGACTTTTGAGGATTGGCAAAACCAACCTCGAGGCCCTTATTGATCTATCTCTTTTATCTCCGTTATTCGATATGGTTGTTTAAACAATTTTATTTTTGCTTGTTTGTTTGGTTTGGTTTGCTTGGACAACTTTTTATTTTTCTGTTTGGTTTGTTTAAGACTTAATATCTTTTAATTGCTTTAGTTTGGTTTATTTTCTTTAGTTCGTTTTTACTTTTTTTCTTTTTCTTTTTGGTAATAGATACAGCGACCTATGATCTTGAATCGAGCACGATTTTGGAATACACTCTCTCTCAGATCAGAACAGATTTCGTCACATAACCCGGGAAGTTTCTCTTTTTCCCAATTACTCCTTAATTGTTTTAACTGTTGCATTGAGGACACTGCAAATTTTAAGTGTGGGGAGGGGGTCATGTAGACTTATCTATTTAAATGGGTTCACTTTTTGCTTTGTGGATTGTCGTTTTTCAAATTTTTGAAAGCTTTGAGATTTGACCCCAATTTTTTTCGAAATCTGAGATTGTTTTTGGAGCTGAGTTGCTTGCATAGGAGAACACTGAATAGGATTAGTTGAGTAAAAGGATGCCTTGGAATACCAATTACCATGAGTGCCTCACCCAATTCCTTTGAGAGTTTGAGCCTAATTGTTATTTATTTCGTGAGGAATACCGACTTTGACCCAAGGTAGAACTTGTCATTTGAATGCTTGTCGAGACCACATAAGAGAAGTATTTGTCACCATTGCACTGATAGAGGCCTTCGTTTCTAACCCTTTTAGCCTTCGTCAGATAACCTCATTATAAGGTTATTTGATTTGCCTAGCCTTTGATTGAAAAGTACTCATATTTAGTACTTTATCCCTTGTAACCCTTTTGAGCATTAGCCTTTTCATTTCTTTACCTACTATACACTTTATCCTTTAGCCCAGTTTTTATCTATCTTTTGGCCGTAGCTCAAAGTTGAAAGCTTTTCATGTTTTTGGTTCGTTTTATGAATCTGACAAATAGAGAAAGGGATTGTGAAAAAGAAAGAGAATAAAAAAGAGTAAAAAGCAACATAGTTGCTACTCAAGAAAAAAAATAGAGAGCTTGAAAAGAAGTTAAAAAAAGAAAAGAAAAGAAAGATAGAAAACGACTCATTCAAAAAGAAAAATCAAAAGAGTCGATGTGCTTAAAAGAAAATAAATATTGAAGCCACAAATAAGCAATATGCTTAGGCCGATATAAAAGTGATAGTAATAGAAATCCCGAGCTCTAAATATCTCAAAAGTCAGATGATTAACTTGGATTCTGAACTGATTGGTTTTCAGGTTTTTGCTACAACCCTTAGTGACTTATAGATATCCTTTATCCTACCCTTAACCTTAGCCTAACGTTACAACCCTAAAGTCCTCTTGACGGTTGACAACTTCTCAATGGTGGAGATTAGATTTGGTGACAAGCTTATGCATGCGGGAATTAGTCGAGTATTGGTGTGATCACTTACATATACACTTTTACCCCCGAGAGATACACTTTACATGATTATTCATACTATGTGAGGGTAAAAGGTTGATCTTGGTATTCGATTACTTGATGTATCTTGTTTGTGTGTTCGATTGTGTGAGTATTCTTTGTTCTCTTAAATGATCTTGGGTGGAGATAATTTTGGCGTTATCTTTCTTATCTTTTAGTCTTTTGATTGAGGACAATCAAAGCTTAAGTGTGGGGATTTTGATAACACCAAAATTATACATGTTTTGGTTGAGCTTAATTGTATGACTTTACCCCATTTCTCACCCATTTCTGGCCTAATTACTCACCTATTGGACCTATTATTGCTTTTGTAGGATTTGGAGGCCGTGGAACGGAAAAGTATGGAAAAAGGCGAGAAAACGTGAAAAATGCACAAAGACAATCCAATAGCCTTTTGGCGATCACGAGTTTTCAAGTTTAGCGCCGCCAAGTTAGCCAAGTTCGAAATCTAGGGTTTACCCTAAGTACTTCGCGCCGCGAAAGGGCCGTTTGGCAAACACGAAATGGGCACTGATCTCTCCTTTTAAATACCAGCCTCCTCCTTCAGTTGTGATATACACGTAGAGAGTCGAATTTGTATTGAGTTCTGAGTTCTGTAGTGTTAGGAAGAGAGAAGATTATTGTGCCGATACGCTGCGGGGTTCGATCTTCGATCATCCGTCGTTGTACTGTCGGTATAATGTCTGTTTCTTTTCTCATATTTTATGTTTTTACTATGTCTAGTGAGTAGTCTTTTATAGTGGTACTTATTGTGGTCGATGAACCATTGTGGATGTTGATTTTGTGATTTAATGTTTATTGGTTTGTTTTTGGTTAATTGAATGTGTGTTACGGTTCCGATCTGATTCGTATTGTTTGGTTATTTGAACTCGTTGGTTGGGTGTATCTGTTTGACCAAGATAGATAGAATCCGATAGGATAATCAACCTTTCTTGACCTACCCTTCATTTCGGAGAGTTGTGTTAGGTGGTTACTCGGACCGAGAGCGACCAGGTAGTAGAATACCATGCAATAGAGATAGGATTGGGTGACCGGTACTAGATTGTCTGACAAACGACCTATGTATTGGGACTAGGTGGACCAAGATCTAGTTGATAGCCATAATAGTCACATGTTAGGGTGTCTCAGACTTAAATTCCTACAATAACCAAAACAACCAAACCTTTGTCCTGTTTAAATCATCCACTTGGGGATTCACTATACCATGATAAGTACTACTATTTTCCTTTATATAGTTTTCAGTCTTTTAATTGCTTTCTTAGTTCTTAGTTAATTTAGTTGTCTTTTTAGTTATTAAACCTTTTTCATAAAACCCCCCAAAGCTTTAGGTTAATTAAACTAGTCAAGATTAACAGTCTACGATAACTTGACCGTTCCCAGTGGTAGATACAATACCTGGACTTTCCTACACTATATTACTCAAGATCAGGTACGCTTGCCTGTATATGTGGTAAGACAGTGGCTAGGCTTTTAGAGGTTAAAACTTGTTTCGCTTTTTATATACAATAATTACCGCATCAAGTTTTTGGCGCCGTTGCCGGGGAACGGTAGTTGTTAGATTTTAGTCTTTATTAGTTTTGTTAATCGATCCTTGTGAGGGATTCTTTCCCTTGCAAGTTTTTCGCTTTCTAGTTTAGTTAGTTATTTTTATTTTATTTTTATCCCTTTGTTTCCCGCAAGTTGCCCGTAACCGTTTGTTGTGGTTTCAGTCACAACGGAATTGTTAGAGCCATTTGAGGAGCCAGAGAGGGAATTCAGAAAAAGAAACAAAAAGAAAACAAAAGCAACCAAAGTTCGTCTGAGAGCTTTGATTTTTGATATGGGGGACGAAGCACCAATGTGGACCGCCAGGAAAACCGCTCCAACCGTACCCACCAATCCGATCACGAAGCCGGACCTAAACAAGGAGATCCCGGGGAAGCTCCTTCACATAATCAAGGACCTCACTTTCGACGGGAAAAACGATAGCAATCCTATCGTACATATGGAGAACTTCGTGGATATATGTGATCTGTTCAAAACGGAGGAAGGCAGAGATGATGCGATTCGTCTTCGAGTCTTTCCTCTTACACTTAGCGGAGAAGCTAGAGCTTGGTTGCGATCGTTGGAGCCAAGTTCGATCACCACTTGGGAAGGACTTCGCTCAAAGTTCCTTTCCCGATTTTTTCCACCATCCAAAATCGACAAGTTAAGAGTCGAGATCCGATCCTTTCAACAAGATGACGGGGAGACCATATCCGAAGCATGGGAACGTTTCAAACACCTTCAAATTCGTGCCCGAGTCACGGATTGAGTAAGAGTGAACAAGTCCAAACCTTCTATAGTGGACTTGCTTATTCTTCACGAGCTACATTGGATTCATCTGCCGGAGGTGTCTTTATGTACAAAACGCCCACGGAAGGATATAAGCTTCTCGAGGACATGCTCATACACAACATAGATTGGAGGACGGACAAGCGCTTACAAATCCCGAGAATGGCCGGAAATATCTCAACCGACTTCGACCCATCCGATGAACTAGCCGCAATGAAAAACAAACAGGTAAAGTTTGAACGCAAAATCGAAGAATTAATTAAATTTGTTCATGCTTTGCAGGTTGGATGCGAGGAGTGCAAGGGACCACACTTGAAAGGATTGCCCGAATCGACCGATGATGACACCTGAGGAGGTGAACTACTTTAACCGAGGCGATTATCAAGGGAGGTGGAATAACAATCGTAATTTCATCACTAGACCTCTCGGTTTCTTTGCACCAAATCAACAAACTCAAAGACCGGATGGAGAACCACGCATTTCTATCGAAGACCGACTACTCCAATTCATGGATTCACAAAAGAAGCTAAACGATGAGGTAGGTTCATATTTACGTAACCACCAAAGTACTATCCAGAATTTGGAATTGCAGGTTGGTCGTGTTTCGCAAATGTTAAGTGAAAGGACTCAAGGGGAGCTGCCAACGCAAACCCAAGTCAACCCGAAAGTAGAGAAAGCGAAGCCGATGCTCATGATGACCGAGAACCATCAAAGAAGAAGTGGACGGACATCTACACAAAGAAGTATGTGGAGAGCAATAGCGGTAGTGAACCCGATTATGCCACGGACTATGACTCGGAGGGGTTCACTATTTTGTTCGAGCATCTAGGACTCAAAGGACCCGTTTCTTCAAGTGATGATGAGGAAGAAGATGAAAAGCAAGGTGGATACGCGGTGTTCGTGATACCGAAGAAGAAGGATAAAGGCAAAGAGAAAAAGAAAGAGAAGGCGGCGGAAGAAGAGCTCACCTACATTGCACCTATCAAGCATGATTCGGGGAGTTATAACTTACCTATTTCATGTTCTAAATTTAATGGTCTTGCTTTGGTAGATTCAGGTGCCGCACTTAACATGATGCCTGTTGGTTATTGCAGGAAAATGGGAGTCAAGAAGATTGTTCCAACAGACTATCAATACCGAGGAGTGAATGGTTACATGACAAAGCCGTTAGGGATAGCGGAAGGAGTCCCGATTCGCATTGGCAATTTTGTCTACTTTACGGACTTCATCATAGCTAATCTTCCAAAGGATACGGAGATCCCAATAATCCTTGGAAGAGCTTTCCTACATACCGCCCAAGTGAATACAGATATGCGGAATCAAGTGACAAGCTTGGGGTATAGAGACAAGCGAATTTACTTTGATCCAACGGAGAGCCGGTCACTCATCTCGATGAGTCTTATGAGGATCCTTCTCTAACCTACAAGAAGAACACGAGCCGCCGTTACTCCCCCATGAACATGGAAAAAAGAAGGAGGATTATCCGAACCCGATACATCAAAAGGATGAAAGACCCAATGGGCCGGGACCCTCCAAGAAAGAGTATAAGAAGAAGAAGGGCTCGTCAGCCCGACGTGCCAAGAAATGAGCTGAAAAAGGGGTCAAGCTCTAGACCCATTAAAAAATGAAGCGCTTCTCGGGAGGCAACCCGAGCATTTTCTTTCATTTTTCGTTTTTATGTTTTTCGTGCGTGTTTTTGCTAATCTTTTTGTTTAATATTGCTTAGGTAACCATATGGAGGAGATAGAAGCCAAAAACGAGCAAATCCGATGCGTAACGAATTTTTGGAAAGTTGGAAAACAGTGGGCTCTTCGCGATCGCGACTTTTTAAGTTTCGCGACGCGAAGTCAGCTAGCCTTAGGTTTAGGTATATTTTTCGAATCTCGCGACGCGAGGAAGCCGTTTCACGATGCGAAGTTTTCAAAATTAGGGCAAAATTTTCAAAAACCGCCTGTTTGGCGACGCGAAATAGGTGCAGACGGGTGTTTAACCCTCTTTTCTCACCTTCATCACGTCCTTGAGAAATTCGAACTTCTTGTGCTTCAAATTCTTCATTCACCATGAATAAGGTATGTTTCCCAACTTTAATTTCATGAGATTAGCTTGATTTGGTAAGTTTAGATCTTGTTTTGGGCATCTATGGTGTTTATATGCTTTTATGGATTTGAGATTGTTCTTGAAACACCATTGATTGTTTAGTGCTTATTGATTAATGCATGCTTTATACTTTGATTGAAATTTCATTCTAGCATGCTAATAGTTTGTTTAATCTAGTGATTGTGCTTTGATGATAAGTGTGGGGATTTTGATGACACCAAAATCCCCATTCTTGTTTGGTTAGCTAGATTGGTTTATAATTGAGGTTGGACTAAAAGTTCAAGTGTGGGGATGTTATACACCCCCCGTTTCGAGTTGATTTTCACGTATGTATGTATTCGTTGAACTTGTTAGTCGTGGAAGTTTTGACTCGTTGAGTTTTGATATGAATGAACCTTGTCTTGTGTTTATTGATTAAAAATTTCTAAGACAATGGTATTTGGATTTTGTAGAGACAAAGAACCCGCTCGTCAACTTCCACCGCTCCTAACTTCCGTGCACCGGATGGGAGCCACGCCTTCACCTTTTTCATGAATGACCCAACGTTGAACGCTCCAAAGCGGGAGGAATACCGGGACACAGTTAACCGGCTTCTCACCCGTCAAGTTCTAGTACCGAGGAGAGTTGATTGGAACCTACTGCGATCCATGGGAGTTGAGAACGAAATCAAGGCCATACTCGAAAAGCATGCCTACGATGAAGATGGCACCGAGTATTATATTTGCCATGCATGGGAACGAGTCTTCGACATTACCGAGACCCTCTACTGCGAGCTTATCATTGAGTTCGTGGTCACTTTCCGTTTCGACGCAATAAAGGCCCTTGAGGAGTTCTATCAGTCATGCATGACATTCCGACTCGGTGGAGTTTGGCGATCGCTTTCGTTGGTAGAGTTTGCCGTTGCTTTGGGGATATATACCCAAGATGAGGTCGATGCTCCCAGATTTGTGGAGTATATGTGGGCAACTGCGAAAAGACCGGATGGTTTTGATCCTCGGACGGCTTGGGCGATTTTGGGTGATGGTGACTATGGTGGTAATCTCAAAGTGAAGGGTTTTCTTGCTTTTTTAGACCGACTTCTGCACCGTATGCTTATTCACGCGGTGAATGCTCGTTCCTCGAGTGAGGAAAAAGTTTCTTCGTACGATCTTTGGCTTCTTGAGCAGCTTTCTACGGATGACAAGTATCCGAATGCTCCGTACCTTATTGCCGTGCAACTCGCTAAGGCGAGTGGTTATCGAGAGGGGAGTCGATTGGTTGGTGGCCAGTACGTTACGCTTCTAGCCAAGCACTTCGGTATCCTAACCGATGGTGCCATTGCCTCGATGACGGATCTTGGTGAGATGGGGTTGATTGATATGGACCAACTCCGTGGCATGGGTGTGGCATTGGTTGATCATCTGATTAGCGGGGATCAGAACGTGTGGATTTACAACCCTCAAGCTTATGGGACGAGAAGAGCACTAAGGAGCACGCGGGAGACCGGAGGGACGAGTGGGACGAACGCGGGAGAACAACCGGCGGAATGGACGGCGTATTCGGGTTACCAAGACTTGAGTAACCGACTCTCGGAGATGTCGTTGTCTTATGGCCGTCATCATCAGCATATGGAGTACAACACCACGGAGGCTCTTCACCAAGCTAATTGGCAAAGTGGAGTGATGAATCAAATGGCCTCCCACTTCGGTATTCAACCGAATACCGCTTATGCTCCATCTCCATATTGGCCATACTCCGAGGACGCACCGCCCGGTTACCTGACTTTTGAGGATTGGCAAAACCAACCTCGAGGCCCTTATTGATCTATCTCTTTTATCTCCGTTATTCGATATGGTTGTTTAAACAATTTTATTTTTGCTTGTTTGTTTGGTTTGGTTTATTTGGACAACATTTTATTTTTCTGTTTGGTTTGTTTAGGACTTAATATCTTTTAATTGCTTTATGATACCACCAAAACTATACATGTTTTGGTTGAGCTTAATCGTATGACTTTACCCCATTTCTCACCCATTTATGATTTGGAGGTCGTGGAACGGAAAAGTACGGAAAAAGGCGAGAAAACGTGAAAAATGCACAAAGTCAACACAGAAGACACTTGGCGACCGCGAAGTTCTATATTTGGCGCCGCCAAGTTCGACTGAAGTGCAGATTAGGGTTAATTTTAAGTGTTTGGCGTCGCCAAGTGGGCAGTTTGGCGATCGCCAGATGGTGCCTGGTCGTTTTCCTTTAAATATCAGCCTCCTCCTTCAGTTCTGGATATGAGTTTTGAAGTGCGATACACGAGGGGAATACAGAGGAACGAGAGTGAGAGTACGAAAGGTGCCGACACGCTGCGGAAGTCGATCTCTGATCATCTACCGTTGTACTGTCGGTATCATGTCGATGTCTACACTTGTTTATGTTTTTGTTTTCAATATGAGTGAGTAGTCAATTGGTAGTGCTTGTCATGATAGATTAACCTTTGTGGATGATACTTTGCAATTAATGTTTATTGTTTTGTTTTTGATTAATTGAATGTCGTTTATGGTTCTTTCTTGATTATTGTTGTTGTGGCGATTTGAAATCACTTGGTTGGGTGTATTTGTTAGACCAAAACAGATAGACTCCGAAAGGATAATCAACCTACCTTAGCCTGACTTGGACCATAAGTTTTGTTAAGGGGTTACTTTGACCAATAGTGACCGAGAGTAAAAGAGCCATTGCAATACTGATTGGGAAGGGTGTGCCGATTCTAGATTGTGGACCAAACAATTTAGGATTGGAATTAGGAGGACCATATCCTAGTTCATAGCCATAAATTGCACATGTTAGGGTGTCCTAGACTTAAATTCCTACAATAGTCAAAACAACCAAACATTCGACCTAATCATATCATCCATATTGGGGATTCACTTTATCATGATAAGTACTGCTGTTTTTCCCTTATTATAAACTTAAATCAATATTTTAACCGCTTTCTTAGTTTTTACTTAGTTAATTATCTTTTTCAGTATTCAAAACCTTTTTCATACAAAACCCCCCTTTTAGATTAATTAAACCAATTCAGGCTTTAGTCTACGATAACTTGACCGTTCCCAGTGGTAGATACGATACCTGGACTTTCCTACACTATATTACTCACGATCAGGTACGCTTGCCTGTATATGTGGTAAGACGGTGGCTAGGCATTAGAGGTTAAAACTTGTTACGCTTTTTATATACGATAATTACCGCATCAAGTTTTTGGCGCCGTTGCCGGGGAACCGTAGTTGTTAGATTTTAGTCTAATTAGTTTGGTTAATCGATCCTTGTGAGGGATTTGTCCCTTGCAAGTTTTTCGCTTTCTAGTTAATTAATTAGTTTTATCTTTATTTCTATTTATATTTTATCTCTTTGTTTCTCGCAAGTTGCCCGTAACCGTTTGTTGTGATTTCAGTCACGACAGGCTTGTTAGAGCCATTTGAGGAGCCGGAGAGAGAATTCAGAAAAAGAAACAAAAAGAAGTCAAAAGCAAACAAAGTTCAATCACTACATGGGAAGGACTTCGCTCAAAGTTCCTTTCCCGATTCTTCCCACCATCCAAGATCGACAAACTGAGAGCCGAGATCCAATCCTTCCAACGACAAGACGGGGAGACTATATCCGAAGCATGGGAACGTTTTAAGCACCTCCTAAACTCGTGCCCGAGTCATGAGTGGAATAAGAGTGAACAAGTTCAAACTTTCTATAGTGGACTTGCTTACTCCTCACGAGCTACTTTGGATTCATCTGCAGGTGGTGTCTTCATGTACAAAACGCCCACGGAAGGTTACAAGCTCCTCGAAGATATGCTCATACATAACATAGATTGGAGGACGGACAAGCGACTACAAATCCCGAGGATGGCCGGAAAGATATCAACCGACTTCGATCCATTCGATGAACTAGCCGCTATGAAAAACCAACAGGTAAGGTTTGAACGCAAAATCGAGGAACTAATTAAATCTGTTCATGCTTTGCACGTTGGATGCGAGGAGTGCAATGGACCGCATTTGACGAAGGATTGCCCGAACAAACCGATGATGACACCCGAGGAGGTGAACTATATCAACCGAGGCGATTACCAAGGGAGGTGGAACAACAACCGTAATTTCATCCCTAGACCTCCCGGTTTCTTTGCACCAACTAAACAACACCAAAGGTCGGATGGAGAGCCACGTATCTCTATCGAAGATCGGATTTATCCAATTCATGGATGCACAAAAGAAGCTAAACGATGAAGTGGGTTCATACCTACGCAATCACCAAAGTACCATCCAGAATTTGGAATTGCAGGTTGGACGTGTTTCGCAAATGCTGAGTGAAAGGACGCAAGGAGAATTGCCAACGCAAACACAAGTCAACCCAAAAGTTGGAGAATGTGAAGCCAATGCTCATGATAACCGGAGAACCGTCAAAGAAGAAGTGGACGGACATCTACACCAAGAAGTACGTGGAGTCCGAGAGTGAAAGTGAGCCCGATTTTGCCACAGATTACGGTTCGGAGGGGTTCACCGTGTCTTTCGAACACCTACGACTCAAGGTTCCCGAAGCTTCAAGTGATGATGAAGAGGAGGAAGATGGAAAGCATGGCGGATACGCGGAGTTCATGATCCCGAAGAAAGAAGATAAAGGCAAAGAAAATGAGAAAGCACCGGAAGATGATCTCATCTACATCGCACCAATCAAGCATGATCCAGGGAGTTACAACTTACCTATTTCTTGTCATAAATTTAGTGGACTTGCTTTGGTTGATTCAGGTGCCGCTCTTAATATGTTGCCTGTTTGCTATTGTAGGAAAATGGGAGTCAAGAGGATCATGCCAACGAACTATCAATACCGGGGAGTAAACGGTTACATGACAACACCGTTAGGAATAGCGGAAGGAGTCCCAATTCGTATTGGCAAATTTGTGTACTATACGGACTTCGTCATAGCTAACCTTCCACAAAACACGGAGATCCCAATAATCCTCGGGAGATCTTTCTTGCACACCGCTCAAGTAAATACCGATATGCGCAATCAAGTCACGAGCTTAGGCTATGGAGACAATCGGATTTACTTTGATCCTAACGGAGAGCCGGTGAGACACCTTGACGAACCTTATGACGATCCTTGTCTGGCCTACACCAAAAGCATAAACCGTCCGCCACTCCCGCATGAGCTTGGAAAGAAAACGGAGGACTACTCAAACCCGATACACAAAAAGGAGAAATCAAACAAGGAACCGGGAACCTCCAAGAAAGATCACAGAAGGAAGAAGGGCTCGTCATCCCGACGTGCCAAGAAATGAGCCGAAAGTGGGGTCGAGCTCTAGAGCCGTCCAAAAATGAAGCGCTTCTCGGGAGGCAACCCGAGCTTTTTGATTTTCTTTCGTTTTTATTGTTTTTTGTGTGTGTTTTTATTAATGTTTTCATTTGATATTGCTTAGGTAACCATACGGAAGGGATAGAAACCGGATTCGAGCGAAATCGGAACGCGATGCAAAATTTCACAAGTTGGAAACAGTAGCCATTTGGCGATCGCCAGAATCCAATTCTGGCGACGCCAAGTTAGTAAGCCACGAATCAGGTAAAATTTTTCGAACTTGGCAACGCGAAGAGGGCCGTTTGGCGACGCGAAACTTTTAAAAAATCAGGGTTTGCTGAATTTGGCCTGTTTGGCGACGCGAAACCCAGGGTTTCGCGACGCAAAGTCGGGACAGAGGGGTTTTTAAACCTTCTTTTTCCTACTTTTCACAAACACACAAACCTAATTCCTCTTAGGCGCCGCCAAACCCTCTCACGTTCTTGCAAAATTCGACCCTCTTGAGCTTCAATTTCATCTTCCATCATGAACAAGGTACGTTTCCTAACTTTGATTTCGTAAGGATTGCTCGAATTGGTAATTGGAGATCTTGTTTTGGGTGTCAATGGTGCTTGTTTGCTTGATTGGAATTGATAATTTTCTTGATACACCATTGATTGTTTGGAGCTTATAGATGAATGCATGCCTTATATTGAAAATGAAATCTTGTTTCTAGCATGCGATTTGATTATTGAATCTAGTGATTGTGGTTAAATGATAAGTGTGGGGATTTTGAGAAAACCAAAATCCCCCATTCTTTCTTACTAGCTAGATTGGTTTGAAATTGTGGATTGGACTAAAAGTTCAAGTGTGGGGATGTTCCACATCCCCATTGTTCTTGTTTTGTTATGCATATATGATTGTGATGCTTGAACTTGTTAGTCGTATAGGTTTTTGTCTTGTTGGAACTTTGAATGTGAATAAACCTTGTCGTGAACTTATTGGATTGAAACCTTTCTAAGACAATGGTATTTTGATTTTGTAGAGACAAAAGACCCGCGCATCTAAGACCGCCGCCGCAATTAACTTTCATGCACCGGACGGAAGTCATGTATTCACCTCCTTCACAAACGACCCGACGTTGAATGCTCGAAAGAAGGAGGAGCTTCGGGACATCGTTAACCGACTTCTCCCTCGCCAAATTCTCATGCCGAAAAGAGTCGATTGGAATCTTCTTCGATCGATGCATGTCGAGAACGACATCAAAGCGATTCTTGAGAAACACGCATACGATGAGGATGGCAATGAGTACTACATTTGCCATGCATGAGAGCGAGTTTTCGATATCGTCGAGACCCTATACCGGGAGCTTATCGTGGAGTTTGTAGCCACGTTTCGTTTCGATGCGATCAAGGCTCTTTCGGAATTTCACCAATCGTGTATGACTTTCCGACTTGGTGGCGTTTGGAGATCTCTTTCTTTGGTTGAATTTGCTCTTGCCTTGGGGATATATACCCAATTGGACGTTGATGCTCCCGGATTCGAGGAGTACATGTGGGCTACCGCAAAGAGACCCGACGATTTTGATCCGCGTTTGGCTTGGTCGATTTTGGGTGATGGTGATTATCATGGCAACCTCAAGGTGAAAGGTTTTCTTGCTTCGTCGGATAGACTTCTACACCGCATGCTCATTCAAGCGGTGAATGCTCGATCTTCGAGTGAGGAGAAAGTAACCGTGTAGGATTTGTGGCTTCTTGAGCAACTCTCTACGGATGATAAATATCCGAATGCTCCGTATCTCATCGCCGCTCAACTCGCTAAGGCGAGCGGTTATCGCGAGGGTAGTCGCATCGTTGGAGGCCAGTACGTGACGCTCTTGGCCAAGCATTTCGGTATCTTAAACGACGCCGCGATTGCTTCGATGACGAACCTCGGGGAGATGGGGTTGATCGACATGGACCAACTCCGAGGTATGGGCGTGGCGAGAGTTGAACATGCGACCGGAAGGGACTACAATGCATGGATCCGTAATCCTCAAGCTTATGGGAGTCAACCGAGAAGTCAACCTAGCCAAGCACCGAGGAGTACGCACGAGACCGGTGGAACGAGTGGGGCGAGTGCAAGTCAACAACCGGCGGATTGGACTGCTTATTTGGGTTACCAAGACTTGAGTAACCAACTTTCGGAGATGTCACTTTCTTATGGCCGGCATCAACAACACATGGAGTACAACACCGTGGAGGCTCTTCACCAAGCCAACTGGCAAAGTGGAGTGATGAACCAGATGGCCTCCCACTTCGGTATTCAACCGAATACCGCTTTTGCTCCATCTCCTTATTGGCCATACTCCGAGGATGCTCCGCCCGGTTACCCGACTTACGAGGATTGGCAAAACCAACCTCGTGGCCCTTATTGATCTCTCTCTTTTATCTCCATTATTCGATATGGTTGTCCTAAACAACTTTATTTTTGAACTGCGTGGTTGTGTTTGAACAATTTTATTTTTCTGTTGGTTTGCTTAGGATTTTAAGCAATTTGGTTTGGTTATTTTTCATTTGTTCGTTTTTACTTTTTCTTTTTCTTTTTGTTGGTAGATTTGGCGATTTATGATCGAGCACGAATTTTATGCACCACTCTCAGATCAGAACAGATTTCGTCACATAACCCGGGGAGTTTCCCTTTTTCCCAATTACTCCATAATTGTTTTAATTGTTGCATTGAGGACACTGCAAATTTTAAGTGTGGGGAGGGGGTTATGTAGACTTATCTGTTTAAATGGGTTCACTTTTTGCTTATCAATTGTCGTTTTTCAAACTTTTGAAAGCTTTGAGATTTGACCCCAATTTTTTTCGAAATCTGAGATTGTTTTTGAGACTGAGTTGCTTGCATAGGAGAACACTGAATAGGATTAGTTGAGTAAAAGGATACCTTGGAATACTGATTACCATGAGTGCCTCACCCAATTCCGTTGAGAGATTGAGCCTATATTGTTATATCTGTTTATTTCGTGAGGAATACCGACTTTGACCCAAGGTAGAACTTATCATTTGAATGCTTGTCGAGACCACATAAGAGAAGTATTTATCACCATTGCACTGATAGAGGCCTTCGTTTCTAACCCTTTTAGCCTTCGTCAGATAACCTCATCATAAGGTTATTTGATGCGTCTTGCCTGTAATTGAAAAGTGTTCACCTTTTAACACTTTACCCCTTGAAACCATTTTGAGCCTTAGCCTTTTTATTTCATTACCCACTATACACTTTATCCTTGAGCCTATATGTTTATCTATCTCTTGGCCGTGACTTAAATTTGAATCTTGAGATGTTTTGATCCAGTTTTTCGTATCTGACAGTTTTTATGGGATTGAGAGTAAAAGAGAGCCTAAAAGCAACATAGTTGCTGCTCTGAAAAAAAAAAGAGAAAAGAGAGAAAAAGAAAATATTTGAGACTCAAAAAGAAAAGAAAAGAAATATCAAAAGAGTCGAGAATACAAAAAAGAAAATAATGAGAGCTGAAAAAAATTGAAAAAGAATTTGTGCCCCAAATAAGCCATAGGCTTAGGCCAATTCTAAAAGAAAAGAGAGAAATACTCATCCCAAAAGTCTCACTGTTCGAAAGTCAGATTGTTTCATTGTTTGGATCATTACTGATTGAGTTTTCAAATTTTTGTTGCAAAACCCTTAGTCACTTATATATCCTTTATCCTACCCTTAACCCTTAGCCTAACATTACAACCCTAAAGTCCTCTTGACGGTTGACAACTTCTCAGTGGTGGAGATTAGATTTGGTGACAAGCTTATGCATGCGGGGATTAGTCGAGTATTGGTGTGATCACTTATATATACACTTTTACCCCCGAGAGATACACTTCATACTGTTATGCATATTATGTGAGGGTAAAAGGTTGATCTTGGTATCTGATTGCTTGATGAGTCTTGTTTGTGTGTTCGATTGTGTGAGTATACTCTGTTCTTTTTGATGATCTTGGGTGGAGATAATTTTGGAATCTTTCTTATTTTTCAGTCTTTTGATTGAGGACAATCAAAGCTTAAGTGTGGGGATTTTGATAACACCAAAACTATACATGTTTTGGTTGAGCTTAATCGTATGACTTTACCCCATTTCTCACCCATTTATGATCATTTCATGCACTAAATGAGCTTTTTATTGATTGTGAAGGATTTGGAGGCCGTGGAACGGAAAAGTACGGAAAAAGGCGAGAAAACGTGAAAAATGCACAAAGTCAACACAGAAGACACTTGGCGATCGCGAAGTTCTATATTTGGCGCCGCCAAGTTCGACTGAAGTGCAGATTAGGGTTAATTTTAAGTGTTTGGCGTCGCCAAGTGGGCAGTTTGGCGATCGCCAGATGGTGCCTGGTCGTTTTCCTTTAAATATCAGCCTCCTCCTTCAGTTCTGGACATGAGTTTTGAAGTGCGATACACGAGGGGAATACAGAGGAACGAGAGTGAGAGTACGAAAGGTGCCGATGCGCTGCGGAAGTCGATCTCTGATCATCTACCGTTGTACTGTCGGTATCATGTCGATGTCTACTCTTGTTTATGTTTTTGTTTTCAATATGAGTGAGTAGTCAATTAGTAGTGCTTGTCATGATAGATGAACCTTTGTGGATGATACTTTGCAATCAATGTTTATTGGTTTGTTTTTGATTAATTGAATGTCGTTTATGGTTCTTTCTTGATTATTGTTGTTGTGGCGATTTGAAATCACTTGGTTGGGTGTATTTGTTAGACCAAAACAGATAGACTCCGAAAGGATAATCAACCTACCTTAGCCTGACTTGGACCATAAGTTTTGTTAAGGGGTTACTTTGACCAATAGTGACCGAGAGTAAAAGAGCCATTGCAATACTGATTGGGAAGGGTGTACCGATTCTAGATTGTGGACCAAACAATTTAGGATTGGAATTAGGAGGACCATATCCTAGTCCACAGCCATAAATTGCACATGTTAGGGTGTCCTAGACTTAAATTCCTACAATAGTCAAAACAACCAAACATTCGACCTAATCATATCATCCATATTGGGGATTCACTTTATCATGATAAGTACTGCTGTTTTTCCCTTATTATAAACTTAAATCAATATTTTAACCGCTTTCTTAGTTTTTACTTTGTTAATTATCTTTTTCAGTATTCAAAACCTTTTTCATACAAAACCCCCCTTTTAGATTAATTAAACCAATTCAGGCTTTAGTCTACGATAACTTGACCGTTCCCAGTGGTAGATACGATACCTGGACTTTCCTACACTATATTACTCACGATCAGGTACACTTGCCTGTATATGTGGTAAGACGGTGGCTAGGCATTAGAGGTTAAAACTTATTATGCTTTTTATATACGATAATTGCCGCATCACTCTCACACTCACCGGAGAAGCTAGAGCTTGGTTACGCTCGTTAGAGCCAAGTTCGATCACTACTTGGGAAGGACTTCGTTCAAAGTTCCTTTCCCGATTCTTTCCACCGTCTAAGATCGACATGTTAAGAGCCGATATCCGATCCTTCCAACAAGATGACGGGGAGACCATATCCGAAGCATGGGAACATTTCAAACACCTTCTAAATTCGTGCCCGAGTCACGGATTGAATAAGAGTGAACAAGTCCAAACTTTCTATAGTGGGCTTGCTTATTCTTCACGAGCTACATTGGATTCATCTGCCGGAGGTGTCTTTATGTACAAAACGCCCACGGAAGGTTACAAGCTCCTCGAAGACATGCTCATACACAACATAGATTGGAGGATGGCCGGGAAAATCTCAACCGACTTCGATCCATCCGATGAACTAGCCGCTTTGAAAAACCAACAGGTAAAGTTTGAACGAAAAATCGAAGAACTAATTAAATATGTTCATGCTTTGCAGGTTAGATGCGAGGAGTGCAATGGACCACACTTGACTAAGGATTGCCCGAACCGACCAATGATGACACCCGAGGAGGTGAACTATCTTAACCGAGGCGATTACCAAGGGAGGTGGAACAACAATCGTAATTTTATCCCGAGACCTCCTGGTTTCTTTGCACCCAATCAGCAAAACCAAAGACCGGATGGGGAGCCACGTGTTTCTATCGAAGATCAGATTGTCCAATTCATGGATATGCAAAAGAAGCTAAACGATGAGGTAAGTTCATACTTACGTAACCACCAAAGTACTATCCAGAATTTGGAAATGCAGGTTGTGACAACCCTCCACTTCCCACCTCAGGTCAGTAAAACTTTAACTGATTTACCGGGGCAGAACAGTATCTTAATACTGTCATTTTGACAAAAACAATATTATATGACAATATTTATTGTGAAAAGGCTAGAAAAGTGCCTTTGACGATTATTGAGTCGCCACTATAATCGGTACGCAAAACCGACTGACTGTTATCAGCAGGTCCCGATTCCGACCACTAGACTGTCGAATTAATTTCTAATTGACCCAAAATATCAAAAATATTAATTTCTAATAAGTTCCTTAATAAAAATACGAAAAACTGCTTTCGTTACGCAAAAATCGCAAAAACGCGCGTTTTCGGTAACGGTTTCTATTTTTAGCAACGTTTTACACCCAATGCTACAAAATTCAACTAAATCAAACTAATTGTTTTATGAAATCAGCCATATTATTGTATTAAGAAAACCATTTCTTTCTCACATGGTTTTGAATTAAAGTGGGAAACAAAAGTTGGAAATTAAACCAATACAACCTTAATCAACTTACACACTCTACACATCACACCACCATCTCTCTCCCTCTCTTTTTCTCTCCCAAAACCGGCCACCACCCCCTCTCCCTCATCATCTCTTTCTCTCCCAATCCCATATAAATAAGACTCACCTCCCTTTGATTCTTTCATTATACAACACTCACTCTCTCTCTAAATTCTCTCACTAGACTTTTCTCTCTAGCTTCCTCTATACATCTTCAAGTTCTTGAAGATCTTCAAGCATCTTCAAGAACATTCAAAGGTAAATACATGATCTCCATCATGTTTTCTTCATATCATCATCATCTCAATGTTGTGAGATGAAAGTACTTGCATCTTTATGCAAAGGAAATCATCTAGGATCAATCAAAAGTTGGGATGCATGGATGATCTTCATATATCTTGTTTCATAACTTCAACTCTTGTTCATACATTGTTTACATTTCAAATATTTCTTTTATGTTCTTGTTTCTTCTTATTATTGCAATAAGAGTGGTAAATCCCTCATTGCATGTTGTTAGTTTATGCATATTGTTGATATATTCATTGTGAATAAAGCAATAAGTGAGGTTATAAACCCACATTGCTTCATAAATCATATTCTTATTTTTGTTTTCTCATGATCATCTACCATCTTGCATGTGGTTTAGATGAATTCATATAGCCAAATACCCTTTCTTTGCTTGTATCCTCTAAAGATTCAAGCAATAAGTGAGTTGATGGCTTATGAACACCTTCTTGTTGTTTAATTTGGTAAATATGGGAATGCATGTGTAAAATGTGTTTTATGAAGTGATATTCCTTCAAACACATCTGGATTTGAGCTTTGGTAAAGAGAAATCATCATAAAACTTACTAAACAAAAGAAACATTTTGTTATTCAACAAGTAGTCTAAAATTCGTCCAACAGATTCTGGACAGATTCGGACCCAACTTCGAGAGGAAATAACTCCTTCATAAAATGTCCAAATGACATGATTCTTTTTTTTAAATTCAAGTACATTGAGTTATCTTTCAAACCCCACTGGCCGTTTGCAAAAATCCCAAGTTTCGGACCCTCAAACAGTCCGTACAAAAAGATTGCACAACAGCTCTAGTTGCTGTCACTATTTTAATAAACCTTCTGTTTGGGGACCGTAACCTTTTCCAAAAATTATGAAATTTGGTCAGTAATTAGTAAACTCATATGGTTAAAACATATTAAAATTTCGTAATTTTTAGAGTTATGCATCATGCCCAAATGCATGTCCCAAAACAGCCTCCGAATCTGTCAAGAATGGGAAAAACTGAAAAGTGTTATTTTATGTAAAAACTTCTTTCTTCTTAAACACTTTCATAAAGAGAAATTCATGGACATTAAAAGGTTGTTGGAAGGATAAATGGGGTAAATCAACATAAAACACACATGCATGACCATATACCAACTTTCACACTTCGGTTATAATCACCAAAGTACGTATTTTCGACAATCGTTATAAAAATCACTAAAGTTTCGTTCGCGCGTATGTTTTTACGTTAACTTAAGGAACCTAAATGGGTCAAGGAACTTATTAAAACATTTTTATCACTAGGTCGGAATTCGGTGGAACCTCGCTAACTCGGGACTCTTGAGCTAACAACTCGGTGAGTTATTCACGGCCCCTTTTTACGTTTTTACATTTTTGGGGTGGAAAGCATGATAAAACTACCGGTTGATTAAACTTTTAAAAAGATTTGTGAAACGATTTGTGGAACGATTTTGTGGAACGATTTTGTGGAACGATATGTTTTTGGAACGATTTTTGTGGCTATGGTATGCATACTTATCTAGATTAATTGGGTTTTTTCTTATCGCAAGTCCTCGTACACACTACTAAGTCTAATTCACTGCGGTGGACCGAGTAATCAATGGTAGCGCTATCGGGTTGACAACCCCACCTTTCTTACCCCGCTTGCAACGGGGTTGGTAACGATAACGATTGGTGTTTAATTACTTTGTTGTGGAACGATTGTTGTGTCATGTTGCGATAAGCATGGCATTGCGAGGCAAAAACTATGCTTCTAGGAGATTAGTAGTGGCTCGTTAATCTTGTGAGTAAGTATTGCATGATAAATACCATATGCCGGGATCTTGCGGGGTACGCACATGATCCAACTATTAAGCTTTTTGCTTGAACTTATTATCTCCGGTATTATTTTTGGAACGCGAACAATATATTTGTGTGTTGTTAAACCCGTGAACTCACCAACTATGACGATAGTTGACTTTTTTTAACTCTCATGCTTTTCAGGCGATCCAAAGTAAGAGGAACGAAATGCACGTGTGTTACACCTTCATGCATATCAAGACTAAATTTCCTTTCCGTTGTAGTTTAATTTTCCTTGTAATAATTCTAAGACTTTAACGTGATGTAATAGTGTAGACTTAACTATTTTGATATGCTATGGTGTTTATTGTCTATACTTTGTGTTGTGCTACTTTGCGCTGTTACACTCCGTGTTTCCGCTTTAGCGGGGTGTGACAGACTTGGTATCAGAGCCAAGGCTATAGAGAATAACGATTTTCTGACGAGAAAATCAAGTACTATAGCCATCAAAATATAGCAACGGAAAGATGAACTTTTCTAAAAATATTTTTCCTATACTTCTAAAGTGATTGACCCGAGAGTCGTTTATTGGGTCTTAATTAAACATAGCCTGATCAACTATGTTTAGTCAAGAGGCAATAACACGAAACTAGGGAAAGTTACGATGGGAGTATAAAAACCATAAAGTTTTTCATACATGGCATATTGTGTGTGTGGTCACGATGCACTGAATAGTTGTAATGACACTATGAGACACTAATGCGTTAGTAATAGGAAGCCACTATCGAACTTACTTATTAAGATATGTAAACGCTTCAGTCACTATGTCGTCAAACGCTAGATGGACCTCCGAAGAGGAAGAGGACCCTTCCAAAAACTCAGGATCGGATATCGAAGTGTCAAGTGATGATGCCTCCGACGACTCGCACCCAATTCCCCCTGTAGATGTCGTACCTCAAACCTCGCCGGATAACCCCGCACCTGAACCGAACCTCCCTAGGCCTCGCACTAGAGAGACCGCTAGGAAGAGAGTTCTTCCTCCCATTGCAAGTAGAATCACTATCCCCCGTGACCTTGCTGTCAGACCCTCCCGAGCCCCTCCGGGAGTACCCATTCTGAGATGTGTGGAACTACCGATGGAAGATACTCATAGGATTAGTATCCTTGAGAATGGGGTTCAGAGGTTCCAGACTAGGATAGATAAACAAGCGCAAGTCATACGTGCACTGACTGAGTTGACTCATATGCTGGAGCAAGCTACTTCGGGAGCTGTAGAAAGAGCCGTGACGGTCGGGCGGATGGCTTGGAGGACGGAGCTACGATGTCAGGCAGTGACCATCTCTGTAGTGATTATTGGGCCTGTGATTCTTGTGCTTCTCGAACCTTAGAAGTTCCCATTATGTGTTTCCATTTCCTTTCGTCTCGAAGGTGTATCTGTAACGACATAGTAACGTCGACTTTCGGTTTATGAAATGAAATCTAGTATTTTAAATTTATATGTTCTCTTGACTTGTTTACTGTAACCGATTCAACGAAAAGGGAAACTCTACGATTTTTCAATTACATCCTTAATTAAATCCTTTCTTTTAAACATTATAGAACTATGTCAACTCGAAACGCCCGAAGCACAAGAACAACCCCAGACGATCAAACCCCGGACATAGCACAACTCGTAGCTCAACAAGTCCAAGCTGCCATCCCTAACATAGTCACCCAAGTAGTTTCTAACCTCATTGCACGAAGAAAGAATGATGAAGTTATTGTATCCATCAAATGGAAGGATGGTAAGGCAAAGAAGGTAGAGCACCAGCAAGAGGGAATGACTAGGAACAATTTAAGTAGGAGCCACGAGGTAGGAAGAAATGCTTTAAGTGTGGAAACGTAGGCCACTTCAGGGATAGGTACCCTAGGATGAATAAAAGGTCGATCAGTACCAGTAAAAGAAACAAAAAGAAGAGGGTCACCCGAGAATACCAAGGGTGCAAAGCTCAAGAAGGAGCTTTTGTGATAGGAACGGAAGAAGCACGTCAGGATCCCCATAAAATAACAGGTACGTTTCCCATAAATGACCATTATGCATCGGTGATTTTTGACTCTGGTGCCGATAGAAGCTTTGTATCCCTAGGATTTAGACCACTAACCCATTTAACCTCTAAGAGATTAGATAAAGTTTACTCGATAGAACTTGCTGACATGTTGGGTGCAAAATCGGATTGTATCCGAGATCACAAGATTGTGCTAAAGTTGAAGTCAAAGGCAAAGTCAAAGTTGTTAAAAGAAAGTCAAAGCTTTATTGTTTTTAGTGCTTTATTACTTTACTTGTAATTGTTTTGTATAGATAGGGTAGAAAGTGTAATTGGTTCAAAGTTGAAGGGTTGTTAGTGTTGGGGTATAAATACCCAAAGTGAGTTAGTTTGTTAGTTAACACATGCATACGTATCATTGTGAAAGTGAGAGTGATTGAGAGAGCTATTGTTCTTAAGTGTGTGTGTTCTTGGTGTGTTTAGTATGTGTAAACTTTGATCCAAGAATTACTGACATATGGCTTCCTGAATCATTCTCTACTCATTGCATGTTGATTAGAACTTGAATCTGGAACAACAAGTGGTATCAGAGCTGGAAATTCGCTGAAGATTGGTAAGATTTTTGAGTTTTTTGAGTTTTTCAAAAATGGTGGTTTTGAGGATTTTTATCTCTTCTTTTGATCGTTTTTACCTCTGAATTTGATCCTATATGGTTAATATGATATTTTACTGTGTTTAGAATTGATTTGGAGTTAAAATTCGTGGTTTTGGGGTGTAATTTTTGAAGTTTTTTACTGTTTTTTCGAGTTTTCTTCGGTTTCCCCGCTTTGGTGTTCATAATACCCGAATTGGTGTTCATAATACCCGAATTGGTGTTCATAATACCCGAATCGGGAGTTTCAAAAATCCCGAATTAGGATTTTGAAAAACCCGAATCGGGATTTTGAAAAACCCGAATCGGTATTTTGAAAATCCCGATTTCGAATTTTTTTGAGACTCGAATTTTTTCCGAATTGGTTTTTTCTTGTTACCCGACTTGGTATTGTCCAAATCCCGAATCGAGATTGGACCAAATACCAACTCGGAAGTTTGTTCGGTGAGTTTTTTTTTGTTCACATAACCCGAATCGGGTATTTACAAAACCCGAATCGGGTATATGCAAAACCCGAACTGGGTGTTGAGTTCCCCTTTACCCGAATCGGGAATCCCCTTTACCCGAATCGGGTGTTGAGTTAAAAAAAAAAAGGTCATTTTTACGGTGGAAGCGTTTTTTGGGCACTTTTTCACGTAAACGTGCTTAGATTCCTTATCTGATTTTACGGTGGAAAACATAAATCATTTTTAAGGTCATTTTTCCTGAAAAATGTCGGTTTTTCCGAGATTTTGGTGATTTCCGAGAGGTTGTATTTTTGGACTAAGATTTCAATTTCGCGGTCAAAATCAACTTTCAAATTTTTGAAAAATATTTTTTCTCGGGATTTCACTATTCACCGGTTGACTTTTTAGTTGACTTTTTGACTTTTGTCACTAACCTTATCTTTGATCAAAAGAAGTGTTCCGATTTGCATATCTCCAGCAGTTCAGAAGAAATCTATCAATTTCAGTGAATTATCGATCATTTTCAAGTTCTATTGTTGATTAGTCGAGATGACAGAGCCTGTTGACTATCATACATTATGGAAGAATTATATGACATGCAGTCAGCGTGTCTTTGAGCTAAATCAGGAAAATCTAAAGTTGAGTTCTGACAAATCTTTGTTAGAAATGAAGATTGTGGATTTAGAGAAGTTAATAAAGAGTGAAAAAGGGCAAGAATCAGAGAATTCAGAGTTGTCAAATCAGATAACTGACCTTCAGCAAAGTTTATTCATATCAAATGCTGAAAAGGCTGACCTTCTCATTAAAGTTACTGATCTTGAAAAGTCACTTTCTAATGAAAGAAGTATGATTACAAGTTTAAAAATTGATTTGCAAAATGAGCATGATGAACTGTTAAAACATTCTTTTGGAAATGCTCAAAACTTAAAACTTGTAACTTCTTTGAGGAAAGAAAATGAATGTTTGCAAAAGAAAGTTCATGAATTAGATGAAGATAAGAAAGTTGTTGAAAACAAACTTATATCTTCTCATTCGAGAGTGATAGAACTTTCAAACCAAGTAAATGATTTTGAGAAAATCGTGATCATCGAGAGAAGTAACTTTGAGAAAGAAAGACGAGCTTTTGAAGCTAAGATTGGTGAACTTTCTTTGAAGATATCAGTTTTTGATGAGCAAAAAGAAAACAACATTTTCAAAGAGTTTTCTGAATCAACATGTTATGTTAATTGTTGTTATGATGATGATGATTCCAACTCTTATGATGGAATGAATGTTTTTGATTCTCTTGAGTCTTGTACCGATTCTTGTACCAACAAGAAGAATGTTGTGGATAGTGAGTTGGTTAAGATTGAAAAGATGTTACAAGATGAAAGAAAAGTTTTTGAAGAAGAAAGAAAGGTTTTCGACAAAGAGAGAAAATCTTTTGAGTTGAAAAGTGATAAACTTTCGAAGAAGATTTCTGATTTGGAGAGACAGATTGTGAGTGAAAGAAAAGATTTTGAGAAAAAGAAGAATGTTTTTGAAAGTAAGAAGAAAGGTTTGAAGAAAAAGAATGTTCGAGTTGAAAGAGATAGATGTGTTGAGTTTGAGTTTGAGGAAGAGAGTAAAGGTTTTGAAAAAGAAAGAAAATCTTTTGAAGAAAAGAGTGTTCTGTTTAGGAAAAAGATTGCTAATTTAGAAGTGCAACTTTCGGATGAAAGAAGTGCTTTTAAAAGAAAAGAACACCTTTTAAAGCATGAGATAAAAGTTTTTGAACAATTGATTGTTGAACTAAAGAAACCAGTTTTTGAGAAAAATGATTTTGAAGAGGAAAAGAGGGTGTTTGAGACTGAAATAAGGAAGCTTACAAGAAGCTTATCTGAATTGTCTTCTGATATCATGAAAGAACAGATTATGAGTTCTAATCTGAAAAAGAAGCTTAATGAAACAGTTGAAGAAAAGAATCTTTTATCTGCAATGGTGAAAGATCTTGAAGATATTGTTTTTAAAGTTAATTTGAATGAACCAAAGAGTCCCGATGTTATAGTACAATCACCATATGTTGATTATGCTGATTCTGTGTGTTCATTCAAAACTGCTCCAAGTTCTCTTCATGCAGATGTTTCTTCAACAAAAAGTTTTACACCAACTAATCAGATTCGTCCTTCTAATCTTTTCTATGATCATCAGATTGATGGTTCAGGTAAAAATCATTCAAAGAAAGGTAAGTTTGTTTGGAGAGTTAAAGGGTCTACACCAAATGTAGATAAGCCAAAGTTATTTGTTCCCAAACAAAATGTTCAAAAGAACAATGTTTTTTAAAGCTAAATCTTTTGTTAAATCTGATCCAATTTACTCTGTCAATCATATGATCAGATTATCTCAAAAGAAAATATGTTGTTCTTACTGTGGAACAAATAAGTTTGTTCGAAAAGAAAAGTCGGAAAGTTGGTATGGTACTTACTTATAGTATTCCAAATTATAAACCAACTTCTTTTAACAAAAGAGGATCCACTTTCAGGTGGATACCAAAATCTGTATGATTTTGTTTTTGCAGGTTCCCATATTTTCAATGCATTATTCAAGGGGGAGTTTCTGCAATGACATGTGGTTCCTAAATATATCAGTTTAGGACCCGGATTTCAATGTAAAGTGGCTTCTAAATATGCCAGTTTAGAACCCGATCTTCAATGTGCAAGTGGCTCTTGAATAAATCAGTTCAAGACCCGGTCTTCAATGGTCTTCAAGGTATTATTCTTACTTTGAGGAAGAGCTTTAAATGAAAATAATTGATTATCCATTTGAGGGGGAGTACATAAAAGAGATATTCTTTTTAGGGGGAGTGTTCAAATAGTTTGCTTTAATGCTTACATATCTGAAAGACGAACAACTTTCAGATATGAAACTTGTTTTTAAATGTTCAAACTCACTTCTCGATTCTCAAATGATTTTTCGAATTAGAAGTGTGATTTTCCATGTTTTTGAATCATGATGAATTGACGGATATTTTCTAACCGTGTGTTTCCAAAGATTAATACTTGCGTATTATCTTTTCATATACTTTTCAAGTATTCCTACACACCGGTTTAGCTTCTTTTGTCATGTTATTACCACGTCTCTATATGCTCATATTATTCGGTGGTACTACGCTCGTTTACTATCTCCTATTTGTACTTCATCGTTTATTTGATTGGATACGTTCTTCATTGCTATATCTATATCTTGATCGTATAGATAACATTTATTCATTTTGTGTACACCAAAGCTTTTCAAGAACATATCTCACTATCATATAATGAATCAGTTTTCTCAAACAAGTTTATATCATTCATGTTCTTCATTTCATATACTTGTTTGAAGAAAATCTTATGCTCCTATATTCTACATATATATTTGTTCGAGCATGTTTCATATTGGCTTATTGATTCGCCCGATGAATCATTGTACTATCATGTTTAGGAAACTTATTTCATGGGATGTGTGAGTTTAATAGAACTTCTATGGATTTCCAGAACCGGCAATCCTACCCAAGAAGTTATCCTTGAGAAATGAGTGAGGGGTCTACATCAAAGAGTGGGGGAGATAACTCAGGTGGTCGAGTTATTCTCATAGTGATTGAGCGGAAAAATGTAATAAGAGAGATTGGTTAGAAGTGAGGATGTTTAAAAGAATTGGAGGGTGTGAGAACAGAGTTAAAAGAAACATAATACTCTGCACCAACCACTTCTAAGCCGGGCAACCACATAATCTATTGGTTCACATTCTTTGGTGACCGATATTGAAATACGGCAAAGCCCAATGCCGACTCTCGTTTTTACCCCACTAACTACTCATTTCCTTCTTAACAAGGAGATGTTTCATTCATCACGGGGACGCAGCACATAATCTATCAGGTTTTCATTTGGAAAATCGATATTGAAACAGAAGGAAGCTGCCCTGCCTTCGAACTTCATTTCTACACATCGAGTCGTGAAATGTTTTCACATTTTGGGCCTTATGAAAGCACTTGATGCTTATTTTCTTTCATCACAAATACACACAAGGAATTTGTTTCTTTGTCGGAACGTTCATAGGAATACTTTTAGTGTTTGCGATGATTGAACGGAAGCCCTGGGGAGTGATCATCACTAAAGCTCCTTATATAGTGCATTTGTTGTACTGAGTTGCTTTGTGCTTCTCACAGGCATTCCAACTGATTCATGTGTTGTTTCAGGTTTTTCCCACTTCAAATCTGAATTTGAAAAGATTCGGATTACTTTCTGGAATTGACGATATTTTTTTTGGAGTAATAAGGGGAATTCTGGAGTAACAAGGACACAAGAGATGTTTGCGAGAGATGTTTGAAGTTTGGTGATTATTTGAAGATATCTCGATTTGCTAAAGCTTCATGGTCAAAGTTTGTTAAAGCTTCATGAAGATTGGATGATTCGTGAAGATTATTACGGAAGCTTATCGTTCAAGGAAGCTTATCGTTGATGCTTAAAGTGTTGATGTTTTCTTGAAGACGTTTGCCTAATTCTTTTTGTGATCTCGAATCCAAAGGGGGAGATTGTTGGGTGCAAAATCGGATTGTATCCGAGATCACAAGATTGTGCTAAAGTTGAAGTCAAAGGCAAAGTCAAAGTTGTTAAAAGAAAGTCAAAGTTTTATTGTTTTTAGTGATTTATTACTTTACTTGTAATTGTTTTGTATAGATAGGGTAGAAAGTGTAATTGGTTCAAAGTTGAAGGGTTGTTAGTGTTGGGGTATAAATACCCAAAGTGAGTTAGTTTGTTAGTTAACACATGCATACGTATCATTGTGAAAGTGAGAGTGATTGAGAGAGTTATTGTTCTTAAGTGTGTGTGTTCTTGGTGTGTTTAGTATGTGTAAACTTTGATCCAAGAATTAATGACATATGGCTTCCTGAATCATTCTCTACTCATTGCATGTTGATTAGAACTTGAATCTGGAACAACATGACAGAAGAAAGTTAGAGGCGGAAGATGTAATTCCTGATTGCACTTTAAGTCTAGCTGGCGAACTGTTTAGTATAGACCTAGTACCTATAGAGCTATGAAGTTTCGATATAGTTATAGGCATGGACTAGATAGCGCGGAATAGAGCAACGATAGGGTGTTACGAGAAGGTAGTGAGAATTTTACTTCCTGATGGCAGGACTATGGTAATCGAAGGAGAAAGATCTGAAAGGAGCTTAGGAATAGTATCTCGTTTGAAGGCCCATAGTTATTTAAGGAAGAAGTATGTGGCGTTTCTAGTACAAGTGAAAGAAAAGAAGTCGAAAGTAAAGAAGCTCGAGGATATTCCAATAGTACGGGATTATCCCGAGGTATTTCCGGATGAGTTGCCCGGACTATCTCCACCTAGGCAGGTTGAGTTTCAAATTGACATAATTCCTGGAGCAGCCCTAATTGCTAAGGCGCCCTAACGCCTAGCATCGGCCGAAATGCAGGAGTTGTCAAGTCAAAAACAGGGTTTGCTGGATAAAGGATTTATTCAGCCGAGCTCTTCACCTTGGGGAGCCCCTGTATTGTTTGTTAAAGAAGAAGGATGGATCTCTTGGAATGTACATAGACTATAGGGAGCTGAATAAGTTGACAATTAAGATTCGTTATCCTCTCCCTAGGATAGATGATCTGTTTGATCAACTTCAAGGCACTAGTTTCTTCTCTAGAATTAATCAGGGTATCATCAAATAAGAGTCCATGAGAAGATGTTCATAAGACAAGCGTTCAGGACACGCTATGAACATTATGAGTTTATAGTTAAGCCTTTCGGACTCCCAAATGCAGCAGCCGTGTTTATGGATCTGATGAATAGGATATGCAGACCATATTTAGATAAGTTTGTAATCGTATTTATCGATGACATACATATCTACTCCCAAAGTAAAGAAGAGCACGACCAGCACTTGAAAGTGGTTTTAGAGTTGCTTAGGAACCAGAAATTGTACGCCAAATTTCCAAGTGCGAATTTTAGACTCGAGAGGTACGTTTTCTTGGTCATGTAGTTGGAAAGATAGGAATCCATGTGGACTCGGTAAAGATTAAGGCAATTGCAAGATGGGAAACCCGAGGACCCCTACGGAAATCCGCCAATTTTTGGGATTGGCAGGATATTATAGGAGATTTATAGAAGGTTTCTTGAAAATCACCCAACCGCTGCCATTGATAATCCAAAAGGGACAAGAAGTTTGACTGGGGACCTCGACAAGAAGATGCTCTTCAACTCTTACTCTGACCTTACCTCAAGGGACAGAAGACTTCGTTGTATATTGTGACGCTTCACGCCAGGGACTAGAATGTGTACTGATGCAAAGGGATAAGGTCATAGCCTACGTATCTAGACAACTTAAGAACCATGAGCAGAACTACACTACTCATGACTGAGAACTAGGAACGGTAGTCTTTGCACTTAAGATTTGGAGACACTATCTGTATGAAACCAAGTGCACAGTGTTCACGGACCTTAAGGGTCTACAACACATTTTAGACCAAAAGATACTGAACATGAGGCAACGTAGATGGGTAGAACTACTTAGTGATTACGACTGTGAGATCAAGTATCACCCGGGCAAGGCTAATGTAGTGGCCGATGCCTTAAGTCGTAAGGAAAGGACGAAACCCTTACGAGTACGAGCCTTGGAAATGCTTGTACACACCAGCTTGAAAGATGATATCCTAAAGGCTCAGGAAGAGGCCTTACGAGAGGATAGACTAAAGGATGAAACTCTCCACAACCTAGAGGGAAGGTTTGATCTTAAGACCGACGGCGTACGGTACTTTAAGGGGAGAGTTTGGGTACCGAAGACTGGCAACCTGAGGGGATTAATCCTAAAGGAAGCACACGAGTCGCGGTATTCCATTCATCCAGGGGCAGATAAGATGTATAAGGATCTGAAGGAATATTATTGGTGGCCAGGAATGAAGAAGGATGTAGCGTCGTATGTGGGACGATGTTTGACTTGTTCCAAGGTCAAAGCTGAGAATCAGAAACCATCGGGTCTGTTACAACAACCCGGGATCCCTGAATGGAAATGGGAACGGATTTCTATGGACTTAGTCATTAAATTGCCCAGAACTGCTAAAGGGCACGATACGATCAGGGTAATAGTAGACCGTCTGACAAAGTCAGCTCATTTTCTCCCAATCCGAGAAGATTATAAGATGGACAAGCTTGCACGAATCTATATTAAGGAAGTAGTGACCCGTCATGGAGTGCCAATCTCCATTATCTCTGATCGAGATAGCCGTTTTACATCACGATTCTGGCAGTCATTGCAGAAATCCTTAGGATCCCAATTGGATTGGAGTACGGCATATCATCCTCAGACAGATGGCCAAAGTGAGAGGACCATCCAAACCTTAGAAGATATGTTGCGCGCGTGTGTCATAGACTTTGGAGGAAATTGGGACGATCATTTGCCACTAGTAGAATTTTCCTACAACAATAGCTATCACACTAGCATCCAATCTGCCCCCTATGAAGCCTTATACGGCCGAAAACGTCGGTCTCCGCTCAGCTGGGTAGAAGTTGGAGATAGCCAACTAACAGGACCCGAGTTAATCCAGGAAACAACTGACAAAATTGGCTTGATTAGGGATAGGCTTAAGGCTGCTAGGGATCGTTAGAAAAGTTATGCTGACAACCGTAGGAAACCATTGGAATTCCAAGTGGGAGATAGAGTACTGTTAAAGGTTTCCCCTTGGAAAGGGCTAGTACGATTTGGCAAAAGAGGAAAGTTAAGCCCTAGGTACGTTGGACCTTTCGAAATCATCGAAAGAGTCGGCCCAGTTGCTTACAAGCTTAGGCTACCAGAGGAAATGAGTGAGATTCATAACACTTTCCACGTGTCGAATCTTAAGAAGTGTATAACCGATGAATCTCAAGTTATTCCTCTAGAGGAAGTCTTTGTGGACAAGACCCTCTGCTTCGTTGAGGAACCCATAGAAATTCTTGACAAAGAGGTCAAGAAGCTCAAAAGGAGCAAAATCCCGATTATTAAGGTACATTGGAAGTCCAGGCGTGGACCGGAGTACACATGGGAACGTGAGGACTTCATGAGGAAGAAGTACCCTCAACTCTATACTTGATTAGGTGTGGAAGTAACAACAAATGAATTTCGGGACGAAATTCTTTTAACCGGGGGAGACTGTGACAACCCTCCACTTCCCACCTCAGGTCAGTAAAACTTTAACTGATTTACCGGGGCAGAACAGTATCTTAATACTGTCATTTTGACAAAAACAATATTATATGACAATATTTATTGTGAAAAGGCTAGAAAAGTGCCTTTGACGATTATTGAGTCGCCACTATAGTCGGTACGCAAAACCGACTGACTGTTATCAGCAGGTCCCGATAACGACCACTAGACTCTCGAATTAATTTCTAATTGACCCAAAATATCAAAAATATTAATTTCTAATAAGTTCCTTAATTAAAATACGAAAAACTGCTTTCGTTACGCAAAAATCGCAAAAACGCGCGTTTTCGGTAACGGTTTCTATTTTTAGCAACTTTTTACACCCAATGCTACAAAATTCAACTAAATCAAACTAATTGTTTTATGAAATCAGCCATATTATTGTATTAAGAAAACCGTTTCTTTCTCACATGGTTTTGAATTAAAGTGGGAAACAAAAGTTGGAAATTAAACCAATACAACCTTAATCAACTTACACACTCTACACATCACACCACCATCTCTCTCCCTCTCTTTTTCTCTCCCAAAACCGGCCACCACCCCCTCTCCCTCACCATCTCTTTCTCTCCTAATCCCATATAAATAAGACTCACCTCCCTTTGATTCTTTCATTATACAACACTCACTCTCTCTCTAAATTCTCTCACTAGACTTTTCTCTCTAGCTTCCTCTATACATCTTCAAGTTCTTGAAGATCTTCAAGCATCTTCAAGAACATTCAAAGGTAAATACATGATCTCCATCATGTTTTCTTCATATCATCATCATCTCAATGTTGTGAGATGAAAGTACTTGCATCTTTATGCAAAGGAAATCATCTAGGATCAATCAAAAGTTGGGATGCATGGATGATCTTCATATATCTTGTTTCATAACTTCAACTCTTGTTCATACATTGTTTACATTTCAAATATTTCTTTTATGTTCTTGTTTCTTCTTATTATTGCAATAAGAGTGGTAAATCCCTCATTGCATGTTGTTAGTTTATGCATATTGTTGATATATTCATTGTGAATAAAGCAATAAGTGAGGTTATAAACCCACATTGCTTCATAAATCATATTCTTATTTTTGTTTTCTCATGATCATCTACCATCTTGCATGTGGTTTAGATGAATTCATATAGCCAAGTTTCGGACCCTCAAACAGTCCGTACAAAAAGATTGCGCAACAGCTCTAGTTGCTGTCACTATTTTAATAAACCTTCTGTTTGGGGACCGTAACCTTTTCCAAAAATTATGAAATTTGGTCAGTAATTAGTAAACTCATATGGTTAAAACATATTAAAATTTCGTAATTTTTAGAGTTATGCATCATGCCCAAATGCATGTCCCAAAACAGCCTCCGAATCTGTCAAGAATGGGAAAAACTGAAAAGTGTTATTTTATGTAAAAACTTCTTTCTTCTAAAACACTTTCATAAAGAGAAATTCATGGACATTAAAAGGTTGTTGGAAGGATAAATGGGGTAAATCAACATAAAACACACATGCATGACCATATACCAACTTTCACACTTCGGTTATAATCACCAAAGTACGTATTTTCGACAATCGTTATAAAAATCACTAAAGTTTCGTTCGCGCGTATGTTTTTACGTTAACTTAAGGAACCTAAATGGGTCAAGGAACTTATTAAAACATTTTTATCACTAGGTCGGAATTCGATGGAACCTCGCTAACTCGGGACTCTTGAGCTAACAACTCGGTGAGTTATTCACGGCCCCTTTTTACGTTTTTACATTTTTGGGGTGGAAAGCATGATAAAACTACCGGTTGATTAAACTTTTAAAAAGATTTGTGAAACGATTTTTGGAACGATTTTGTGGAACGATATGTTTTTGGAACGATTTTTGTGGCTATGGTATGCATACTTATCTAGATTAATTGGGTGTTTTTCTTATCGCAAGTCCCCGTACACACTACTAAGTCTAATTCACTGCGGTGGACCGAGTAATCAATGGTAGCGCTATCGGGTTGGCAACCCCACCTTTCGTACCCCGCTTGCAACGGGGTTGGTAACGATAACGATTGGTGTTTAATTACTTTGTTGTGGAACGATTGTTGTGTCATGTTGCGATAAGCATGGCATTGCGGGGCAAAAACTATGCTTCTAGGAGATTAGTAGTGGCTCGTTAATCTTGTGAGTAAGTATTGCATGATAAGTACCATATGCCGGGATCTTGCGGGGTACGCACATGATCCAACTATTAAGCTTTTTGCTTGAACTTATTATCTCCGGTATTATTTTTGGAACGCGAACAATATATTTGTGTGTTGTTAAACCCGTGAACTCACCAACTATGACGATAGTTGACTTTTTTTAACTCTCATGCTTTTCAGGCGATCCAAAGTAAGAGGAACGAAATGCACGTGTGTTACACCTTCATGCACATCAAGACTAAATTTCCTTTCCGTTGTAGTTTAATTTTCCTTGTAATAATTCTAAGACTTTAACGTGATGTAATAGTGTAGACTTAACTATTTTGATATGCTATGGTGTTTATTGTCTATACTTTGTGTTGTGCTACTTTGCGCTGTTACACTCCGTGTTTCCGCTTTAGCGGGGTGTGACACAGGTTGGACGTGTTTCGCAAATGCTAAGTGAAAGGACTCAAGGGGAGTTACCAACGCAAACACAAGTCAACCCGAAGGTAGAGAATGTGAAGCCGATGCTCATGATGACCGGAGAACCATCAAAGAAGAAGTGGACGGACATCTACACAAAGAAGTATGTGGAGAGCGATAGCGGTAGTGAGCCCGATTATGCCACGGATTATGACTCGGAGGGGTTCACCATTTCGTTCGAGCATCTGGGACTTAAAGGACCCGTTGCTTCAAGTGATGATGAGGAGGCAGATGGAAAGCAAGGCGGATACGCGGAGTTCGTGATTCCGAAGAAAGAGGATAAAGGCAAGGAGAAAGAGAAGGAAAAAGCACCGGAGGATGACCTCATTTACATTGCACCTATCAAGCATGATCCAGGGAGTTACAACTTACCTATTTCTTGTCATAAATTTAAAGGTCTTGCTTTGGTAGATTCAGGTGTCGCACTTAACATGATGCCTGTTGGTTATTGCATGAAAATAGGAGTTAAAAAGATCATACCAACAGACTATCAATACCGAGGAGTGAACGGTTACATGACAAAGCCGTTAGGAATAGCGGAAGGCGTCCCAATTCACATTGGCAACTTTGTTTACTATACGGACTTCGTTATAGCTAATCTTCCACAGAACACGGAGATCCCGATTATCCTTGGGAGATCTTTCTTGCACACCGCTCAAGTGAAAATCGATATGCGGAACCAGGTGACGAGCTTGGGATATGGAGAAAATCGGATTTACTTTGATCCTAACGGAGAACCGGTCAGATATCTTGATGAACCATACGAAGATCCTTCTCTGGCCTACAAGAAGAGCACGAACCGCCCGTTACTACCTCATGAACGTGAAAAGGAGACGGAGGACTATCCGAACCCAATACGTCAAAAGGAGCAAACAACCAATGGGTCGGGACCCTCCAAGAAGGAGTTCAGGAAGAAAAGAGGCTCGTCATCCCGACGTGCCAAGAAATGAGCCGAAAAAGGGGTCGAGCTCTAGACCCATCCAAAAACGAAGCGCTTCTCGGGAGGCAACCCGAGCTTTTCCGTTCTTTTTGCATTTTTAGGTTTTTCATGTGTGTTTTCGTTAATCTTTTTGTTTGATATTGCTTAGGTAACCATACGGAGGAGATAGACGCAAAAATCGAGCAAATCCGACGCAAGATAGAGTTTTTGAAAAGTTGGAAACAGAAGCAAACTCGCGATCGCCAGATTCCAAGTCTGGCGACGCGAGGTTGGTAAGGCTTGGTACAGGTAAAAATTTTCGAATTTCGCGACGCGAGGAGGGCTGTTTCGCGACGCGAAGCTTTAAAAATTAAGGTATATTTCAGAAACTGCCTGTTTCGCGACGCGAAACCCTAGGTTTGGCGACGCGAAGACAGTGCAGACGGGGTTTTAACCCTCTTTTCTCACTTTTTCAAAAGAACACAACCCTAATTTCTCTTAGGCGCCGCGAAATCCTCTCACGTCCTTGCGAAATCCGACCTTCTTGAGCTTCAATTTCATCATTCACCATGAACAAGGTATGTTTCCTAACTTTAATTTCATGAGGATAGCTTGATTTGGGAGATTTGGATCTTGTTTTGGGCATCAATGGTGTGTTTGTGCTTATATGGATTGGACATTGTTCTTGAAACACCATTGATTGTTTAGAGCTTATTGATTGATGCATGCACTATATTTTTATTGAAATTTCATTTTAGCATGCTTGTTGATTGTTTAATCTAGTGATTATGCTTTGATGATAAGTGTGGGGATTTTGATGATATCAAAATCCCCCATTCTTTCTTGTTTAGCTAGATTAGGTTGTAATTGAGGTTGAACTAAAAGTTCAAGTGTGGGGATGTTCCACATCCCCTTTGACCTTTGATTTGTGGTTTTTCGTATATGAATTCGATACTTGAAGTTGTTAGTCGTGGAAGTTTTGTCTCGTTGAGTTTTTAATGTGAATAAACCTTGTCTTGTGTTTATGGATTAAATCTTCTAAGACAATGGTATTTGGATTTTGTAGAGACAAAGGACCCGATCGTCAACTTCCACCGCAACCAATTTCCGTGCACCGGATGGGAGTCACGTGTTCACCTATTTCATGAATGACCCAAATTTGAATTCCCCAAAACGGGAGGAGTACCGGGATACTGTGAACCGACTTCTTGCCCGTCAAGTGCTAATTCCGAGGAGAGTCGACTAGGATCTTCTTCGATCGATGAGTGTCGAAAACAACATCAAGGCGATACTCGAAAAGCATGCCTACGACGAGGATAGCACCGAGTATTATATTTGCCATGCATGGGAGCGAGTCTTTGACATTGCCGAGACCCTCTATCGCGAGCTTATCGTTGAGTTCGTGGCCACGTTCCGTTTCGACGCAATCAAGGCCCTTGAGGAGTTTCATCAATCATGCATGACATTCCGACTTGGTGGAGTGTGGAGATCACTATCTTTGGTCGAGTTTACAGTTGCCTTGGGGATATATACCCAAGAGGTGGTTGATGCTCCCGGATTCGTGGAGTACATGTGGGCGACTTCGAAAAGACCGAATGGTTTTGATCCTCAATTGGCTTGGGCAGGTCTAGGTGAAGGTGACTATGGTGGTAATCTTAAGGTGAAAGGTTTTCTTGCTTCTTCGGATCGACTTCTACATCGTATGGTTATTCAAGCGGTGAATGCTCGTTCTTCAAGTGAGGAAAAAGTTTCGGCTTATGATCTATGGCTTCTTGAGCAGCTCACCACGGATGACAAATATCCGAATGCTCCGTATCTCATCGTCGTTCAACTTGCCAAAGGAAGTGGTTATCGAGAGGGTAGTCGAATAGTTGGTGGCCAGTACGTGACACTCTTGGCCAAGCACTTCGGTATCCTTACCGAGGGTGTCATTGCCTCGATGACGAACCTTGGGGAGATGGGGTTGATCGAGATGGACCAACTCCGTGGCATGGGTGTAGCGAGAGTTGAGCATATGGTCGGAAGAGATTACAACGCATGGATCCACAATCCTCAAGCTTTTGGGACGAGGAGTCAACCGAGAAGTCAAGCAAGGAGCACGCATGAGATTGGTGGAACGAGTGGGACGAGTGCGGGAGAGCAACCGGCGGAATGGACGGCATATTCGGGTTACCAAGACTTGAGTAACCGACTCTCGGAGATGTCGTTATCTTATGGCCGTCATCATCAACATATGGAGTACAACACCGTGGAGGCTCTTCACCCAGCCAATTGGCAAAGTGGAGTTTTGAACCAGATGGCCTCTTATTTCGATATTCAACCGAATACCGCGTATGCTCCATCACCTTTTTGGCCATACTCCGAGGATGCTCCGCCCGGTTACTCGACTTACGAGGATTGGCAAAACCAACCTCGTGGCCCTTATTGATCTCTCTCTTTTATCTCTCTCATTCGATATGGTTGTTTAAGACAATTTTATTTTTCTGCGTGGTTGTGGTTTGTCTGGACAACTTTTTATTTTGTTGGTTTGTTTAGGATGTTAAGTCCTCTTTAATTGCTTTAGTTTGGTTTATTTTGTTTAGGTCGTTTTTACTTTTTCTTTTTTTCTTTTTGGTAGTAGATACAGCGATCTATGATCTTTGATCGAGCACGATACTTGGAACACACTCTCAGATCAGAACAGATTTCGTCACATAACCCGGGAAGTTTCTCTTTTTCCCAATTACTCCATAATTGTTTTGATTATTGCATTGAGGACACTGCAAATTTTAAGTGTGGGGAGGGGGTTATGTAGACTTATCTGTTTAAATGGGTTCACTTTTTGCTTTATGGATTGTCGTTTTTCAAATTTTTGAAAGCTTTGAGATTTGACCCCAATTTTTTTCGAAATCTGAGATTGTTTTTTAGACTGAGTTGCTTGCATAGGAGAACACTGAATAGGATTAGTTGAGTAAAAGGATGCCTTGGAATACTGATTACCATGAGTGCCTCATCCAATTCCTTTGAGAGTTTGAGCCTTAATTGTTATATCTATTTATTTCATGAGGAATACCGACTTTGACCCAAGGTAGAACTTGTCATTAGAATGCTTGTCGAGACCACATAAGAGAAGTATTTATCACCATTGCACTGATAGAGGCCTTCGTTTCTAACTCTTTTTAGCCTTCGTCAGATAACCTCATCATAAGGTTATTTGATTTGCCTAGCCTTTGATTGAAAATTACTCATCACTAGTACTTCATCCCTTGTAACCATTTTGAGCCTTAGCCTTTTCATTTCTTTACCCACTATACACCTTATCCTTTAGCCTAATTGTTTTATCTATCTTTTAGCCGTAACTTAAATTTGATTCTTGAGATGTTTTGATCCAGTTTTTCAAATCTGACAGTTTTTATGGGATTGAGATTTAAAAGAGCCCAAAAGCAACATAGTTGCTGCTCTAAAAAAAAAAGAAGAGGAAAAGAAAAGAAGGAGAAAAATATTTGAGACTCAGAAAAGAAAAGAAATATGAAAAGAGTCGAGAATGTTGGAAAAAGAAAAGAATGTGAGCTGAAAAGGTTGAAAAAGAATTTGTGCCCCAAATAAGCCATAGGCTTAGGCCAATTCGGAAAGAAAAGAGAGGAAATGCTCATCCCAAAGTTTCATTGTTCGAAAATTCAGATTGCTTCACTGTTTGGATCATTACTGATTGAGTTTTCAAGTTTTTGTTGCAAAACCCTTAGTCACTTATATATCCTTTATCCTACCCTTAACCCTTAGCCTAACGTTACAACCCTAAAGTCCTCTTGACGGTTGACAACTTCTCAGTGGTGGAGATTAGATTTGGTGACAAGCTTATGCATGCGGGAATTAGTCGAGTATTGGTGTTATCACTTACATATACACTTTTACCCCGAGAGATACACTTTATATGATTATTCATACTTTGTGATGGTAAAAGGTTGATCTTGGTATCCGATTGCTTAATGAATCTTGTTTGTGTGTTCGATTGTGTGAGTATACTTTGTTCTATTTGATGATCTTGGGTGGAGATAATTTTGGAGTTATCTTTCTTATCTTTCAGTCTTTTGATTGAGGACAATCAAAGCTTAAGTGTGGGGATTTTGATAACACCAAAATTATACATGTTTTGGTTGAGCTTAATTGTATGACTTTACCCCATTTCTCACCCGTTTATGATCATTTCACTCACCAAATGAGCTTGTTATTGCTTATGTAGGATTTGGAGGCCGTGGAACGGAAAAGTACGAAAAGGCGAAAAAACGTGAAAATTGCACAAGTTCAATACAGTAGCAATCTGGCGTCCGCGAAATTCCAGATCTGGCACCGCCAGATTCGACAAAGATGAAGACCAGGGTTGACCTAAGTGTTTGGCACCGCCATGTTGGGAATCGGAGGCTACGAAACATGCACAGCGGAATAAAAGGCCTGATTCCCAATCAAGAATCCAATCCTAAACACGTACAGATACAAAAAGAGGGTTACGAAAAATTACCTCGTTGTTTGGTTTACGCGAACGAAACTGGACTGCTGGCGGGGAATACACCACTACTGCACCACCGTGAGATCGGTTGCTAGACCACCACCGGGTTCTTTCTCAGAAATCGATGGAGAGAGAGAGAGAGAATAGGGTTTTTAGTTTTTCTCTGGGGTTTCTTTTCAGTTAAGATTGATTGAATTAATAAAACTGACCAGGGTTTGCCATATTTATAAAATTAAATATGGCAATACCCAATAAAGAAAGCCCGTTTGATTAAAAGGCCCATTAAGCTTATTTAATCAAACTCAAACTCTTTATTTAATTAATAAACTATTAATTAAATAACTTAACCCTTTAATTAATTAATTAACTATTAATTAATCCAATAAAATATTCCAACTGATATTTTATATAACTAAATAATAAACAACTATTTATTATTTATTTCTCACTCAATAATTAATTTGTACTAATTAATTATTCCATCAAACCACTTGATCTCCAATTGGGTGTGTAGCAGTGTGACCCACTAGTGTCTTATAACATTGGACACGGTAAACCCTGTTACTATCTTGCACATAATCCTAACAGACTCCCACTTGTGCCAGACTAGTAACTGTACTGTTACCATTAGCCTAAGGAGGTCCCTAGCCAGACACTTACGTTAACCAGGTTATAAGATCTCTTACATCCATAGATACAATTCACGCTTGAACTTGTACACAGGTTCATTCCTTTTGCACTCGATATTTCTAAAGTGATTTAAGACATGGAGTGGAGGATTCATTTCTTAAAATCAAGTATTTCTTGACTCTGATTCCGATTGCCTGCAGTAACGGATATTACTAAATAACCCCTGTTATCCTATCCGAGCGTGGCCACGCGTTTTCTGCCAATCTTAATCGTCAAGGGGCCCGGAAATATCTCTCTTTTGAAAGAGGTGCAAATCCCTTCTTGACTACTTGCATTTGGATCCACGGCTTCCGCTGCATCTAGTCACGTCCCGTATGGCCACCCAGTTACGGTGCAGCGTTAGTACGTGCTAAGAGTACAGTAGTCCTCGCGTTCCCAAACCGAGTATCTCAGGTCTAAGGACAACCTATCAAGTCAGTGCTTATGACTGAGGCTCCATGAAGCAGACTTGATTACTGGTCACTTCCAATACCCAAACTCTCTGATGAGTATCTATAAATACTTGGTCACATCACTTGTGCTTTTATTCTCTACTTTGAATAAATCATCAAGTATTTATAATAGCGTTAAACTCCTTATTGAAATTCCCATTTCAATAAGTGGCTACGGAAATTTTAGATTTTATACAAAACTTTGTAAAATCATGGATACGTTTAAATATGCAAAAATAGTTAATTTAGAACAATCATGAAAATAAAACCTCCATTTATTTCCAACACACTGTAAAATAAAAACTTTACATGATTACATTGTGTCTAAATTAGACTATAGTAATAATTGATAAACTAAGAACTAGCTACTTGCTTCCAGGTACTGCATCCCAATGGAATTCGCATGTGCCTCATGCTTTACCCTTGCTAGTGGTTTTGTCAGCGGATCTGCGACATTGTCTTCCGTTGGAATCTTGCATATTCTCACATCTCCTCTTCCAATGATCTCTCGGATGAGGTGATACTTTCTGAGCACATGTCTTGACTTGTGATGCTCTCTAGGTTCCTTTGCTTGCGCCACGGCTCCCGAGTTATCACAGAATATATCAATCGGTCTCGAGATACTGGCAACCACTCTGAGATCCGATAGAAAATTCCTTAGCCAGACAGCTTCCTTTGCCGCATCAGATGCTGCAATGTACTCTGCTTCTGTAGTTGAATCTGCAATCGTGTCCTGCTTCGAGCTCTTCCATGAGATCGCACCTCCGTTTAGGGTAAAGACGTACCCTGACTGTGACCTGAAGTCATCTCTGTCGGTCTGGAAACTAGCGTCAGAGTATCCGATGACACTAATTTCATCTTCAGAACCTCCAAAGTCCAAGAACATTTCTTTCGTTCTTCTCAGATATTTAAGAATGTTCTTGACAGCCACCCAATGGGGTTCACCCGGATTCTGTTGGTATCTGCTCGTAACACTTACTGAGTAAGCAACATCGGGCCTAGTACACAGCATGGCATACATAATCGATCCAATTGCAGAAGCATATGGGACCGATTTCATCTTATCCTGATCTTGACTAGAAACAGGACACTGTGTTTTACTCAACACTATGCCATGTTGCATCGGGATAAATCTTTTCTTGGATTCATCCATCCTGAATTTCTTCAAGATTTTATCGATATACGTACTTTGGCTAAGCCCGATAAGCCGCTTGGATCTATTTCTGTAGATCTTTATACCTAGTATATAAGCGGCTTCTCCAAGGTCTTTCATCTGGAAACATTTGCTTAACCAACTCTTAACACTCTGTAAAGTTGGTACATCGTTTCCTATGAGTAGAATGTCGTCTACGTATAAGACCAAGAAGGTTACTATGCTCCCACTGAACTTAGTGTAGACACACGGCTCGAACTCACTTTTGGTAAAACCAAACTCTTTGATTCGATCATCAAAGTGTAAGTTCCAGCTTCGAGATGCTTGCTTCAATCCATAAATGGATTTTAGCAGCTTACACACCTTATTAGGATTCTTAGGATCTTCAAACCCCTCTGGTTGTTCCATATAGACGTCTTCTGTTAACTTTCCATTCAGAAAGGCTGTCTTGACGTCCATTTGCCAAATCTCGTAGTTAAAATACGCTGAAATGGCCATAAGAATCCTAATTGACTTTAAATGGCCACTGGTGAAAAGGTTTCATCATAGTCAATGCCATGAGTTTGCGTGAATCCTTTTGCAACCAGTCTGGCTTTGAAGGTGTGTGCGTTCCCATCCATGTCGGTTTTCTTCTTGAAAACCCATTTGCGTCCAACAACCTTACAGTGTTGTGGCAAATCAGTCAACTCCCAAACTTGGTTGTCATACATGGATTGCATCTCGGCCCTCATGGCTTCCTGCCATTGCTCAGACTCACTGCCTGACACAGCTTCTCCATAGGTTGTTGGTTCATTTAAGTCTCCGCTATCTTGAGAGACTAGGAACCCAAGATACCTATCTGGTTCTTGTCTTACCCTGCTGGATCTGCGAAGGTCCTGTGTTTGCACTTCCTCAATCGGCTCTGATTGAGGTTCAACATTGTTATGTTGAATTTCTTGCTCAACAACTGGTGTAGTGTTTTCTTCGTCTACTACCTGTAGATCTACATCCTTTCTGGTGTTCTCTAGACTGAGAAACTTTTCTTCCAGAAATTTTCCATTTCGAGCAACAAAAACTTTGTATTCTTCAGGGTTGTAGAAGTAATATCCCACGGTGGTCTTGGGATATCCAACGAAGAAACACTTGTCGGATTTGGGCTTGAGTTTTTCTGAGGTGGGTCGTTTGACGTAAACCTCACAACCCCAAATTTTTAGAAAAGATATGTTGGGCTTCTTACCCTTCCACAACTCGTATGGAGTTTTTTCTACCGACTTTCTTGGCGCTCTGTTCAGTATGTGTGCTGCTGTTTCGAGCGCATGTCCCCGGAATGATATTGGCAGCGAAGAATGACACATCATCGTTCATACCATGTCAAGCAAAGTACGATTTCTCCTTTCTGATACACCGTTCATCTGAGGTGTATACGGAGGAGTGAGTTGGGATACAATCCCACACTCCATTAGATGATTGTCAAACTCATCACTGAGATATTCGCCACCACGATCTGACCGTAAAAACTTGATCCTCTTGTCAAGTAGATTCTGTACTTCATTCTGATACTCCTTGAATTTCTCAAAGGTTTCAGATTTATGTCTCATCAAGTAGACATAACCATACCTACTGAAGTCGTCAGTAAAGGTAATGAAGTACCGGTATCCTCCTCTTGCTACATGACTGAAAGGTCCACATACATCTGTGTGGATTATTTCAAGCAAGTCAGTAGCCCTTTCATTTTCATTGTTGAAAGGTTGCTTTGTCATTTTACCAGATAAACAAGATTCGCAATTATCAAAAGGTTTATAATCGAAATTGCCAAGAAAACCTCCTTTCAGGAGTAGTTCAACGCGTTTCTTGTTTATGTGGCCCAAACGACAATGCCAGAGGTAAGTCTGATCCTCAATATCCTTGGATCGCTTACTTATATCATAGATTTCACTACTGTTGTCTTGTAGATTTACAGTGTATAGACCATTCACGGGTGTAGCTTTAAAATAGAAAATATTATCTTTAAAGACTGAAATCATTGTATAATCATATTTATAATAAAAACCTTGGTCTACTAATAAATCAAAAGACAAAACATTTTTAATCATGTTTGGAATATAATAACAATTATCCAGTTCCAAAACTAGACCCGAGGGTAAACTAAGACTATAAGATCCCACGGCTTCAGCAATCAACGGAGTGCCTTCGCCAACTCGTAGGTTCGAACGGTCCTTCCTCAGAGTCTTTCTTCTAGTGAATCCCTGTAAATGATTACAAATGTGGTTACCACTGCCTGTATTAATTACCCATGATTCATAAGAAGTGATTAAGCAATCTATCATAAAGATACCTGGAGCATCGGGCAAACCGATCTCTATCTGGTCGATATTCATCGAGTGCTCGCAAATATCCTCGCTGCCGCACTCTGGGCAACTCAGATCTCCCAGCTCATCAATTATATCAGTGTCCATGAGATTCGCAGGTTCGGGTGCTGGCTCTAGACTGGCCAGGATATCTTCATGAACTTTATCCACATCGTTCTTTGGTTCCTTCATGTAGCCACTAGCTGTGTCCTGAACTTCCTTTGTGAGGGAGAACCACATGAGGTACACTAACTCCTCCTGAGTCATCTTGTACCCCAGACGTGATAAACATTTAAAAAGCCTTCTCATTTCAATAAGATGGTTTTTAACTGACTGACCCTTAAGTAGCTTCAGGGAGAGAATCTCTTGTATGATCAAAAGCTTGCTTGTATGCTTGTAGAAACCTAACTGGTTTTCTACATCTCTCACAACCTCGTGACAGAATTTCACTCTTAAGTCTCCCGTGAACTCGGGTGACATAGAGAAAACTAGAATGGACATTACATCCGATTCATCTGCCATGAATCTGAAATATTCAGCAAATTCCTCTTCAGGGGCATTGCTTTTAGGTCGTGACATGGGCTTATTGATCACATAAAGCTTACCCTGGGCACTCAAAACATTCTGTAAGTGTAACTTCCAAACTGGAAAGTTCTGGCCCGTAAGCTTCCACTTGCCCGTAATAAGGCGAAGTGATTCCTCAGGTGAATAAAACGGAATGCTAATTGGAGACATCTACAGAAGAATATAAATTCCAATTTAGTTTATAATTATATATAACTCTAATAAATTATTACCCTTAAAATAAATTTATTAGACTAGAATCCATATCTCACATGTGTCGGGAAGCATGTGATCATGTCAGACCGACTCATGCGATCTATGGTAGGTAAAACTATACCAATCGTATTCTAACTCGAAAATACGACTTCTAGATCGTCGGGACATCGGATATTAATAGTCCGTGCATATTTAGTCCCTCTAGTGCATTTTGGCCTGGTACCACCCAGTGAATAAATAATTACCAAAATAGATTCCACCACCCGGACCTGGACAAACTCTGGCCGGTACCACCCGGAGATAATTCGCAGAGTTTTATCACCCTCCAGTTTCGGTTTGAACACGGGCGTTCATAGTGTGTGCACTTACAACGCCCTATGTACCTTACACCAGAGGTGCCCCCAAAGTGGGTTGCACTTACTAATCTATGATTTGAACAATGGTCAAAATTGCCAGTTTCCTTTTTCAAGAACTTTGAAAAACTGGATCCAAACACTAACTGTATTTGTATCCTTTTAATTTTTAAACAATTTGTTCAAAAAGGCAATTTATATTTAATAGCAATTACGTAAATTAAACAACCACGCAATTTAAATATAAAAAGCATAGTCATAGCCTAAACCCTTAAACTAATGTTGTTTTGTGAGCCAACACAAAAACAACGGTCTCAACCCTAAGTGACAAAAGTCTTCAACTTCTGGCACTCCCACTGGCTCCGAGATCCATGGCCGTCGTCTTGTCTCCGTCTCGATGTAATTAAAATAATTATTACAAATGGGCTTTAAATGGCACGCAGGCCTCCCAACTAGTCTAACAAAATAATTAAAATTACAAAAAGGGTTGTAAATGGCACGCAGGCCTCCCAACTATTCTAAAACGGATAAATAAAAAAAACACAACCACGGGTCTAAAAGGGTTCAGCTATGACTCATTATAATTAAATAATTAAACGCAATTAGATAATTATAAAACTAATATTTAATTTTGGAAACTCAAAATTAAAACAATCTTGAACCGTTTTAACCTATCTGGTAAAAACGATTCTTAATTCAAGACCTTATCTGAAAACGAAACTCGCACGGGATCCGTTTACAAAACTTATCGAAAAACATATTGGTTACGATTTTGTTAATCAATTGATCAACTAATCGTGACCATCGAACAATAGTTTGTTTCTGCTAACGATGATGACGATGAATGCCACCATCGCCGCCCGTTCGAGAACAACCGGCAACAGCCGACGCCACCCAATCGGCAGCCATCGACCGCCGCCATGGTTGTCGCTCTCGATTGCGACGACGACAGCAGCAATCGCCGCCATCGCCGCCGCCGTTCCGGCCAAAACAAAATACGCCACCGCCACCGCTAAACCACCAACGACGGCAGCAGCTTAACGCCACCACCGTCGCCGTGGATGCGACGACAGCAGCAGCCACAGCCACCACCATCGCCGCGGACGCGACGACAGTAGCGGCCACAGCCACCACCATCGCCGCTCGATCGGCTTTCGTGAAAACAACCACCATCGATCGCCACCACCACAATCAGTGGGTGTGGCTGCGTCGATCTTAATTAACCACCGCCGCCACCATCGACCGACAGCAGCTACGGCTGCCGCCATCGACCGGTGGTCCCGATTCGGGAATCGCCACCACCACCACTATCGGTGGTGCGGTGGTGGCCTTCGACTACAACCGACGCCGCAACCACCAATCGGGTGGTGCGGCCGGCGATCACGACAACGGACGCCGCAACCACAATCGGTGGTGCGGCCGGTGTTGTTTTTCCCGGTGGTTGGTGGTTCGATCGGCTAACTGCCGTCGTTCCACCACGGTTTTTCAATTTTGATAGGTTTACGATAAAAACATAATTTTTTATAAAACCTATTTAACCAACAATTATATAAACCTGATCTGTAGGTTTAGGAAGTGGCTCTGATACCACTGTTGGGAATCGGAGGCTACGAAACATGCACAGCGGAATAAAAGGCCTGATTCCCAATCAAGGATCCAATCCTAAACACATACAGATACAAAAAGAGGGTTACGAAAAATTACCTCGTTGTTTGGTTTACGCGAACGAAACTGGACTGCTGGCGGGGAATACACCACTACTGCACCACCGTGAGATCGGTTGCTAGACCACCACTGGGTTCTTTCTCAGAAATCGATGGAGAGAGAGAGAAGAGGGTTTTTAGTTTTTCTCTGGGGTTTCTTTTCAGTTAAGATTGATTGAATTAATAAAACTGACCAGGGTTTGCCATATTTATAAAATTAAATATGGCAGTACCCAATAAAGAAAGCCCGTTTGATTAAAAGGCCCATTAAGCTTATTTAATCAAACTCAAACTCTTTATTTAATTAATAAACTATTAATTAAATAACTTAACCCTTTAATTAATTAATTAACTATTAATTAATCCAATAAAATATTCCAACTGATATTTTATATAACTAAATAATAAAAAACTATTTATTATTTATTTCTCACTCAATAATTAACTTGTACTAATTAATTATTCCATCAAACCACTTGATCTCCAATTGGGTGTGTAGCAGTGTGACCCACTAGTGTCTTATAACATTGGACACAGTAAACCCTGTTACTATCTTGCACATAATCCTAACACGCCAAACCAGCAGTCTGGCGATCACCAGATGGCCCCTGGACGTTTTCCTTTAAATACCAGCCTCTTCCTTCAGTTCAAAACACGATATACGATACGGGGAAGACACGTTTTACACGACACGAAGCAGAGACGATTCAGTGAAAGTCTGAGTGGTGCCGATACGCCGCGGGGTTCGATCTTTGATCATCCGTCGTTGTATTGTCGGTATCATGTCTACTATCATGTTTTCTGTTTTCATTATGTTTAGTGAGTAGTCTTTTAATAGTGGTACTTGTCATGGTCGATGAACCATTGTGGATGATGATTTGATACTTAATGTTTATTGGTTTGTTTTTGGTTGATTGAATATGTGTTATGGTTCCGTTCTGATTCTTATTGTTTGGTTATTTGAACTCATTGGTTGGGTGTATCTGTTTGACCAAAATAGATAGACTCCGATAGGATAATCAACCTACCTTAACCTACCCTTGGACCAAGAGAGTTGTGTTAAGTGGTTACTCGGACCGAGAGTGACCTGGAGGTAGAAAACCATACAATAGAATTAGGATCGGATTTCCGGTACTAGGTTGCCTGACAAACGACCTAAGTATTGGACTAGGAGGACCGAGACCTAGTTAAAGACCATAATCACTACATGCTAGGGTGTCCTAGACTTAAATTCCTACAATAACCAAAACAACCAAACCTTTGGCCTATTTAAATCATCCACTTGGGGATTCACTATACCATGATAAGTGCTACTGTTTTTCCTTCATATAGTTCTTAATTAATCTTTTTAATCGCTTTCTTAGTTCGTAGTTAATTTAGTTGTCCTTTTAGTATTAAAACCTTTTTCCTAAAACCGCCCCAAAAGCTTTAGGTTAATTAAACTGATTTAGATTAATAATCTACGATAACATTGACCGTTCCCAGTGGTAGATACGATACCTGGACTTTCCTACACTATATTACTCACGATCAGGTATGCTTGCCTGTATATGTGGTAACACAGTGGCTAGGCATTAGAGGTTAAAACTTGTTACGCTTTTTATGTATGATAATTACCGCATCACTTTAGTTTGGTTTATTTTCTTTAGTTCGTTTTTACTTTTTTTCTTTTTCTTTTTGGTAATTGATACAGCGACCTATGATCTTGAATCGAGCAGATCAGAACAGATTTCGTCACATAACCCGGGAAGTTTCTCTTTTTCCCAATTACTCCTTAATTGTTTTAACTGTTGCATTCAGGACACTGCAAATTTTAAGTGTGGGGAGGGGGTCATGTAGACTTATCTGTTTAAATGGGTTCACTTTTTGCTTTGTGGATTGTCGTTTTTCAAATTTTTGAAAGCTTTGAGATTTGACCCCAATTTTTTTCGAAATCTGAGATTGTTTTTGGAGCTGAGTTGCTTGCATAGGAGAACACTGAATAGGATTAGTTGAGTAAAAGGATGCCTTGGAATACCAATTACCATGAGTGCCTCACCCAATTCCTTTGAGAGTTTGAGCCTAATTGTTATTTATTTCGTGAGGAATACCGACTTTGACCCAAGGTAGAACTTGTCATTTGAATGCCTGTCGAGACCACATAAGAGAAGTATTTGTCACTATTGAACTGATAGAGGCCTTCGTTTCTAACCCTTTTAGCCTTCGTCAGATAACCTCATTATAAGGTTATTTGATTTGCCTAGCATTTGAATGAAAAGTACTCATCTTTAGTACTTTATCCCTTGTAACCCTTTTGAGCCTTAGCCTTTTCATTTATTTACCTACTATACACTTTATCCTTTAGCCCAGTTTTTATCTATCTTTTGGCCGTAGCTCAAAGTTGAAAGCTTTTCATGTTTCTGGTCCGTTTTATGAATCTGACAAATAGAGAAAGGGATTGTGAAAAAGAAAGAGAGAAAAAAAATAGTAAAAAGCAACATAGTTGCTACTCAAGAAAAAAAAATAGAGAGCTTGAAAGAAGTTAAAAAAAGAAAAGAAAAAAAAGATAGAAAACGACTCATTCAAAAAGAAAAATCAAAAGAGTCGATGTGCTTAAAAGAAAATAAATATTGAAGCCACAAATAAGCAATATGCTTAGGCCGATATAATAGTGATAGTAATAGAAATCCCGAGATCTAAATATCTCAAAAGTCAGATGATTAACTTGGATTTTGAACTGATTGGTTTTCAGGTTTTTGCTACAACCCTTAGTCACTTATAGATATCCTTTATCCTACCCTTAACCCTTAGCCTAACGTTACAACCCTAAAGTCCTCTTGATGGTTGACAACTTCTCAATGGTGGAGATTAGATTTGGTGACAAGCTTATGCATGCGGGAATTAGTCGAGTATTGGTGTGATCACTTACATATACACTTTTACCCCCGAGAGATACACTTTACATGATTATTCATACTATGTGAGGGTAAAAGGCTGATCTTGGTATTCGATTGCTTGATGTATCTTGTTTGTGTGTTCGATTGTGTGAGTATTCTTTGTTCTCTTGAATGATCTTGGGTGGAGATAATTTTGGCGTTATCTTTCTTATCTTTCAGTCTTTTGATTGATGACAATCAAAGCTTAAGTGTGGGGATTTTTATAACACCAAAATTATACATGTTTTGGTTGAGCTTAATTGTATGACTTTACCCCATTTCTCACCCATTTCTGGCCTAATTACTCACCTATTGGACTTATTATTGCTTTTGTAGGATTTGGAGGCCGTGGAACGGAAAAGTATGGAAAAAGGCGAGAAAACGTGAAAAATGCACAAAGACAATCCAGTAGCCTTTTGGCGATCGCGAGTTTTCAAGTTTAGCGCCGCCAAGTTAGCCAAGTTCGAAATCTAGGGTTTATCCTAAGTACTTCGCGCCGCGAAAGGGCCGTTTGGTGAACGCGAAATGGGCACTTATCTCTCCTTTTAAATACCAGCCTCCTCCTTCAGTTGTGATATACACGTAGAGAGTCGAATTTGTATTGAGTTCTGAGTTCTGTAGTGTTAGGAAGAGAGAGGATTATTGTGCCGATACGCTGCGGGGTTCGATCTTCGATCATCCGTCGTTGTACTGTCGGTATAATGTCTGTTTCTTTTCTCATACTTTCTCTTTTTACTATGTCTAGTGAGTAGTCTTTTATAGTGGTATTTATTGTGGTCGATGAACCATTGTGGATGTTGATTTTGTAATTTAATGTTTATTGGTTTGTTTTTGGTTAATTGAATGTGTGTTATGGTTCCGATCTGATTCGTATTGTTTGGTTATTTGAACTCGTTGGTTGGGTGTATCTGTTTGACCAAGATAGATAGACTCCGATAGGATAATCAACCTTTCTTGACCTACCCTTCATTTCGGAGAGTTGTGTTAGGTGGTTACTCGGACCGAGAGCGACCAGGTAGTAGAATACCATGCAATAGAGATAGGATTGGGTCACCGGTACTAGATTGTCTGACAAACGACCTATGTATTGGGACTAGGAGGACCAAGACCTAGTTGATAGCCATAATAGTCACATGTTAGGGTGTCTCAGACTTAAATTCCTACAACCAAACCTTTGGCCTGTTTAAATCATCCACTTGGGGATTCACTATACCATGATAAGTACTACTATTTTCCTTTATATAGTTTTCAGTCTTTTAATTGCTTTCTTAGTTCTTAGATAATTTAGTTGTCTTTTTAGTTATTAAACCTTTTTCATAAAAACCCCCCAAAGCTTTAGGTTAATTAAACTAGTCAAGATTAACAGTCTACGATAACTTGACCGTTCCTAGTGGTAGATACGATACCTGGACTTTCCTACACTATATTACTCACGATCAGGTACGCTTGCCTGTATATGTGGTAAGACAGTGGCTAGGCTTTTAGAGGTTAAAACTTGTTTTGCTTTTTATATACAATAATTACCGCATCAAGTGCATTTCTGCGTTTGAGACTTTGAAATATCATTTGACTAATGCCCCTATTATGGTCCCGCCTGATTGGGATCGACCTTTTGAGATTATGTGCGATGCGAGTGATTATGCCGTGGGTGCAGTTCTTGGGCAGCGTATAAACAATCATTTTCAACCAATTTGCTATGCAAGTCGAACTCTGAATGATGCCCAAGAAAACTACACCACAACTGAAAAGGAGCTTCTAGCGGTCGTTTTCGCCATTGAGAAGTTCCGATCCTATCTTGTGTTGTCCAAAATCATAGTGTACACGGATCACTCTGCCCTTAAATACATCTTTGCTAAGCCAGATGCTAAGCTGATGCGGTAATTATCATATATAAAAAGCGTAACAAGTTTTAACCACTAATGCCTAGCCACCGTCTTACCACATATACAGGCAAGCGCACCTGATCGTGAGTAATATAGTGTTGGAAAGTCCAGGTATCGTATCTACCACTGGGAACGGTCAAGTTATCGTAGATTAAATCTTAGATCAATTTAATTAACCTAAAGCTATTGGGGGGGGGGGGTTTGTATGAAAAAGGTTTTAATATTAAAAAGACAACTAAACTAAGTATTAACTAAGAAAGCAATTAAAATACTGATTTAAGATTATAATAAGGAAAAACAGCAGTACTTATCATGGTAAAGTGAATCCCCAATATGAATGATATGAATAGGTCGAAGGTTTGGTTGTTTTGACTATTGTAGGAGTTTAAGTCTGAGACACCCTAATATGTAAATATTATGGTTAGAAACTAGGATACGATCCTCCTAATTCCAATCCTAAATCGTTTGGTCCACAATTTAGAATCGGTAAACCAGTCCTAATTAATATTGCAATGGCTCTTCTACTATCTGGTCACTCTCGGTCCAAGTAACCTCTTAACACAACCTGTTGGTCCAAGGTCAGGCTAAGGTAGGTTGATTATCCTTTCGGAGTCTATCTGCTTTGGTCTAACAAATACACCCAACCAATTGAATTCAAATTGCCAAAACACTATCAATCAGAAAAGAACCATAATAAACATTCAATGAATCAAAACAAACCAGTAAACATTAATCACAAAAGTATCATCCATAAAGGTTCATCGACCATGACAAGCACTACTACTAAAAACTACTCACTGATCATAATGAAAACGAAAACAAAAGTAGACATCGACATGATACCGACATTACAACGACGAATGATCGAAGATCGTCTCCCGTAGCGTACCGGCACCACTCGGACTCTCCGTATCGTTTCTAGTGTAACCCGACTCAAATTGCATGCAAAACCGTATATTGGGAACTGAAGGAGGAGGCCGGTATTTAAAGAAAAACGTCCAGGGGCCATCTGGCGATCGCCAGACTGCAGGTTTGGCGACGCCAGATGCTTAAGTCAACCCTAATCTTCACTTCAGTCAAATCTGGCGGCGCCAGATTGAGAATCTCGCGATCGCCAAGTAGCTATTGTGTTGACTTTGTGCATTTTTCACGTTTTCTCGCCTTTTTTCGTACTTTTCCGTTCCACGGCCTCTAAATCCTACATAAACGATAATAAGCTCATTTAGTGCATGAAATGATCATAAACGGGTGAGAAATGGGGTAAAGTCATACGATTACGCGCAACCAAAACATGTATAATTTTGGTGTTATCAAAATCCCAACACTTAAGCTTTGATTGTCCTCAATCAAAAGACTGAAAGATAAGAAAGATAACTCCAAAATTATCTCCACCCAAGATCATCAAAGAGAACAAAGCATACTCACACAATCAAACACACAAACAAGACTCATCAAGCAATTGGATACCAAGGCCAACCTTTTACCCTCACATAATACGAATAACAATATAAAGTGTATCTCTCGGGGGTAAAAGTGTATATGTAAGTGATCACACCAATACTCGACTAATTCCCGCATGCATAAGCTTGTCACCAAATCTAATCTCCACCACTGAGAAGTTGTCAACCGTCAAGAGGACTTTAGGGTTGTAATGTTAGGCTAAGGGTTAAGGGTAAGATAAAGGATGTATAAGTGACTAAGGGTTTTGCAACAAAAACTTGAAAACTTAATCAGTAATGATCCAAACAGTAAAACAATCTGACTTTCGAGCAATGAAATTCTCGGGATGAGTATTCTCTTTCTTTTCTTTTTAGAATTGGCCTAAGCCTATGGCTTATTTGGGGCACAAATTCTTTTTGAATCTTTTCAGCTCTCATTCTTTTCTTTTTGTATTCTCGACTCTTTTGATATTTCTTTTCTTTTCTGAGTCTAAAATATTTTCTTTTCTCTCTTTTTTTTTTCAGAGCAGCAACTATGTTGCTTTTGGGCTCTTTTAAATCCCAATCCCATAAAAACTGTCAGATACGAAAAACTGGATCAAAACATCTCAAGAATCAAATTTAAGTCACGGCCAAAACATAGATAAAACAATTAGGCTCAAGGATAAAGTGTATAGTGGGTAATGAAATGAAAAGGCTAAGGCTCAAAATGGTTACAAGGGATAAAGTGTTAAAAAGTGAACACTTTTCAATCAAAGGCTAGGCAAATCAAATAACCTTAAGATGAGGTTATCTGACGAAGGCTAAAAGGGTTAGAAACGAACGCCTCTATCAGTGCAATGGTGATAAATACTCCTCTTATGTGGTCTCAACAAGCATTCAAATGACAAGTTCTACCTTGGGTCAAAGTCGGTATTCCTCACAGAAATAAACATATATAACAATTAAGGCTCAATCTCTCAAAGGAATTAGGTGAGGCACTCATGGTAATCAGTATTCCAAGGCATCCTTTTACTCAACTAATCCTATTCTGTATTCTCCTATGCAAGCAACTTAGTCCCAAAAATAATCTCAGATTTCGAAAAAATTTGGGTCAAATCTCAAAGCTTTCAAAAATTTGAAAAACGACAATCCATAAGCAAAAAGGTGAACCCAATTAAACAGATAAGTCTACATAACCCCCTCCCCACACTTAAAATTTGCAATGTCCTCAATGCAACAATTAACACAATTATGGAGTAATTGGGAAAAAGAGAAACTTCCCGGGTTATGTGATGAAATCTGTTCTGATCTGAGAGTTGTCCAAAAAATCGTGCTCGATCATAAATCATAAGTCGCCGTATCTACCAACAAAAAGAAAAAGAAAAAGTAAAAACAAACTAATAAAAATAAACTAAAACAAATTACTTAAAATCCTAAACAGTCCAAACAAATAAAAGTAAAAATTGTTCAAGCAAACCACACACAACCACGCAGTTCAAAAAAAAAAATTGTCTCAAACAACCATATCGAATAACGGAGAAAAAAGAGAGAGATCAATAAGGGCCACGAGGTTGGTTTTGCCAATCCTTGTAACTCGGGTAACCGGGCGGTGCATCCTCGGAGTATGGCCAAAATGGAGATGGAGCAAAAGCGGTATTCGGTTGAATACCGAAGTGGGAGGCCATCTGGTTCATCACTCCACTTTGCCAGTTGGCTTGGTGAAGAGCCTCCACTGTGTTATACTTCATATGCTGTTGATGACGGCCATAAGAAAGTGACATCTCCGAGAGTCGGTTACTCAAGTCTTGGTAACCCGAATATGCCGTCCATTCCGCCGGTTGTTGACCCGTACTCGTCCCACTCGTTCCGCCAATCTCGTGCGTGCTCCTTGGTGCTTGACTCGGTTGACTTCTCGGCTGACTCCTATAAGCTTGAGGATTATGGATCCATGCATTGTAGTCTCTTCCGGTCATGTGCTCAACCCTCGCTATGCCCATGCCTCGAAGTTGGTCCATGTCGATCAATCCCATCTCCCCAAGGTTCGTCATCGAGGCAATGGCGGCGTTGGTTAGGATACCGAAATGCTTGGCCAAGAGCGTCACGTACTGGCCACCAACTATGCGACTACCCTCTCGATAACCACTCGCCTTGGCGAGTTGAACGGAGATGAGATACAGAGCATTTGGATATTTATCATCCGTAGAGAGTTGCTCAAGAAGCCACAGATCATGCACGGTCACTTTCTCCTCACTCGAAGAACGAGCGTTCACCGCTTGAATAAGCATCCGGTGCAAGAGTCGGTCCTACGAAGCAAGAAAACCTTTCACCTTGAGGTTTCCATGATAATCACCATCACCCAAGATCGACCAAGCCAAACGTGGATCAAAACCATCGGGTCTTTTTGAAGTCGCCCACATATACTCCTCAAATCCGGGAGCATCAACATCCGATTGGGTGTATATCCCCAAGGCAAGAGCAAAGTCGATCAAAGAAAGAGATCTCCAAACGCCACCGAGTCGGAACGTCATGCACGTTTGATGAAATTCCCCAAGAGCCTTGATTGCATCAAAACGGAACGTGGCCACAAACTCCACGATAAGCTCTCGGTAGAGGGTCTCGGCAATATCGAAAACTCGCTCCCATGCATGGCATATGTAATACTCATTGCCATCCTCATCGTATGCGTGCTTTTCCAGAATTGCTTTTATGTCGTTCTCGACTCCCATCGATCCAAGAAGATCCCAATCGACTCTCTTTGGCATAAGCACTTGGCAGGGGAGAAGTCGGTTTACGATGTCCCGAAACTCCTCCCTCTTCGGGCCATTCAAAGTTGGGTCATTTGCAAAGGAGGTGAAAACATGACTTCCATCCGGTGCATGGAAGTTGGTTACTGCGGTCGTAGACGAGCGGGTTCTTTCTCTCTACAAAACCAAAATACCATTGTCTTAGATGAATTGGTTTCCAATGAATGCAAGACAAGGTTTATTCATGTCAAAATCAAATGAGACAAACACTTCCACGACTAACAAGTTCAAGTATCACAATCATGTACGAATCGAAGGACAAAGGGGATGTGGAACATCCCCACACTTGAACTTTTAGTTCAAGCACAATTACAAACCAATCTAGCTAACAAGGATGGAATGGGGGATTTTGGTGTTCTCAAAATCCCCACACTTATCATTTAACCACAATCACTAGATTAATCAATCAAATAGCATGCTAGAACAAGATATCAATCATAATGTATGGCATGCATTAATCTATAAGCTCTAAACAATCAATGGTGTATCAAGAACAATGCTAAATCCATTTAAGCAAACAAACACCATTGATGCCCCAAAACAAGATCTACATTTACCAAATCAAGCAATCCTCCCGAAATGGAAGTTAGGAAACGTACCTTATTCATGTTGAATGATGAAATTGAAGCTCAAGAAAGTCGAATTTCGCAAGAATGTGAGAGGGTTTGGCGGCGCCTAAGAGAAATTAGGGATGTGGGTTTGTGAAAAAGTGAGAAAAGAGGGTTAAAAACCCGTCTGTCCCGACTTCGCGTCGCGAAACCCAGGTTTTCGCGTCGCCAAACAGGAGGTCTTCAAAAATACCCTAGTTTTTAAACATTTCGCGTCGCCAAACGGCTCTCTTCGCGTCGCGAGTTTCGCCAAAACTTACCTGGTACCAGCCTTACCCACTTCGCGTCGCCAGATTTAGAATCTGGCGATCGCGAAATGCTTACTGTTTCCAACTTTTGAAAATTTTCATCGCATTCTGAATTCGCTCGAATTTTGTTTTTATCTCCTCCGTATGGTTACCTAAGCAATATCAAACGAAAACATTAATAAAAACACACACGAAAATCATTAAAAACGAAAGAAAATCAAAAAGCTCGGGTTGCCTCCCGAGAAACGCTTCATTTTTGGACGGGTCTAGAGCTCGACCCCACTTTCGGTTCATTTCTTGGCACGTCGGGCTGACGAGCCCTTCTTCTTTCTGTGATCTTTCTTGGAGGATCCCGGTTCATTGGTTGATTGCTCCTTTTTGCGCATCGGGTTTAGATAGTCCTCCGTTTTCTTTCCATGCTCATGTGGGAGTAACGGGCGGTTCGTGTTCTTGTTGTAGGCCAGAGAAGGATCTTCATATGGTTCATCGAGGTGTCTAACCGGCTCTCCGTTAGGATCAAAGTAAATCCGATTGTCTCCATTGCCTAAGCTCGTGACTTGATTTCGCATATCGGTATTCACTTGAGCGGTGTGCAAGAAAGATCTCCCGAGAATTATCGGGATCTCCGTATTCTGTGGAAGGTTAGCTATGACGAAGTCCGTATAGTACACAAATTTGCCAATGCGAATTGGGACTCCTTCCGCTATTCCTAATGGTGTTGTCATGTAACCGTTCACCCCTCGGTATTGATAGTTTGTTGGCATGATCTTTTTGACTCCCATTTTCCTGCAATAACCAACAGGCATCATATTAAGAGCGGCACCTGAATCAACCAAAGCAAGACCACTAAATTTATGACAAGAAATAGGTAAGTTGTAACTCCCTGGATCATGCTTGATTGGTGCGATGTAGATGAGGTCATCTTTCGCTGCTTTCTCCTTCTCTTTCTCCTTTTCTTTCTCCTTGCCCTTATCTTCTTTCTTCGGGATCACGAACTCCGCGTATCCGCCTTGCTTTCCATCTTCCTCCTCATCATCACTTGAAGCTTCGGGTACTTTGAGTCTTAGGTGTTCGAATGACACGGTGAACCCCTCCGAATCGTAATCCGTGGCATAATCGGGCTCACTTTCACTCTCGGTTTCCACGTACTTCTTTGTGTAGATGTCCGTCGACTTCTTCTTTGACGGTTCTCCGGTTATCATGAGCATCGGCTTTACGTTCTCCACCTTCGGGTTGACTTGTGGTTGTGTTGGCAATTCTCCTTGAGTTCTTTCACTTAGCATTTGCGAAACACGTCCAACCTGCAATTCCAAATTCTGGATGGTGCTTTGGTGATTACGTAAGTATGAACTTACCTCATCGTTTAGCTTCTTTTGTGCATCCATGAATTGGATAATCCGATCTTCGATAGAAATACGTGGCTCTCCATCCGGTCTTTGGTTCTGTTGAGTTGGTGCAAAGAAACCAGGAGGTCTCGGAATGAAATTACGGTTGTTGTTCCACCTCCCCTGGTAATCGCCTCGGTTGATATAGTTCACTTCCTCGGGTGTCATCATGGGTTTGTTCGGGCAATCCTTAGTCAAGTGTGGTCCATTGCACTCCTCGCATCCAACCTGCAAAGCATGAACAGATTTAGTTAGTTCTTTGATTTTTCTTTCAAACTTTACCTGTTGGTTTTTCATAGCGGCTAATTCATCGGATGGATCGAAGTCGGTTGAGATTTTTCCGGCCATCCTTGGGATTTGCTAACGCTTGTCCGTCCTCCAATCTATGTTATGTATGAGCATGTCTTCGAGGAGCTTGTAACCTTCCGTGGGCGTTTTGTACATAAAGACACCACCTGCAGATGAATCCAAAGTAGCTCGTGAGGAATAAGCAAGTCCACTATAGAAAGTTTGAACATGTTCACTCTTATTCAACTCGTGACTCGGGCACGAGTTTAAGAGGTACTTGAAACGTTCCCATGCTTCGGATATAGTCTCCCCGTCTTGTTGTTGGAAAGATCGGATCTCGGCTCACAATTTGTCGATTTTGGATGGTGGAAAGAATCGGGAAAGGAACTATGAACGAAGTCCTTCCCAAGTAGTGATGGAACTTGGCTCTAAGGATCGCAACCAAGCCCTGGCTTCTCCGGTAAGCGTTAGAGGGAAGACCCGAAGACGAATTGGATCATCCCGGTCTGCCTCTATTTTGAACAGATCACAAACATCCACGAAGTTTTCCATGTGAACGATAGGATTGCTATCGTTTTTCCTGTCGAAGGTAAGATCCTTGATCATGTGTAGGAGCTTCCCCGGGATTTCCTTGTTCAGGTTCGGCTTCGTGATTGGATTGGTGGGTACAGTTGGAGCGGCTCTCCTGGCGGTCCACATCGGTGCCTCTTCTCCCATCTCAAAAGTAAAAGCTCTCGGGCGAACTTTGTTTGCTTTTGATTTCTTTTTGTTTCTTTTTCTGAACTCTCTCTCCGGCTCCTCAAATGGCTCTAACAAGTCTGCCGTGACTGAAATCACAACAAACGGTTACGGGCAACTTGCGGGAAACAAAGAGATAAAATAAAAATAAAAATAACTAACTAAACTAAAAAGCAGAAAACTTTCAAGGGACAGAATCCCTCACAAGGATCGATTAACAAAACTAACTAAGACTAAAATCTAACAACTACCGTTCCCCGGCAACGGCGCCAAAAACTTGGTGCGGTAATTATCATATATAAAAAGCGTAACAAGTTTTAACCTCTAATGCCTAGCCACCGTCTTACCACATACACAGGCAAGCGCACCTGATCGTGAGTAATATAGTGTAGGAAAGTCCAGGTATCGTATCTACCACTGGGAACGGTCAAGTTATCGTAGATTAAAGCCTAGATCAATTTAATTAACCTAAAGCTATTGGGGGGGTTTTGTATGAAAAAGGTTTTAATATTAAAAAGACAACTAAACTAAGTATTAACTAAGAAAGCAATTAAAATACTGATTTAAGATTATAATAAGGAAAAACAGCAGTACTTATCATGGTAAAGTGAATCCCCAATATGGATGATATGAATAGGTCGAAGGTTTGGGTGTTTTGACTATTGTAGGAGTTTAAGTCTGAGACACCCTAACATGTAAATATTATGGTTAGAAACTAGGATACGATCCTCCTAATTCCAATCCTAAATCGTTTGGTCCACAATTTAGAATCGGTAAACCAGTCCTAATTAATATTGCAATGGCTCTTCTACTATCTGGTCACTCTCGGTCCAAGTAACCTCTTAACACAACCTGTTGGTCCAAGGTCAGGCTAAGGTAGGTTGATTATCCTTTCGGAGTCTATCTGCTTTGGTCTAACAAATACACCCAACCAATTGAATTCAAATTGCCAAAACACTATCAACCAGAAAAGAACCATAATAAACATTCAATGAATCAAAACAAACCAGTAAACATTAATCACAAAAGTATCATCCATAAAGGTTCATCGACCATGACAAGCACTACTACTAAAAACTACTCACTAATCATAATGAAAACGAAAACAAAAGTAGACATCGACATGATACCGACAATACAACGACTGATGATCGAAGATCCTCTCCCGTAGCGTACCGGCACCACTCGGACTCTCCGTATCGTTTCTAGTGTAACCCGACTCAAATTGCATGCAAAACCGTATATTCTGAACAAAAGGAGGAGGCTGGTATTTAAAGAAAAACGTCTAGGGGCCATTTGGCGATCGCCAGACTGCAGGTTTGGCGACGCCAGATGCTTAAGTCAACCCTAATCTTCACTTCAGTCGAATCTAGCGGCGCCAGATTGAGAATCTCACGATCGCCAAGTAGCTACTGTGTTGACTTTGTGCATTTTTCACGTTTTCTCGCGTTTTTTCGTACTTTTCCGTTCCACGGCCTCCAAATCCTACATAAACGATAATAAGCTCATTTAGTGCATGAAATGATCATAAACGGGTGAGAAATGGGGTAAAGTCATACGATTACGCGCAACTAAAACATGTATAATTTTGGTGTTATCATAAGCCCAAACTCATACGATGGATACTTCTGTTGCAAGAGTTTGATATAGAGGTAAGAGATAACAGAGGCGCCGAAAATTTGGCTACTGATCATCTGTCTCGCTTGGAGAATCCAGATATGGATTCCGGGGGCATAGAAGTCATTAGGGATAAATTCCCCGATGAAGACCTCAATATGATTAAGACCGTAGGAGAGGACCCTATACCTTGGTATGCAGATTTTGCAAACTATCTTGATGCCGGTGTTCTCGTTAAAGGTATGAATCATAAAGGGTAAGTTTTTCTCAGATCTTAAGCATTACTTTTGGTTCAAGCCCCATTTGTTTAGAATAGGACCTGATAGGATGCCCCGTAGATGTGTCTCAGGCCCTGCTGCTTGGGACATTCTCGATAACTGTCACAAAGGCCCCACGGGAGGCCATTTTGGAGCTAATCTCACTGCCAGGAAAGTCCTCGAATCAGAATTTTATTGGCCTACGATTTTCAAGGATGCTCACACTTTAATAAAACTTGTGATGCCTGTTAGAGGGTGGGCTATATCACAACGAAAGATGAGATGCCTCAACAGAACATTTCTGTTAGTGAAGTGTTTGATGTTTGGGGAATCGATTTCATGGGACCCTTCCCCGACTCCAAAGGCAACAAATACATCCTTGTGGCAGTTGACTATGTTTCTAAATGGGCCGAACCGAAGGCTTCACCTACAAATGATGCTAAAGTAGTAGTTGACTTCGTGAAATCTCTTGTATGTAGGTACGGATGTCCGAAGGCGATCATCAGCGATAGAGGTATGGGGTACATCATCGGTTTTCGACCGCCTATCATCCGCAAGAAAATGGACAAGCGGAAAACACCAATCGAGCATTGAAACGGATCTTGGAAAAGACAGTCGATAAAAACCCAAAGATATGGTCACAAAAGCTTGAATATGCACTATGGGCATATCGTACGGCCTACAAGACGCCAATTGGAAGCACTCCTTATCGAATGCTTTACGGGATGGCGTGTCACTTACCATTCGAGTTCGAGTACAAAGCATTGTGGGCGCTCAAAAAGGTTCACTTGGATGATATTGCAAGTGGAAAGGAACGACTGATAAACTTGCATGAATTAGAGGAGCTTAGATCTCTTGCATATGAGAACTCGAAATTCTACAAGGAACAGCGAAAGAAATGGCACGATGCGCATCTAAAGGAAGTAAAGGTGTTCAAGGAGGGAGACAAGGTACTAATGTATCAAACTCGCTTAAAATTTTCTCCCGGTAAGTTAAAGTCACGGTGGATAGGTCCATACGTTGTTTTAAAAGCTTATCCCTCCGGATATGTGGACCTAATGACCGAAAGAGGAGAATTCAAGGTAAATGGCCATAGACTAAAACTTTATAATGAAAACGACCCTGTCAGAAATGGCGAGGTCTGTCATCTTTCTGAAGAGCCACCTACCTATTTGTTTCCCCGAGTCAGGCTCGTGACTCGTTACAAAAACAAGCGCTTCTCGGGAGGCAACCCGTGTTTTTCTTAGTTATTTTTGTTCTTGTGTGTTTTCTAATCAATTTTGCAATGTTAGTCAAAGGAAATCACAACCCGATCAAAAGTTGACAAAAGCCAAACAGAAGCCTCTTCGCGATCGCGAAGTTTTAACTCTCGCGACGCGAAGTGAGAAGGAAAGGTAAGTTCTCGTTCTGATGTAGTTTCGTGATCGCCACCTTTCTAGTTTCGCGATCGTGAAGGAGGAAAATTCTGAAAATAGTGCTTCAATTACGACTCCGCGACGCGAAGCCTTTTACTTCGCGACGCGAAGTTCGGAACGAGGGATTTAAATTTAATTTCTAAAACCCTATTCTTAGTTTTCTCCCTTTCCCTTTGGTTTTTCTCTGCAATCTCTTCCCATCCTGCAATTCCATGGCGTCAAAGAGAGCTTCATCTTCTCGCAATGTTCAAGACCATCCGTGCTTGTCTTTTGATTCCGATAACATCTTGCGTAGCGAAAAGATGTCTTTGATGATTGAGCTTGATCGCTTAAAAAAGCGAGACATTGAGATAGGATCAATAGTGGATCTACACTTTGTTGATGAGATAGGATTTGGGGATCGGCTTTCAAGCCTCTTGAGGAGAGAGTACCGCGATCGATTTGGTGTACTTCGTTTTGTAAGCAACGATTGATGAAGATAGATTTGATGGCCCGTGTGTAAGATTCCGTTTGCTTGAAGAATGGAATGGAGTTACACTACCTCGTTTTGGAGTGTTGCTCGGAATCTTTACGGCGGCTCAATCGAGGTCCGAGTACTTTTGTCATTACTTCCTAACCGGTGCTTGTGAGCCTAGTGCCGAATTCTCGGGTGCGGAATTTTGGGCAACCATTGGATCGGGGCCGTACCTACAGTCTAATACCAAGGAAAGTTCTATCATTCTACCCGAGCATCGCCTTCTTCATCGGATGCTAGTTCATTCATTTGCTTATCGGAAAGCTATCAAGGAGAAGGTACCGGAAGGTGATCTTTGGCTTCTTTCGCGATTGGTCGATCGGAATGCGATAACAAATCTTTCTTTTGTGATGGAAAAAATGTTCCAAAGTACCGTCAAGGTGCATGATAAGGCCGGAACGGGTCTTTGTGGAGGACACTTCGTTACGGTTATAACGGAGAAATTGGGAACTCTTACGCCGGAAGTTTGCTCAACTCTTACCAAGCTATCTCCTTTGGGAATTCTCGACAAGGTTCTTTTTCGTTCAATGAAGCTACTTGCACTGGGACCGCAAAGGGGTACTTTTGTTTGGATTGGGGATGCCGCATCCCATGAAAGGCCGATCGGTATGGCTACTTCACCACCTCAACCAACCTTTCCGGGGCAATCAAGCAACCCTCCGCCGGCAAATCAACAAAGTGGGTCTAGTAATCAACAAGAATCGGGATCTATTCATGAAGCTATTCAGGGGTTATCGGAACAGTTGGGAAGCGAACATCACGATATCATGGAGCGACTCGACCGGATTTCATATAACATGTATGGTGTTCGTCGAGAATTGTCATGGGTCACCGCGTCGATGAACGAGTACTTTAAAAGCGTGGGACATGCTCCTTCAGCTTCTCTTGAACCTCATCCCGTATGGCGTGATGGTGATGACGCTCCTGCTGGCTACACAACCTATGATGAATGGGCTTTTGAAAACCGTAGCTGATCGGTTTTATTTGATTCGATTGGGTTGTACTTTACTTTGAACTTAAAACTGTGTGGTTTGGTTTGGTTTGGTTGGACATTTTTTTTATTTTTGTTTGGTTTGTTTAGGATTTAAGACTTTTAATTGTTTGCTTAGCTTGGTTTATTTTTCTTTTGTTCGTTTTTACTTTTTCTTTTTCTTTTTGGTAACAGATACAGCGATCTATGATCTTGAACCGAGCACGATTCTGGAATACTCTCTCTCAGATCAGATTTCGTCACATAACCCAGGAAGTTTCTCTTTTTCCCAATTACTCCTTAATTGTTTTAACTGTTGCATTGAGGACACTGCAAATTTTAAGTGTGGGGAGGGGGTTATGTAGACTTATCTGATTAAATGGGTTCACTTTTTGCTTTTCGGTTTGTCGTTTTTCAAATTTTTGAAAGCTTTGAGACTTGACCCCAATTTTTTCGAAATCTGAGATTGTTTTTGGAACTCAGTTGCTTGCTTAGGAGAACACTGAATGAGATTATTTGAGTAAAAGGATGCCTTGGAATACCAATTACCATGAGTGCCTCACCCAATTCCTTTGAGAGTTTGAGCCTAATTTTTTATTCATTTCGTGAGGAATACCGACTTTGACACAAGGTAGAATTTGTCATTTGAATGCTTGTCGAGACCACGTAAGAGAAGTATTTATCACCATTGCACTGATAGAGGCCTTCGTTTCTAACCCTTTTAGCCTTCGTTAGATAACGTCATCTTAAGGTTATTTAATTTGCCTAGCCGAATTTTTGAAAGTACTCACTTTTAGTACTTTATCCCTTGAAACCAATTTTGAGCCTTAGCCTCTCATTTCTTTACCCATACCATATATCCTTTAGCCTATCTTTTTATCTATCTTTTGGCCGTAACTTAAATTTGAGAACTTGAGATGTTGTGATCCATATTTTTCATGTCTGACAATTAAAGAGGAATTGTTTTTGAGCTAAAAAGAAAAGAAAAGAATGACTCAAATGTAACACCCCGCTAAAGCGGAATCGCGAGGTGCAACAGTACAGATTTCATAGCGATAGGAAATAAATACCATCATTCATTCATTCATTCAAAACGCAAAACACCAAAAGTAAAGTTTACAAAGTCATTACAACCAACCCAAATTTAAAGTTTACTACATAGCAAAACAAATTACGAGTCTAAAATTAACGACTAAGAACGTCCAAATCAAACATTATTGATCACCTTCTGATTTCCTGAAAAGCATGTTAAAAATCAAGTGTCAACTACGCGAGTTGGTGAGTTCACAGAATTTTTATTTACGCAAAACATTTCACCAATAATCTTTGTCATGAGAGAAATTTCTTGGACGTTTACTAACGTCAAAATTTTAATTATGCATAAGATACGCAAGGTTGAGCCACTACAAGCCGTTAACCCCCAACGAATACCTCAGAGGTGGTAGCGGACCACATGGGCAGAGCGTTTCCCAGCAAACTACCTCAGCGGTGGAACCTAGTCCACATGTGTAGAATGCTAAAATCTGATTTCGTGCACCCCCAACTCGTCAGTCAGTAAGGTGGGTATTGGTACCAAATAGCGCTATCCACTAAGTCATAGGCTCCCAACGGAGTTAATAGTAGTGTTTATTGTAAGGGGAATTTACTCAACGTGTATCAATATAATGCATTAACACTTGCTAGAAAGCAACAATTTAACATATGTCTCATTACTTACTTAGAGCATAATTCAACAAATTTTCATCACAACATGCTTTTCACCCCAAAACATAAAACGGTAAAATCGGGGCTGTGAGTACTCACCTCAAGCGTTTAGTGCGGATTCGTAAGGGTTGGTGCGTGATCTAATTCCCGGCTCCGAACTATGGTCTCCCTATCAAACACGAAATTTTAACGTAAGTTCTAGGTCCAACGGTCCTTATCAAAAATCGTACCGAAATCCATATAATGCCATTATGTTATTTTTATAGTCCAATCTAATAAAAATTCATTTTATCACATTTTAAAGTCTTCCAAACATTTTGGAAGTTCAAAGTTTATAAATTTGGATTTTTATGAAATTTCCAGAATCTGCCAAAAATTTTGGGTTGTAAAAATTACTACTTTGAACTTAGGTCCTCTAAATATTAAGTCCTTAAATGTTTACCCTCTGAATTAGGGGATGTTAGGAACAATTTCACCAAATTTCACAATTTTTAGAGGTGTTTTACTATTTTTAAACATTTTTGCAAAATCAGTGGTCCCCCTTTATTTTCCAGAAATACCTTTCAGTGATGTTTTAATCATAAATAATTCATAACACCATCAAATTACGAATTTCAAAATAGATTTTCTAGCCAACACATATACCAAGCTTTTGGGACAAGATTCATATCATTTGGGTGGTTTTTGAGGGAGATATGACCTCTTAAAGTAGTGCATGTGTAATCTGCCACAAGGGGACAGCCTACACCACTATCTTATTCTCATTGGTTAAACCCTCAAAACTCCTCTAAATGACCTGATTTTGGACTCATTGGAAAGCTAACTCAAAGTACTTGAGTTTAGAATCAAGAAGTTTGTATTTTAGATAAGTTATCAAAGAGTTATACAAGTTTAAAGATGACCCAAATTCCTGACCAAGTGCTGTTGCACACGAAAATGTTTCATGATGGTTTGGGTTCAAATCTTGGTGTTTTTGTACAAATCCAGTGGGGTTTGAACCCTAACACTTTAAATATCAATCCATAAAAATATCATGAAGAAATGAATACGAGAAGACCCTTTTTGGGTCGTGTAAAGTACATGCAAAAGTATTGACAGAATCTGTCAAAAGTCCAACATCATTTCCACCATTTAAAACACATAAAATCATAACTCTTTGGGGTTTTTCTTGCTATTTTACCCCCAAATCAGATTGTACAAATGAAAAATAACCTAAACATGATTTGATACCATCAAAGCTCATGCATGAACTATTAAACAAGTCTAGCCCAAGAATGATGGTCAAAAACAACAATAACAAGAATTTTTGCATTCAAACTTGTGTTCTTATGGGGGATTCATGGATTTTCACCTTCATAGAATGTTTTAACACATTTCCAAGGTTATATCTCATCCCCAAACAACAAGAGGATCAAGAAACCATAGAGGTAGGTTTAAACCTCAAGAAAACATGAAAAAGAGGCTCAAAATGCTTGAAAAACGAAGTTAAACACTTATCTAACTATCTTACCTTTGATAGACACTTATGAAACCTTCAAAATCAACTTGAATCTTCAAGAAAAATTCAGATTTCTTGAAGATATGGTGGCTGGATTTTGGGAGTGTTTGAGAGAATTTTAGAGTGAGAAATAAGTTAGAGAGAGAGAGGATTTGAAAAGTGGTGTGGGGAAGAGAAATCAATTATGATTTTGAAAGAAAAGAGAGGAGGAGAGAGTGTAGGGGGGGGGGGGGTGGCCGGCCCTTGTGGGTCCCACCTACCCTCTCATATATTTTTTTTTTAATTTTATTTAAAGATGTATAATTTATACAGTTTATTCAAAACGGTACCGGGTTTTCGGCGTTTTTCGGCGAAAACCGATTTTTCGAAGGTGGTTTTTGGATTATTTAGGTCAGATTACATATATTTTAAACAAAATGACTTAAATTTCCAAAATTTACTTTAGATTTGACATTTTAGGATATTCGGACGATTTCGGACCGGTACAGGCTTTCCGGACAATTTTCGGGACTTTTAGGGTTTTTGCCTAAGTTTTTCATGCAAACTAACCTAGTTTCACTTAAAACTTAAATACTATCATTTTCACCTACGGAATGCTACTGAGTGAATTTTTACGAGTAGCTAACCTGGAGGTCGAAACTGACGGTTGTCACATTTACCCCCGGTTGAAAGAAATTTCGTCCCGAAATTTAATTCTTGCTGCTCCCACAGGGGTTCTTTGAGAATAGATGCGGATATTTGTCCTTCATGAACGCCTCCCGCTCCCAAGTGAACTCAGGTCCGTGCCGGGAGTTCCATCGCACCTTGATGATTGGTATTTTGTTGCGCCGGAGTTGCTTGATTTCTCGGTCAAGGATCTCAATTGGTTCCTCCGCGGCACGCAGTTGTTCATCAACTTGTATTTCCTCTAAAGGCGAAATCACTGTCTCTTCCGACAGACATTTCTTTAAATTAGACACATGAAACGTGTCGTGAATGGAGCTGAGTTCTGAGGGTAAGTCCAACCTGTAAGCAACTGGTCCGATTCTTTCTACAATCTTGAATGGTCCCACATAGCGGGGGCTCAATTTCCCCTTCTTCCCAAATCTTATCAAACCCTTCCAAGGTGATACCTTTAACAAAACTCTATCGCCAACTTGAAATTCTAGCGGCTTCCGCCGGTTGTCAGCATAGCTCTTCTGGCGATCTCTAGCTGCTGTAAGCTTCTCTTGCACTAGCTTAATCTTATCGGTGGTCTCTTGTACGATATCGGGTCTAATCAGCCGATTCTCTCCCACTTCCAACCAATTGAGTGGGGATCTGCACCTGCGTCCATACAGCGCCTCATACGGGGCACACTGAATACTTGCATGATAACTGTTATTGTAGGAGAACTCAACTAAAGGTAGATGATCATCCCAGCTACCTCCAAATTCCAACACACGTGCTCGCAGCATATCCTCCAACGTTTGTATCGTTCTCTCGGTCTGCCCATCGGTCTGAGGATGGTAAGCCGTGCTCAAGTCCACGCTGGTACCCAATGTTGTCTGCAGTGACTGCCAAAACCGAGAAGTGAATCTACTGTCTCTATCGGAGATGATCGAGATTGGCACTCCATGTCGCATAACTATCTCATCGACATATAATTGCGCGAGCCTATCAATGCTATAAGTTTCCCTTATTGGTAAGAAATGCGCAGATTTCGTGAGTCGGTCAACGATTACCCAAATCGAATCATGGCCCTTTTTAGTTTTGGGTAACTTGGTCACGAAATCCATCGATATCCTTTCCCACTTCCATTCTGGGATTTCCGGTTGCTGTAAAAGTCCGGATGGTTTCTGATGTTCCGCCTTAATTCTCGCGCAAGTCATGCATCTGCTCACATAGGTGGCGATATCCTTCTTCATTCCAGGCCACCAATAATGTTCCTTTAACCCTTTGTACATCTTGTCAGAACCTGGGTGTATCGAGTACCTTGATTGATGGGCTTCATCCATGATCCATTTCCTTAACTGATCGACTTTCGGAACCCAAATTCTATCCTTGAAATAGCACACTCCATCCACTTTCTCCTCGAATTCCTTTTCTATGCCGTGAAGAGTTTCTTTCCTTAGGTTGTCAGTCATTAAGGCTTCCCTCTGAGCTTCCAGTATCTGGCTTTTCAGACTTGTCTGCACTATCATTCCCATGGCTCGCGTTCTGATAGGCTTCACTATTTCTTTCCTGCTTAGCGCATCGGCTACTACATTCGCCTTCCCTGGGTGATATTTGATCTCGCAATCATAATCACTGAGCAACTCCACCCATCTTCTCTGCCTCATGTTCAACATCTTTTGATCAAGAATATGTTGAAGGCTCTTATGATCCGTATAGATGGTGCACTTAGTGCCGTAGAGATAATGTCTCCAAATCTTAAGGGCAAACACCACTGCTCCGAGTTCCAAGTCGTGAGTGGTGTAGTTCTTCTCGTGGACCTTCAGCTGTCTGGATGCATAGGCAATGACCTTCTCGTTCTGCATCAAAACACATCCTAAACCTTGATGTGAAGCATCGCAATACACCACGAAGTTATCCGTTCCTTCGGGTAATGCTAGAATGGGTGCATTGCACAACTTATGCTTGAGCAACTGGAATGCTTCCTCTTGTTTCTCTCCCCAGATGAACTTCTTGTCCTTTTGCGTTAAAGTTGTCAACGGCTGCGCAATCTTAGAGAAATTTGCGATGAACCTTCGGTAGTAACCTGCCAAACCGAGAAATTGTCGAATTTCTGTTGGGGTCTTCGGGGCTTCCCATTTCTTTATGGCCTCGATCTTAGCTGGGTCGACGTGTATTCCTTCTTTGTTCACTACATGTCCTAAAAAGTGAACTTCTCGGATCCAAAATTCGCACTTCGAGAATTTGGCGTATAACTGTTCGGCTTTCAGCAGTTCCAATATCAGCCTCAAATGATGCTCGTGGTCCTCCTTGCTCCTTGAGTAGATTAGAATGTCGTCTATGAAGACAATTACGAACTTATCTAAGTATGGTCGACATACTCGGTTCATTAGATCCATGAACACTGCTGGAGCGTTCGTCAACCCAAAAGGCATGACTAAGAACTCATAATGACCATAACGAGTTCTAAACGCTGTCTTTGCGATGTCTTCCTCACGCACTCGCATTTGATGGTAACCAGATCGAAGATCGATCTTGGAGAAGTACGTTGCTCCTTGCAGTTGATCGAATAGGTCGTCGATGCGCGGAAGAGGGTATCGGTTCTTGATGGTGATCTTGTTCAGCTCCCTATAGTTAATGCACATGCGGAAGGATCCATCCTTCTTCTTGACGAACAACACAGGGGCTCCCCAGGGGGAGGAACTGGGTCGGATAAAACCCTTGTCTAACAACTCTTGAAGTTGGCTAGACAGCTCCTGCATCTCGGACGGCGCTAGTCGATACGGCGACTTTGCTACAGGTCCTGCTCCTGGAACTAAGTCGATGTGGAATTCTACTTGTCGTGGCGGAGGTAATCCGGGTAACTCTTCCGGGAATACCTCAGGAAATTCACGTACTACTGGAATATTCTAAATTGACTTCTCTTCTGTTTTCTTGTCTATCACGTGCGCCATGAATGCTACACAATCCTTTCTCAGATGGCTACGCATTTTCATGAATGACACTAACTTAAAGTCCCTTTTCGGCTTCTCTCCATGTACTTTCAGTATACTTCCCTCGGGTAGCGGTAGCGTAACTATCTTCTCAGCACAGCATATCGTCGCTTGGTGGTTGGACATCCAGTCCATGCCAACTATTATATCGAAGCTCCCTATCTTGATCGGGATTAGGTCTATACTAAAATCTTTTCCTGCTAAGCCTAAAGTGCATCTTCTGATTACCTTATTAACCTTAACTAGTTCTCCGTTAGAATATTCGATTATTTGCTCCTCTTTTAAATTCTGAGACTTCTTGTTTATCTTAGGCCTAAATTCTAGCGACACATAACTTCTATCTGCTCCGGAATGAAAAAGCACAGTTGCAGGATAGTTGTTGAGAAGAAACGTACCTGTGACCACATTCGGGTTCTGCTTTGCTTCCTCTGCTCCAATCACAAAGGCTCTACCTCGAGCCAAACCTCCCCGAGTTCCTTGGTTCGCTGCAGGAGTTGTGTTTGCAATAGGCCTCTGGTGTCGCTTGGGGCACATGTTTCGATAATGATCGGGGCTTCCACACTCAAAACAGGTTCGTCCTTGTCCATACCTACAATCTTGTGCAACATGCCCTGCTCGATTGCACTTCTGGCAAATGATGCACCTCCCATAATGTTGTCGGTGACACTTATCGCACGCCTGCTGTGGCCCTTTCCCCCTTTCTTGGACTGGCGTCTGAATTCCAAAATTCCTCGTTACTCGTCGATCCTTGATGATCTTCTGTCCAAACTTGCCTCTCGTAGGTTCCTCCACCTTCCTCTTTCCTTTCGCTCCATCACTTGTAAACGTTCCTGATCGGACTGCATTGTTGGTGAGTCGGTTTGCCAGATTGACTGCCTCTTGCAGAGTTTTCGGGTCTGCTGCGGTTACGTTTCCCCGGATTACTGGTGATAATCCCCAGACGTATCAATCCACACGGTTCTGCTCGGGCGTTACAAGATGCGGTACTAGCCTAGCCAGTTCATGGAATCGGGTAGTGTAAGTGGTGACATCATTTCCTTTCATCTCATGGTGCCATAACTCCGCTTCCAATTTCTGTATCTCACTTCGCGGACAGAATTCATCTTTAAGCATTTTCTTGAAATCCTCCCAAGATATTTGACTGGTTGCCTCACGTCCACGGGTCTGAACTTGGGTATTCCACCAAGTTAGAGCTCGTCCTTGCAACAGGCAGGCAGCATATTCTACCTTGTTTCTCTCCGTACATTTACTGATATGAAGGACAGATTCCATGCCCTCTATCCAAGTCAGTAATCCAACCGCTCCCTCGGTTCCGTGGAATTCCTTAGGATTGCAACTACGGAAGGATTTGTACGTACACTCCCTTTCTCTGTGCTCTTGATTGTGATTTTGATTAACATTGAATCCAGCTGCCACTTGACTAACTATATTAGGGAGAGAGGCTATAACTTGCTCTGAAACGAGTCTGGCAAGTTCCGGGTCTTCCCTTCTTGGAGGCATGTTTCTAAAACATAACCATAATAAAGGCATTTAGTGATGAGCTAACAAAGTCTAAGTTTTTGTAACTTACTAACTACCCACTTATTCAAACCATAGTGTTTTTGCAACATATTAAACTTATTATACCCACCAACGAGGTCATTAGATATATAGTAATTAAACACTCCATTCATACGCATAAAGTGCAAATATAACATGCAACTCATAATGAACCATATAATCATAACGTAGATATCATCATCTAAAATAGATAAACCAAAAGATCATAACGTTTTACAGTCATCCAAAGGCAAAAGATCAGAATTGTTCAATAACTGGGCGTCACGCCCCAAAATAACCATCCAAAAGTTTCATTTCCAGAAATCCCAAATAAAGATCCTATCACCTACCCCCAAACAGCCCAGCCAAACAGGATGATAGCCAGAGCAATCACCATATACACCAGAGTGTACAGATGACTGAGTGAGTCCATAGTGTGACCTAGGAGGGCCACGACTCGAGACAGCTGCTGGCTATCAGCCCCAGCCATACCAAGAAGAGAATCGATCATATGCTCATGATGATCGATCATGTGCTCGTGAATACCCTGGCCCCGAGCTAAACGTTCGACCTCCTGGCGCTCGGTCGGGGTCATGCCTCTCAGGCAGAGGACAGGGGCACGAGCCATGTGTGGGTGCCTAGGAATCGGTGCTATCGGCGGTGGTCGGGCGACGGGCGGTGGTCGGGCGTCGGGCGGTGGTCGGGAGACTCGAGCTATCGGCGACGATGGTCGGTAAGGCGGCGGAGATCCAGACGACGAAGAGGACGACGATGACGATGATCCACCCTGGCCCCTGACCCGGGATGGTCCCGCCCCATCCCCAGTGGGGATGCGGAAGGTCATCCGAGTAGGCAGAGGCACGCTCTTCCGAGCAGTGCGTCTACCTCTGAGACCATAATGAGTCTCAGGTCCAAAGGGTCGTGCCGGACTGGCAGGTCGGACGGGGACCGGGTGAGAATCAGCGTCACTGTCGCTGTGGGGATCACCTTCCCGGTCCATGGTCTGGGAACGGGAAGCGACACTCCGACTCCTAGAGGGTCCGTGGGACCCCATGGACTGGTTCTCGGACGGGTCGGTTTCCTGTGACATGGTAACTGCGATAAAAAGATTTAAGTTAATAAACAAGAAACATTTTCAAAAGTTTGTACATACTAATGCGAACTCACAAAAATACATTTTTCTGGAAATTCTCAGAAAGTTTTGACTTTTAAATTTTTAACAGTATGGTTAGTTCACAAGTCTTATCCTACTTATATCATGGCTATGCGTAGGTGATCAGGCTCCGCATTTCTATGATATACCAGAACAGCACCTATTCTAATCACACGAGTTTTTAAATTTTCCTATGCATCGAAATCTTTTTAATTAAAAGTTTTAACTTCTTTTTGAAAAAGGTTGGTTATAGTACTTGGTTTTTATGAAAAACCGATGTTCTCTATAACCTATGGCTCTGATACCAATTCTGTAACACCCCGTTAAAGCGGAATCGCGAGGTGCAACAGTACAGATTTCATAGCGATAGGAAATAAATACCATCATTCATTCATTCATTCAAAACGCAAAACACCAAAAGTAAAGTTTACAAAGTCATTACAACCAACCCAAATTTAAAGTTTACTACATAGCAAAACAAATTACGAGTCTAAAAGTAACGACTAAGAACGTCCAAATCAAACATTATTGATCACCTTCTGATTTCCTGAAAAGCATGTTAAAAATCAAGTGTCAACTACGCGAGTTGGTGAGTTCACAGAATTTTTATTTACGCAAAACATTTCACCAATAATCTTTGTCATGAGAGAAATTTCTTGGACGTTTACTAACGTCAAAATTTTAATTATGCATAAGATACGCAAGGTTGAGCCACTACAAGCCGTTAACCCCCAACGAATACCTCAGAGGTGGTAGCGGACCACATGGGCAGAGCGTTTCCCAGCAAACTACCTCAGCGGTGGAACCTAGTCCACATGTGTAGAATGCTAAAATCTGATTTCGTGCACCCCCAACTCGTCAGTCAGTAAGGTGGGTATTGGTACCAAATAGCGCTATCCACTAAGTCATAGGCTCCCAACGGAGTTAATAGTAGTGTTTATTGTAAGGGGAATTTACTCAACGTGTATCAATATAATGCATTAACACTTGCTAGAAAGCAACAATTTAACAATTCAACAAATTTTCATCACAACATGCTTTTCACCCCAAAACATAAAACGGTAAAATAGGGCTGTGAGTACTCACCTCAAGCGTTTAGTGCGGATTCGTAAGGGTTGGTGCGTGATCTAATTCCCGGCTCCGAACTATGGTCTCCCTATCAAACACGAAATTTTAACGTAAGTTCTAGGTTCAACGGTCCTTATCAAAAATCGTACCGAAATCCATATAATGCCATTATGTTATTTTTATAGTCCAATCTAATAAAAATTCATTTTATCACATTTTAAAGTCTTCCAAACATTTTGGAAGTTCAAAGTTTATAAATTTGGATTTTTATGAAATTTCCAGAATCTGCCAAAAATTTTGGGTTGTAAAAATTACTACTTTGAACTTAGGTCCTCTAAATATTAAGTCCTTAAATTTTTACCCTCTGAATTAGGGGATGTTAGGAACAATTTCACCAAATTTCACAATTTTTAGAGGTGTTTTACTATTTTTAAACATTTTTGCAAAATCAGTGGTCCCCTTTTATTTTCCAGAAATACCATTCAGTGATGTTTTAATCATAAATAATTCATAACACCATCAAATTACGAATTTCAAAAGAGATTTTCTAGCCAACACATATACCAAGCTTTTGGGACAAGATTTATATCATTTGGGTGGTTTTTGAGGGAGATATGACCTCTTAAAGTAGTGCATGTGTAATCTGCCACAAGGGGACAGCCTACACCACTATCTTATTCTCATTGGTTAAACCCTCAAAACTCCTCTAAATGACCTGATTTTGGACTCATTGGAAAGCTAACTCAAAGTACTTGAGTTTAGAATCAAGAAGTTTGTATTTTAGATAAGTTATCAAAGAGTTATACAAGTTTAAAGATGACCCAAATTCCTGACCAAGTGCTGTTGCACACGAAAATGTTTCATGATGGTTTGGGTTCAAATCTTGGTGTTTTTGTATAAATCCAGTGGGGTTTGAACCCTAACACTTTAAATATCAATCCATAAAAATATCATGAAGAAATGAATACGAGAAGACCCTTTTTGGGTCGTGTAAAGTACATGCAAAAGTATTGACAGAATCTGTCAAAAGTCCAACATCATTTCCACCATTTAAAACACATAAAATCATAACTCTTTGGGGTTTTTCTTGCTATTTTACCCCCAAATCAGATTGTACAAATGAAAAATAACCTAAACATGATTTGATACCATCAAAGCTCATGCATGAACTATTAAACAAGTCTAGCCCAAGAATGATGGTCAAAAACAACAATAACAAGAATTTTTGCATTCAAACTTGTGTTCTTATGGGGGATTCATGGATTTTCACCTTCATAGAATGTTTTAACACATTTCCAAGGTTATATCTCATCCCCAAACAACAAGAGGATCAAGAAACCATAGAGGTAGGTTTAAACCTCAAGAAAACATGAAAAAGAGACTCAAAATGCTTGAAAAACGAAGTTAAACACTTATCTAACTATCTTACCTTTGATAGACACTTATGAAACCTTCAAAATCAACTTGAATCTTCAAGAAAAATTCAGATTTCTTGAAGATATGGTGGCTGGATTTTGGGAGTGTTTGAGAGAATTTTAGAGTGAGAAATAAGTTAGAGAGAGAGAGGATTTGAAAAGTGGTGTGGGGAAGAGAAATCAATTATGATTTTGAAAGAAAAGAGAGGAGGAGAGAGTGTAAGGGGGGGGGTGGCCGGCCCTTGTGGGTCCCACCTACCCTCTCATATTTTTTTTTATTTTATTTAAAGATGTATAATTTATACAGTTTATTCAAAACGGTACCGGGTTTTCGGCGTTTTTCGGCGAAAACCGATTTTTCGAAGGTGGTTTTTGGATTATTTAGGTCAGATTACATATATTTTAAACAAAATGACTTAAATTTCCAGTAGCCATTTAGCGTCCGCGAAATTCCAAATCTAGCGCCGCCAAGTTCGTCAAAATAGAAAACTAGGGTTTGACCTAAGTGTTTCGCGCCGCGAGGTTGCCGCTTGGCAATCGTGAAATGGGCTCCGAGTCTCTCCTTTTAAATACTGGCCTCCTCCTTCAGTTGACATAGAGACAAATTTGTGTGTAATTCTGAGTTCTTTAGTGTTAGAGAGATAGAAAGTTATTGTGCCGATACGCTGCGGGGTTTGATTCTCGATCATCCGTCATTGTATTGTCGGTATAATGTCTGTTTCTACTCTTTTGTTTTCTGACTCTATGATGTTTAGTGAGTTGTTTTCTGTAGTGGTACTTATTATGGTTGATAAACCTTGTGGATGATGATTTTATGATTTAATGTTTATTGGTTTGTTTTTGGTTCATTGAATGTATGTTATGGTTCCGATTTGATTCGTATTGTATGGTTATTTGAACTCGTTGGTTGGGTGTATCTGTTTGACCAAGATAGATAGACTCCGATAGGATAATCAACCTTTATTGACCTTCCCTTCGAAATCCGGAGAGTTGTGTTAGGTGGTTACTCGGACCGAGAGCGACCAGGTAGTAGAATACCGTGCACTAGAGATAGAATTGGATGACTGGTACTAGATTACCTGACAAACAGTCTATGTATTGGGACTCTTCAGGACCAAGACCTAGTTGATAGCCATAATAATCATATGTTAGGGTGTCCCAGACTTAAATTCCTACAATAACCAAAACAACCAAACCTTTGGCCAGTTTAAATCATCCACTTGGGGAATCACTATACCATGATAAGTACTACTGTTTTCATTTATATAGTTCTAAATCATCTTTTATTGCTTTCTTAGTTTCTTAGTTAATTTAGTTATCTTTTTATTAATTAAACATTTTTCATAAAAACCCCCCAAATCTTTAGGTTAATTAAATTAGTCAAGATTAATAGTCTACATAAACTTGACCGTTCCTAGTGGTAGATACGATACCTGGACTTTCCTACACTATATTACTCACGATCAGTTACGCTTACCTGTGAATGTGGTAAGACAGTGGCTAGGCATCAACTGTTGGGAATCGGAGGCTACGAAACATGCACAGCGGAATAAAAGGCCTGATTCCCAATCAAGGATCCAATCCTAAACACATACAGATACAAAAAGAGGGTTACGAAAAATTACCTCGTTGTTTGGTTTACGCGAACGAAACTGGACTGCTGGCGGGGAATACACCACTACTGCACCACCGTGAGATCGGTTGCTAGACCACCACCGGGTTCTTTCTCAGAAATCGATGGAAAGAGAGAGAGAAGAGGGTTTTTGGTTTTTCTCTGGGGTTTCTTTTCAGTTAAGATTGATTGAATTAATAAAACTGACCAGGGTTTGCCATATTTATAAAATTAAATATGGCAGTACCCAATAAAGAAAGCCCGTTTGATTAAAAGGCCCATTAAGCTTATTTAATCAAACTCAAACTCTTTATTTAATTAATAAACTATTAATTAAATAACTTAACCCTTTAATTAATTAATTAACTATTAATTAATTCAATAAAATATTCCAACTGATATTTTATATAACTAAATAATAAACAACTATTTATTATTTATTTCTCACTCAATAATTAATTTGTACTAATTAATTATTCCATCAAACCAATTGATCTCCAATTGGGTGTGTAGCAGTGTGACCCACTACTGTCTTATAACATTGGACACGGTAAACCTTGTTACTATCTTGCACATAATCCTAACAGACTCCCACTTGTGCCAGACTAGTAACTGTACTGTTACCATTAGCCTAAGGAGGTCCCTAGCTAGACACTTAGGTTAACCAGGTTATAAGATCTCTTACATCCAGAGATACAATTCACGCTTGAACTTGTACACAGGTTCATTCCTTTTGCACACGATATTTCTAAAGTGATTTAAGACATGGAGTGGAGGATTCATTTCTTAAAATCAAGTATTTCTTGACTCTGATTCCGATTGCCTGCAGTAACGGATATTACTAAATAACCCCTGTTATCCTATCCGAGCGTGGCCACGTGTTTTCTGCCAATCTTAATCGTCAAGGGGCCCGGAAATATCTCTCTTTTGAAAGAGGTGCAAATCCCTTCTTGACTACTTGCATTTGGATCCACGGCTTCCGCTGCATCTAGTCACGTCCCGTATGGCCACCCAGTTACGGTGCAGCGTTAGTACGTGCTAAGAGTACAGTAGTCCTCGCGTTCCCAAACCGAGTATCTCAGGTCTAAGGACAACCTATCAAGTCAGTGCTTATGACTGAGGCTCCATGAAGCAGACTTGATTACTGGTCACTTCCAATACCCAAACTCTCTGATGAGTATCTATAAATACTTGGTCACATCACTTGTGCTTTTATTCTCTACTTTGAATAAATCATCAAGTATTTATAATAGCGTTAAACTCCTTATTGAAATTCCCATTTCAATAAGTGGCTACGGAAATTTTAGATTTTATACAAAACTTTGTAAAATCATGGATACGTTTAAATATGCAAAAATAGTTAATTTAGAACAATCATGAAAATAAAACCTCCATTTATTTCCAACACACTGTGAAATAAAAACTTTACATGATTACATTGTGTCTAAATTAGACTATAGTAATAATTGATAAACTAAGAACTAGCTACTGGCTTCCAGGTACTGCATCCCAATGGAATTCGCATGTGCCTCATGCTTTACCCTTGCTAGTGGTTTTGTCAGCGGATCTGCGACATTGTCTTCTGTTGGAATCTTGCATATTCTCACATCTCCTCTTCCAATGATCTCTCGGATGAGGTGATACTTTCTGAGCACATGTCTTGACTTGTGATGCTCTCTAGGTTCCTTTGCTTGCGCCACGGCTCCCGAGTTATCACAGAATATATCAATCGGTCTCGAGATACTGGCAACCACTCTGAGATCCGATAGAAAATTCCTTAGCCAGACAGCTTTCTTTGCCGCATCAGATGCTGCAATGTACTCTGCTTCTGTAGTTGAATCTGCAATCGTGTCCTGCTTCGAGCTCTTCCATGAGATCGCACCTCCGTTTAGGGTAAAGACGTACCCTGACTGTGACCTGAAGTCATCTCTGTCGGTCTGGAAACTAGCGTCAGAGTATCCGATGACACTAATTTCATCTTCAGAACCTCCAAAGACCAAGAACATTTCTTTCGTTCTTCTCAGATATTTAAGAATGTTCTTGACAGCCACCCAATGAGGTTCACCCGGATTCTGTTGGTATCTGCTGTGACATCCGTCAATTTTTGACTTTCAGGTTAGTTACCCGTTTAATCCACTCAGTAGCGTTCCCGTAAGTGAAAAGGTAGAATTTAAGTTGCCTGAATAATTTAGGTTAGTTGCGTGAAAAAGTTAGGCAAAAATCCTAAAAGTCCCGGAAAATGCCCGAAACAGCCCGTACCGGCCCGGAAACGTCCGAAAATCCTATAATGCCAAAATTTGAAAAACGAATTATATAAAATGAAGGATTTTGTTAAAAATATAAATAAACTGATTCATATAGTCCAAAACTACTTTCGAAAAAGTCAGTTCCTACCAAAAACGCGAAAAACCGATACTGTGTTGAAATAAGCAGTATAATTTAAACCAATTAAATTAATTAGCAAAAAAAAAAGAAAGAAGAAAAAAAGGGGATTGGCCTAGATGGCCGGCCACCTCCCCACCCTCCAATCATCTCTCTCTCTTTTTCTTTTTCCCCAACAAAAACATCATCACACCTCTTTTCTCTCATTTTTCAAAACTCCACTCTCTTTCTAAACCATTTTCTCTCCTCCTTCTCTCTAGAAATCCAGCCTTTTTCTCATATTCAAATCAGATTTTGAAGGTATAAACACCATTGCAAGATTAAAAGAAGTATCATCTTCAAGGTAAGAAGATTGTATAAGTGTTAAACCTCGTTTTTGAGCATTTTAAGCTTCATTTTCGTATTTTCTTGAGGTTTTAACCTACTTCTATGGTTTCTTAATCCTCTTGTTGTTTGGGAAGGAGATCTAGCCTTAGAAATGTTTGAAAACAATCTAAGAAGGTGAAAATCCATGATTTCCCCATAAGAACACAAGATAGGAGTTGAAAATCGTTTATGTGATGTTGTTGACCATCATTCTTGGGCTAAACTTTGCTAATAGTTCATGCATGAGTCTTGATGGTACTAAAACATGTTTAGTTTATTTTTCACTTGTATAATCTGATTTGGGGGTAAAATAGCAAGAAAAACCCCAAAAGTTTATGATTTTATGTGTTTTGGTGGTAAAAATGGTGTTGGATTCTTGACAGATTCTGTCAATGTTTTTGCATGTAGTTTACACGACCCAAAAAGGGTTTTCTCGAACTCATTTCTTCATGAAATTTTTATGGATTGATATTTAAAGTGTTAGGGTTCAAACCCCACTGGATTTGTACAAAAACACCAAGATTCGAACCCAAACCATCATTAAACATTTTCGTGTGCAACAGCACTTGGTCAGGAATTTGAGTCATCTTCATGCATGTATAACTCTTTGATAAATCATCCAAAATGCAAACTTTTTAATTCTAAACTCAAGTACTCTGAGTTAGCTTTCCAATGAGTCCAAAATCATGTCATTTAGAGGAGTTTTGAGGGTTTAACCAATGAAAACAAGTTGATGTTGCAAGCTGTCCCAAGATGGCAGATCCACATGCACAACTTTAAAGAGGCATATCTCTCTCAAAAATCACCTAAATGATGTGAATCTTGTCTCATTAGCTTGGTATATGTTTTATTTAGAAAATCCCTTTGGAAATTCGTAATTTGGTGGTGTTATGAATTATTTATGAATAAAACATCACTGAAAGGTATTCTGGAAAATGAGACAGTACCACTGATTTTGCAAAAATGCTTAAAAATAGTAAAAGACCTCTAAAAATAATGAAATTTGGTGAAATTGTTCCTAACATCCCTTAATTCAGAGGGTAAAAATTTAAGGACTTATTATTTGGAGGACCTAAGTTCAAAGTAGTAATTTTTACAACTTAAAATTTTGGCAGATTCTGGAAATTTTATAAAATCCAAATTTATGAACTTTGAACCTTCCAAAATGTGTGGAAGACTCCAAAATGTGATAAAATGAATTTTTACTATATTGGACTATATAAATAACATAATGGCATTATATGGATATCGGTACGATTTTTGTAATAGGGACCGTTGAACTTAGAACTTACGTTAAACATTACGTGTTTGATAGGGCAAACATAGTTCGGAGCCGGGATTAGACCACGCACCATCACTTACGAAATCGCACTAAACACTTGAGGTGAGTATTCACAGCCCCACTTTTACTGTTTTTACGAGTTTTTGGGGTGAAAAGCATGCTTATGAATGAACGTGTTTATTTGTGAAAACGTTGCATAATGAATTGAAATGAAATGTGTTAATGAAATGAAATGAAATGTTATGTGATTGTTGAAATGAAATGTTTTATTGAAATGAAATGAAATGAAATGTTTTGTGAATATTGAAATGAAATGAATTGAAATGTGTTTCGAGTATCGAAATGAAATGAAATGAAATGAATTTGAGTATTGAAACAAAATGAAATGACATGAATTGTTAGTATCGAGATAAAATAAAATGAAATGTTTTGTGAGCTAAATTTTGATATGTTACGAGGCGTGATATAGTGAGTCTGAAATGAAAAAGTCCCCGGTAACTACTATTAACTCATAACAATGGGCCTATAATACACGTGGATAGCGCTATTTGGTTTGACATACCCACCTTGACTGACGAGAATATAGGTGCACTGTATTGAATAATTCTTCACGCGTGGACAAAAGTCCCACCGTTGAAGACGCGTAGGGGCAATATGTTATAATTGGCAGGATTAGTAGTGACTCAAAGAATAAATATCATGCGATTAACAAATCACCCGGGAAAATTTACTCACAGGTTGGTAGTGAATGAACGGGTTCACTCTAACTGTTTATACGAATTTAGTGAATGAACGGATTCACTATAACTGTTTACGAAAATTTAGTGAATGAACGGATTCACTATAACTGTTTACGAAAATTGGGTGAATGAACGGATTCACCATAACTGTTTACGAAAATGATGTGAATGAACGGATTCACTATAATTGGTTTACGAAAATACTGAGTGAACGAAAGGGTTCACTAAAATTTGTTGCATTTTAAACTGTTTTGTGTGTATAAAAACCTGTGAACTCACCAACTCTCGTAGTTGACGCTTGATTTTAACATGCTTTTCAGGAAATCAGAAGGTGAACGATAATGTTTGATTTGGACAAATGTAGTCATTAATCAAGACTTCGTATTTTGTTTTACTATGTCTGTAAACTTTAAATTTGGGTTGGTTGTAATAACTTTTGTAAACTTTACATTTTGTTTTCCAAATGAATGGTGGTATTTATCTCCTATCGCTATGAAATCTGTGCTGTTGCACCTCGCGATTCCGCTTTAGCGGGGTGTTACAGATTTGGTATCAGAGCCATAGGTTATAGAGAACATTGGTTTTTCATAAAACCAAGTACTATAACCAACCTTTTTCGAAAAGAAGTTAAAACTTTTAATTAAAAAGATTTCGATGTATAGGAGAATATAAAAAAAAAAAAACTCGTACGATTAGGATAGGTGCTATTCTGATATATCATAGATAAGCGGAGCCTGATCACCTACGCTTAGCTATGATATAAGTAGGATAGGACTTATGAACTAAGCGTACTGTTAGAGTTTAAAAGTTGGAACCTTCGAAAAAAAAAAAAAAAAAAATTTCCTGAAAAACATAAACCGTGTGAGTTCACATAAGCTCATCATGATTCTGATATCTACTATAGCACTTATGCGTTTAAGTAAAGTAACGCCTTTGTTAAACACTCTTGCGTTAGCGCTTAGGATGACACTAGCAGTTTGAGGCGCGTTAATAAGTTATGCGGACACTACAATCACTATGACGAACACTATTACTTAGACTTCGGAGAAAGGCCCGTCCAGGCATTACGATTCCGACATTGGACTAACAAGTGAAGACATTTCAATTGATCCACCTCCGATTACCCCCAACAACTGTCTTATCCCAAAGTACACCAGTTATTCCTACGCCTAACCCGAACCTCCCAACGCCTCATATGAGACAACTCAGAAGAGAGCTGCGGCAACCATTCGGAGTGGACTGACGATAACACATCTAGTTAATGTAAGGTCATTTCATATCCTTTCGGGGATACTGATCGGTTGTACTACCAGTATGACACTAGGAGAGGCTCGAACAATGCGAACGCTCGTTGACGGACTGCAAAATAATCGAAGCAGAATATCAAGTTAGAACCGGGATATAATTAAGTTGACGAAATTGGTGCATCTCTTGGAGGAAGGTACCACCAATGCGGTAGAGAAGGTTATGACGGCAAGAAGGATGACTAGGAGAGTTGACTTGAGCTGGCAAGTTGTGGTGATACTGTTGGCAAAGTTGATCCTATCGATTGTAACTCTCATGATTTTGAAAGAATTCCAAAAATGCACTTTTGGATTGTTCCATTTAAAACCCCAGTATGGGCGAGGGAAATATTTTAAGGATGCATTAGCATCAAACTTTGAACTCTTCAGATATGTATTAAGCTTTTATGAAATTAATTTTTATTAAATCACCAAGACGTTTTTACCGATTTTATTTTAAAGAAATTGTCATAAATAAAAATACAAATATTTTCGAACATATATTAGAGACAACTTTTAATTAAACATACATTTTACAAATGAATTAGAGCTGTATTTTCCAGAAGAAACACACGTAGCTAGAAAGTGAACCATGAGAATTTATCGACCAACATTGCTCAACTGATAGCCCAACAAGTCCAGGAAGTCGTACCTACCATAGTCACTAAAGTCACTACCGACCTTGTCGTAAATAGAAGAAGTAAGGAAGTCATAATACCCATCGAATGGAAAGATGGTAATGCAAGAAAATTTGAGCACCAGTCAGAGGAAATGACTCGTGATAAATCAATCAAAAGTTGAAAAAGTAGTCAGAAATTTTGGAGCAAAGACCCAAGAGATCACAGAACTTGAAAGAGGAGCTTTTAATTGAGTATTCTAACGGAGAGATAGTAAAAGCCAGCAAGGTAGTCAGGAAGTGCACTCTAGGCTTAGCAGGAAAGGACTTTAGTATAGACTTAATCCCGATCAAGATATGGAGTTTTGACATAATAGTTGGTATGGATTGGATGTCCAACCACCAAGCAACAATATGATGTGCTGAGAAGATAGTTAGGCTAGCATTGCCTGATGGAAGTGTACTTGAGGTGCACGGAGAGAAGCCAAAGAAAGATATCAAGTTAGTATCGTTTATGGAAAATGCGTAGCCATTTGCGAAAGGAGTGTGTAGCATTCATGGCGCACGTGGTAGATAAGAAAGCAGAAGAGAAGTCAATTCAGGATATTCCAGTAGTGCGGGAATTTCCTGAGGTATTCCCGGAAGAGCTACCCGGATTACCTCCACCACGATAAGTAGAATTCCACATCGGCTTAATTCCTGGAGCAGGCCCCATAGCAAAGTCGCCTTATCGACTAGCACCGTCCGAGATGCAGGAGCTTTCAAGCCAACTTCAAGAGCTGCTAGATAAAGGATTCATTCGACCCAGCTCTTCTGTTGGGTTTTTGGTGGACCTCGGACCAAACTGGTACGAGTCACGGTTCGAAAAACAAACTGTTAATTCGAACATCAAACCAAACTGGTTTGATCAGCGGAAGCATAATTGTGTAAAAACCCGAAAGCACATGATCTTTTTATCGTTTATCTAAACAGTCATATAATCCGGGGTTTAGAAAGCTTACCTGAATTGCTTGAGCTTGATCCACCCGTGATAAACCTTACGAACGACCTTCTAGCCGGTTACAACTCCAAATTCCCGAACACACGAACAGAACCCGAACTTTCTCCGGATTTGTGATTGGCGTCGATCAAGGAAGAAAGAGAGAGAGAGGTTTCTATGGTTGGGAGTGAATAATGAATTATCAATCCAATGAATGAAAAAGGTTTAACCATAGCTGGATATATATAACTGAATAAACACAATCTGTATCATATTCAGTTTCCTTTTTCTATAATTATCCATAAATAAATCTTTCTTCTTCACCAAGAAAGATTATTTCCATATATACAACTAATATATTAGTCAGGATAATTACCATATATAACAAATATTAATTAAAACCAGTTATATATTTATTTAACTAATAAATATATAATCCCTGTTTAATTAATAATAGAAACCTTTAACTTTGGAGTTTCTTACAGAAAACACCCAATAGATTTATAATTGACTATTATAAATCTTTTCTCTCTATACTGGAGTTATTTTACTTGTTCGTTTTACAGGCCTCACAAGTGTGACCCTCAAGTGTCTTATAACATTGGATGTGTAGTCTGGTTTGTCAACTTCTGCACATAATTACTAACAGACTCCCACTTGTGCAAGTTGGCAATACCGGCTTGACCACACGGACCTAAGGAGGCCCCTAGACAGGCACTTAGGCTAACCAGGTTATAAGCACTCTTATACCCAGGTAGGTGATATCATCCCTTTTAAAGGATACAACATTTATGAACACACTGTTCACAAATCGGGTATAACTAGGCTTTTCCTTTTGCAACACGATATTTCAATTTTGAGTATGAGCATGGATACAGTCAACTCAGAATACTCAAGATTATGTTCATGACTATCCGACTTCCAACTGATTGGTAAACGACAAAGAACAAATCAGTTCGTTTGGGCATGGCCATGCACTTCATCAGTTCTTGTAGTCAGTCAAGGGGCCCGGAAATATCTCTCTTCATAGAAGAGGTGCAAATCCCATCTTGCATATCTGCATTTGCCACCACGACTTCCGCTGAATCTAGTTACGCCCCGTATGACCACCCTGTTACGGTGTGATGTTAGAACGTACTAAGTATCCAGTAGCCCCCGTGATTCCAAACCAGATACCTCAGGTATTGAGGACAACCTACTGTGAGATTTACTTATGACAAAATCCATGAAGTAATCTCAACCAGCGGATCACATCCGATATTCGCTGCTCTATCGAATATCCGTGCAGTTTTTGGTCTACATCGCTTGTAGCTGTTATTCAACACTCTGTTTTATAACTACCCAAAAACTCACGATGACTTTAAAACCCTATCAGATTCCCACCTTGATAAGTTGTCACGGATAATTTCAAATAAAACTTATACTAGTTTTATTCCCGGATCAAAAACATGCTAAGTATAAAAGAAACAGAGAAACTAATTTTGTATAGTCCATATTCCACTCTGTAATAATAACAAAATTAATAGCATTTCTAAGTTACTTTTATGGTGTCTATTCAATGTGTACTTTATACTTGGTTTAAATGAAGTATCACCTTCCTTCAATTTAAACCCTTCGATTAGTGTTTACCATCCTAATCAAAGAAATAACCAAAACAACACAAGTTATTAGATAATATTTTAACTTGGTTCTGCTAGTTTTGTTTTGCAAACACATTTAAACAAAATCTAGACTTTTCTTTACCATATTGCCTAAATCTTGGAGATACTGAAATAACTCCAAGTTTTTGAATATGTAAAGTAAATTCCGCAACTTTCCTTAGTTGCTGTGTAGATAAAGATTTCTTCCTGAAATCTGATAAAATTTCCATCTACCAAGCTGGTAAATTTCAGGAAATTTATTCTAGTGTTCTACAACACTTGATGGTCTAAAAAGATACTTGAATATCTTTATTATTACAACACATATAATTATTGATTTTCTTAAAGTCAAAACTTTGACTTTATTGTTTCAAAACTTTGAAACTCTTGATCTAAAACCTTTTTGACTTAAAAGAATAGATCATATTTCTCATGAATTCTTATCCTCTCTGGATTATGAATTCCTAGAAATTCAGATCAATAATATAGCTTTTATTCTTTATCGGAAGCATAGATAGAGAATAAATTGGGCTCCCACTAACCTATATGAAAACTGACTATTACTTAGATTTAATGCTTCATTGACTTAGTCAAGACTTGACTATTTAGTCAATTTTATTTTAAGTAATAAGTTTAAAACTATAAACTTGAATTTTACTATTCATAAAACTTAACTGGATCTTATTAGATCCCTAATTCCAAAACCTGGAATTTACTAGTTTTATAAATACTGATATTATCAACGTCATCTGTGATAATATCCTAAATTCCCTTTTTGAAACATATGAGTAATTTGAACTTGACTACAATATACTTGTTGTAATCATATTACTCGTAAATGTTTTATTCCAAAAACACATTCCTATAAAATAGTACTTCGTGTGTTTTTGACAGTTTTCATATATTACTTCGAATTACTAAAATTTGAAGTATATTTGTTAGTGTGGTAGACAACATCTAGGATCAACGAATTGAATCAAGTCTATCTTGACTTAGATTCAAGGCAAAATTAGATATATATAAATCAAGACAATAATTTTAAATTTAAAATACCAAAATCCCATAAATTTAAAAACAACCAATATTTCAAAACTATCCAAAATAAAATGTTTTAAAATAATCTTAAAATGTCTTGATAATATCTAAAAGAAATCTTGTCTGATCCTCAGGACCCGGGCACTTCATTTCTCCTGATCACCTGCAATCATACATTTGCTCTAGGTGTCAGTTAACTTGTAAACTAACAAGTAGTAATGATAAACTAAAGCAGTCATAAAACATCCAAGGTGTTTATACCTGTTTCATGACGCTTCGGGCAATTCTGTCTCCAATGTCCGACCTCATGACACCTGAAGCATCGATTCTCGGTCTTTGCATTGTTGACTTTAACCTTTTTGCCCTTGCCCTTGCCTTTTCTATTGTCAACGGCCTTTGGAACACTCTGGTTGACCTGAACCTGGTCCTTGCCCTTGCTGGTGTTCCTTTGCCCTCTTTTCTTCTTCACTCCTCCATCCCTGACCATCAGAACATCTTTGGTCTTGGTCCCCGTCCCCATACTTTGTTCAGCAGTTTTTAACATGGAGTGCAATTCAGCTATGCTCCTTTCCATGTTGTTCATATTAAAATTCATCACAAACTGCTTGTAATCATCGGACAATGAATTGAGTATGGTATCCGTTGCTAACTGCAACGGAACTGGGTGACCTAACCTCTCTAGGTGGTCAAGTAGCCTCTTCATTTTCATAACGTGGGCACTGACAGAGGTCCCCTTGGCCATTTTGCACGCGTTTAGAGCCCTCGTGGCATCATAACGCTCTGTGCGAGCTTGCGTTTGAAACATGTCCCTCAACTGGCGGATCATGTCGTAAGCATTAGTGTTCATGAGCCCTGTTTGTAGTTCTGGGCTCATAGTCGCAAGCATCAAGCAGCCAACATCCAGTAAATCATCCGAACGCTTTTGATAAGCATTTCTGATTGCCGTACTGGCATTTGCTGGTGGGGCCTCACCTAGAGGTTCTTCTAGGACATACCACTTTCTCTCGTGCCTGAGCACAATCTGGAGATTGCGCTCCCAGTCGAGAAAATTTGGACCAGTGAGTTTGTCCTTTTCTAGGATCGAGCGAAGAGAAAGGTTATTGGTGTTGGTAACCGTGTTTGCCATCTACACATTTAAAAAACTTGGTTTTAGTACCTTTGAATAAACGATTCCGAATAAATATCAATAAACCCTAAAATGATAATTATCGGACTAGGATCCTTATTTCATACGTCCTGATGCGCGGTTTGCTCACGCCCCACCAGGCCCGTACTATTTCGGTAGGTAAGGACTTTTACCAATCATATCTAACTGACATGACTCCTAGATCTTTTCGGGACATCGGATAAAACCGTACATGTTTTAGTCCCTCTTAGTGCTCTTTGGCCCGGTACCACCCGGTGAATTGTAACAATTACCAAAATAGATCTCACCATTTTGAACTGGATGTACTCTGGTCAGTACCACCCGATATCGCAGAGTCTTTTCATCCCCTTCAGTTTGGGGTTTGAACGTGGGTGCTAAAGGTTCGACTCCTTCGAGCTCCAACGTACCTTACGCCAAAGGTGTCCACAAATGGGTTGCACTACTGATCTATGATTTTATGGGTTTTAACTAAGTTTTTGAAAAACTTTAAATTTCCAGCATTTTTAAAATCGCTATTAAAAGCTGATTGTTTTAAAGGCATTTGTTGTTCTGAAACTAACTGTTTTAAGAAACAACCGATGTTTAAAACTAACTTGCTAATAAAACTAACTGTTTTAAAAGCATGCCTCTTATAAGAAAACAATCTTATAATGGTTTTAAAAATAATTTTACCATCTAAAAAAGTTCATAAAATGGTAATTTTAGGTTTTTTAAAACCAACCTCGTGATATAACTAGTTTTATAAAATAAGACCTAATTTTAAAAACATTTGATAAAACCTAAGCATGTAATATCAATAATCACGAGCAAGCATAATAATCACAACCATGCAGTTAAAGAAACAAAAACAAGCAATTATTGATTTGCCAATTAATTCCTAAAGGACCAAAATTGTCCTAAAACTATTTTCTTCCATTTTCCCCGCGTGGCTCCGATCTTCTTGCGTAGCTCCCACTGGCCTCGGCATCTCTTGACGGAACTCCGGGAAAAGAAAAAAAGGAAAATCTATCTTAAAGGTCATTTTGCAAGTTTCCAGGGTTGAAAGAGGCACCCAGGTTTCTCCAAATAGATTAAGCGTCTAAATTGGCAATCTCTATAATTACTATATATATATACTAAGCAGATATATATATATATATATTAATATTTAACCACGCAAGTTTTATATAGAGCAATAAAGTATATAAAACAAAGCATTAAACAATCCTAGATCCGTTAAAATTATTTCGTTTATCACAAACCATGGTTTTAACTGATTTATCAAATCAAACTGTTTTATAAACCGAAACTAATATTTTAATCTGAAATCGGCTTTTAACTAATTTATAAAATACCCAAGATTTATAAACTATAAATCTATTTTATAAAATAAAACCAATTTTCTAAAGTATTTGCTTTTATCCAAAAACATATCAAACCGGATATTCCGGACCAACTGCTCGGAATATTAAATACTGGCCTAAAAACTGTGTCGTGGTTCGACCAACTGGTCAAACATGACATCCGGCCCATTTGACCAGACGGGTCAAATTACTGGTTTGATAAAAACAACACAATTTTATTATAACACTATCTAAATAAAATTAATTTTTGGATAAAAAACTTAAAACCATATAAATCCTTTTGGGCCATAACGTGGTCCAAAATATTGGGTTTTGGGCCTGGTTGTATCGTGGCCCAATTAGAATCGAAAAACCCTTGATTTCGTGACTCGTGGTCCACCGATAATTTATCGATGTCGATTACCACCATACGGTGGCGATCAACCCTTGTCGGCGACGACGGCAGCACAACGCCACTACCGTCCCGTGGCAGCCACCACCGCCACCATGTGGCCGGCGATGGTGATGGTAAACGGCCATCGCCATCACCATCGTTTTGGCGATCGAACAACAACCACATTATCGTTGCCACCGTCGACTATCGCCACCTCCGTTGACAATCGCCACCACCATCGACAAACGTCACCACCGTCGACAACCGCCACCACCATTGACAGCAGCAGCAGTCGGCTGCCACTGCCGTGGCATGGCCGGCTGTCGATAGCCAAAAAACGCGCACGATGGCGACGCCAAGGCGCCACCGCCGCCGTCTTACCGCTGGGACGAATAAACCACTACCGCCGCACTACCGGCGACGATAACAGCGCCGAAACACCGCTACTGCCACCGGCGGCCGACGACAACAACACCGTCGCCGTTATCGCCTTCGTGGTGATTGAAAACAGAAAACACCACCACCACCGTGGCTGCCTTAGCCGATCGGTGGTGCAGCTCGCGAATTTGAGACGACCACCGCCATCAACCACCACTGCGACTGCGGCTACTGGTGGTCTGGCCTCGGCGTGGTGGCGATCGAGCCACGGCCGAGTGGCGTTCGAGCTACGGCCGAGTGGCGTTCGAGCCACGATGCGGCCATAGCGGGGTGTGGGTTCGGTCACACAACTGTGTGGTTCGGCCACCGCTACGTGCGACTTGACCACCACCAAACTGGTGGTTTATGGTGGCGATAAAAATCCGGTGAATCGAAAAAGCCAACAGACTTAAATCAATGAAAAAGGTAAAGATAAAGTCTTTGAATCTGATAAAGATGAATTTTTTACCTAAACTGATAAAAATCCAAACTTTATATAAGCTGATAAAATCAATCATGATACAACACTGATAAAGATTAATTTTAAACCGATAAATATCAATCTTTATGCAAACTGATAAAGATTAATGTACTCAAACTGATAAAATTTTAATTCTTAAACGAACTGTTAAAAATTAAAACTTTATTCAACTAAAAAAATTATAACGGATCTCAAAGATTTATCAGATAAAGCAATTTTACATGAACAGATAAAAATCAGGATTATCATATAAAACAATTTTATACATACAGATAAAATTTAGCAAACTGATAAAACTTAAAACAGATAAAGATTTAATCTTTTAAGCAAACTGATAAAAGTTAAAGCTTTATACAAACAGATAAAGATTTAATCCTTACCCAAAACTGATAAAGATTAAAACTTTATACAAACAGAAACGAGATAAACAATAAGAAAAACCAATTGCTCTGATACCACTGTTGGGTTTTTGGTGGACCTCGGACCAAACTGGTACGAGTCACGGTTCGAAAAACAAACTGTTAATTCGAACATCAAACCAAACTGGTTTGATCAGCGGAAGCATAATTGTGTAAAAACCCGAAAGCACATGATCTTTTTATCGTTTATCTAAACAGTCATATAATCCGGGGTTTAGAAAGCTTACCTGAATTGCTTGAGCTTGATCCACCCGTGATAAACCTTACGAACGACCTTCTAGCCGGTTACAACTCCAAATTCCCGAACACACGAACAGAACTCGAACTTTCTCCGGATTTGTGATTGGCGTCGATCAAGGAAGAAAGAGAGAGAGGTTTCTATGGTTGGGAGTGAATAATGAATTATCAATCCAATGAATGAAAAAGGTTTAACCATAGCTGGATATATATAACTGAATAAACACAATCTGTATCATATTCAGTTTCCTTTTTCTATAATTATCCGTAAATAAATCTTTCTTCTTCACCAAGAAAGATTATTTCCATATATACAACTAATATATTAGTCAGGATAATTACCATATATAACAAATATTAATTAAAACCAGTTATATATTTATTTAACTAATAAATATATAATCCCTGTTTAATTAATAATAGAAACCTTTAACTTTGGAGTTTCTTACAGAAAACACCCAATAGATTTATAATTGACTATTATAAATCTTTTCTCTCTATACTGGAGTTATTTTACTTGTTCGTTTTACAGGCCTCACAAGTGTGACCCTCAAGTGTCTTATAACATTGGATGTGTAGTCTGGTTTGTCAACTTCTGCACATAATTACTAACATCTTCGCCTTGGGGAGCCCCTGTGTTGTTCGTCAAGAAGAAGGATGGATCTTTTCGCATGTGCATCAATTATAGGGAACTGAACAAGATCACCATCAAGAACCGATACCCTCTTCCGCGCATCGACGACCTGTTCGGTCAACTGCAAGGAGCAACGTACTTCTCCAAGATCGATCTTCGATCTGGTTACCATCAAATGCGAGTGCGTGAGGAAGACATCGCAAAGACAGCGTTTAGAACTCGTTATGGTCATTATGAGTTCTTAGTCATGCCTTTTGGGTTGACGAACGCTCCAGCAGTGTTCATGGATCTAATGAACCGAGTATGTCGACCATACTTAGATAAGTTCGTAATTGTCTTCATAGACGACATTCTAATCTACTCAAGGAGCAAGGAGGACTACGAGCATCATTTGAGGCTGATATTGGAACCGCTGAAAGCCGAACAGTTATACGCCAAATTCTCGAAGTGCGAGTTTTGGATCCGAGAAGTTCACTTCCTAGGACATGTGGTGAATAAAGAAGGAATTCACGTCGATCCAGCCAAGGTTGAGGCCGTAAAGAAATGGGAAGCCCCGAAGACACCGACAGAAATTCGACAATTTCTCGGTTTGGCAGGCTATTACCGACGATTCATCGCAAACTTCTCCAAGATTGCGCAGCCGCTGACAACTTTAACGCAAAAGGACAAGAAGTTCGTCTGGGGAGAAAAACAAGAAGAAGCGTTTCAAACGCTAAAGCAAAAGTTGTGTAATGCACCCATTCTGGCGTTACCCGAAGGAACGGATAACTTTGTGGTGTATTGCGATGCTTCGCATCAAGGCTTGGGATGTGTCCTGATGCAGAACGAGAAGGTCATTGCCTATGCGTCCAGACAACTGAAGATTCATGAGAAGAACTACACCACCCACGACTTGGAGCTTGGAGCAGTGGTGTTTGCCCTCAAGATTTGGAGACATTATCTCTACGGCACCAAATGCACTATCTATACGGACCATAAGAGTCTCCAGCATATTCTTGATCAGAAAATGCTGAATATGAGACAAAGGAGATGGGTTGAATTGCTCAGCGACTACGACTGCGAGATTAAATATCACCCAGGGAAGGCGAATGTTGTAGCTGATGCGCTAAGCAGGAAGGAACGGGTGAAGCCTACAAGGACGCGAGCAATGGGAGTGATAGTGCAGACCAGCCTGAAAAGTCAAATACTGGAAGCTCAGAGAGAAGCTCTGAAGGCTGATAACTTGAAGAAAGAAACTCTACACCAGATGGAGAAAGGAATTCGAGGAGAAAGTGGATGGAGTGTGTTATTTCAAGGGAAGAATTTGGATTCCAAGGGTGGAGCAGTTGAGGAAAATGATCATGGATGAAGCTCATCAATCAAGGTACTCGATACATCCAGGATCCGATAAAATGTACAAAGGACTGAAGGAGCATTACTGGTGGCCCGGTATGAAAAGTGATATCGCCACTTACGTGAGTAAATGCTTGACTTGCGCGAAAGTTAAAGCAGAGCACCAGAAACCGTCAGGACTTCTTCAGCAACCGGAAATCCCGGAGTGGAAATGGGAGCAGATATCGATGGATTTCGTGACTAAACTACCCAAGACTAAAAAGGGTCATGATACGATTTGGGTAATCGTTGACCGACTCACGAAATCAGCGCATTTCTTGCCAATAAAGGAGACTTATAGCATCGATAAGCTTGCGCAGCTGTATGTCGATGAGATTGTCATGCGACATGGAGTCCCGATATCGATCATCTCTGATAGGGATAGTAGATTCACCTCGCGGTTTTGGTAATCGCTTCAAGCAACCTTGGGCACTCGTGTGGATCTAAGCACGGCTTACCATCCTCAGACCGATGGACAAACTGAGAGAACCATCCAAACATTAGAGGATATGCTACGTGCTTGCGTGTTAGAATTTGGAGGTAGTTGGGACGATCATCTACCCTTAGTCGAGTTCTCCTACAATAACAGCTATCATGCCAGCATTCAGTGTGCGCCATACGAGGCACTGTATGGACGCAAGTGTAGATCCCCACTTAACTGGTTGGAAGTGGGAGAGAATAGATTGTTTAGGCCTGACGTCGTACAGGAGACCACCGACAAAATCAAAATGGTTCAAGAAAAGCTGAAAGTGGCCAGGGATCGCCAGAAAAGCTATGCCGATAATCGGCGAAAGCCGTTGGAATTTCAAGTTGGTGACAAAGTGTTACTAAAGGTATCACCATGGAAAGGGCTAATAAGATTCGGAAAGAAAGGGAAACTGAGCCCTCGTTTTGTTGGACCATTCGAGGTCGTAGAAAGGATCGGACCCGTTGCCTATAGGTTGGACTTACCTTAGAGCTGAGCTCTATTCATGACACGTTCCACGTGTCTAACCTGAAGAAATGCCTGTCGGAAGAGACAATAGTTTTGCCCTTGGAAGAAATTCAAATTGATGAGCAACTGCGCGCCTCGGAGGAACCAATCGAGATTCTTGATCGAGAAATCAAGCAACTCCGGCGCAGTAGAATACCGATAGTCAAAGTGAGATGGAACTCTAGGCATGGACCAGAGTTTACTTGGGAGCGGGAAGCATTCATGAAAAGCAAGTACCCGCATCTCTTCACAGAAAACCCCGGCAGTAGCAGCAAGAATTAAATTTCGGGACGAAATTTCTTTCAACCGGGGGTAACTGTGACATCCGTCAATTTTTGACTTTCAGGTTAGTTACCCGTTTAATCCACTCAGTAGCGTTCCCGTAAGTGAAAAGGTAGAATTTAAGTTGCCTGAATAATTTAGGTTAGTTGCGTGAAAAAGTTAGGCAAAAATCCTAAAAGTCCCGGAAAATGCCCGAAACAGCCCGTACCGGCCCGGAAACGTCCGAAAATCCTATAATGCCAAAATTTGAAAACGAATTATATAAAATGAAGGATTTTGTTAAAAATATAAATAAACTGATTCATATAGTCCAAAACTACTTTCGAAAAAGTCAGTTCCTACCGAAAACGCGAAAAACCGATACTGTGTTGAAATAAGCAGTATAATTTAAACCAATTAAATTAATTAGCAAAAAAAAAGAAAGAAGAAAAAAAGGGGATTGGCCTAGATGGCCGGCCACCTCCCCACCCTCCAATCATCTCTCTCTCTTTTTCTTTTTCCCCAACAAAAACATCATCACACCTCTTTTCTCTCATTTTTCAAAACTCCACTCTCTCTCTAAACCATTTTCTCTCCTCCCTCTCTCTAGAAATCCAGCCTTTTTCTCATATTCAAATCAGATTTTGAAGGTATAAACACCATTGCAAGATTAAAAGAAGTATCATCTTCAAGGTAAGAAGATTGTATAAGTGTTAAACCTCGTTTTTGAGCATTTTAAGCTTCATTTTCGTATTTTCTTGAGGTTTTAACCTACTTCTATGGTTTCTTAATCCTCTTGTTGTTTGGGAAGGAGATCTAGCCTTAGAAATGTTTGAAAACAATCTAAGAAGGTGAAAATCCATGATTTCCCCATAAGAACACAAGATAGGAGTTGAAAATCGTTTATGTGATGTTGTTGACCATCATTCTTGGGCTAAACTTTGCTAATAGTTCATGCATGAGTCTTGATGGTACTAAAACATGTTTAGTTTATTTTTCACTTGTATAATCTGATTTGGGGGTAAAATAGCAAGAAAAACCCCAAAAGTTTATGATTTTATGTGTTTTGGTGGTAAAAATGGTGTTGGATTCTTGACAGATTCTGTCAATGTTTTTGCATGTAGTTTACACGACCCAAAAAGGGTTTTCTCGAATTCATTTCTTCATGAAATTTTTATGGATTGATATTTAAAGTGTTAGGGTTCAAACCCCACTCGATTTGTACAAAAACACCAAGATTCGAACCCAAACCATCATTAAACATTTTCGTGTGCAACAGCACTTGGTCAGGAATTTGAGTCATCTTCATGCATGTATAACTCTTTGATAAATCATCCAAAATGCAAACTTTTTAATTCTAAACTCAAGTACTCTGAGTTAGCTTTCCAATGAGTCCAAAATCATGTCATTTAGAGGAGTTTTGAGGGTTTAACCAATGAAAACAAGTTGATGTTGCAAGCTGTCCCAAGATGGTAGATCCACATGCACAACTTTAAAGAGGCATATCTCTCTCAAAAATCACCTAAATGATGTGAATCTTGTCTCATTAGCTTGGTATATGTTTTATTTAGAAAATCCCTTTGGAAATTCGTAATTTGGTGGTGTTATGAATTATTTATGAATAAAACATCACTGAAAGGTATTCTGGAAAATGAGACAGTACCACTGATTTTGCAAAAATGCTTAAAAATAGTAAAAGACCTCTAAAAATAATGAAATTTGGTGAAATTGTTCCTAACATCCCTTAATTCAGAGGGTAAAAATTTAAGGACTTATTATTTGGAGGACCTAAGTTCAAAGTAGTAATTTTTACAACTTAAAATTTTGGCAGATTCTGGAAATTTTATAAAATCCAAATTTATGAACTTTGAACCTTCCAAAATGTGTGGAAGACTCCAAAATGTGATAAAATGAATTTTTACTATATTGGACTATATAAATAACATAATGGCATTATATGGATATCGGTACGATTTTTGTAATAGGGACCGTTGAACTTAGAACTTACGTTAAAAATTACGTGTTTGATAGGGCAAACATAGTTCGGAGCCGGGATTAGACCACGCACCATCACTTACGAAATCGCACTAAACACTTGAGGTGAGTATTCACAGCCCCACTTTTACTGTTTTTACGAGTTTTTGGGGTGAAAAGCATGCTTATGAATGAACGTGTTTATTTGTGAAAACGTTGCATAATGAATTGAAATGAAATGTGTTAATGAAATGAAATGAAATGTTATGTGATTGTTGAAATGAAATGTTTTATTGAAATGAAATGAAATGAAATGTTTTGTGAATATTGAAATGAAATGAATTGAAATGTGTTTCGAGTATCGAAATGAAATGAAATGAAATGAATTTGAGTATTGAAACAAAATGAAATGACATGAATTGTTAGTATCGAGATAAAATAAAATGAAATGTTTTGTGAGCTAAATTTTGATATGTTACGAGGCGTGATATAGTGAGTCTGAAATGAAAAAGTCCCCGGTAACTACTATTAACTCATAACAATGGGCCTATAATACACGTGGATAGCGCTATTTGGTTTGACATACCCACCTTGACTGACGAGAATATAGGTGCACTGTATTGAATAATTCTTCACGCGTGGACAAAAGTCCCACCGTTGAAGACGCGTAGGGGCAATATGTTATAATTGGCAGGATTAGTAGTGACTCAAAGAATAAATATCATGCGATTAACAAATCACCCGGGAAAATTTACTCACAGGTTGGTAGTGAATGAACGGGTTCACTCTAACTGTTTATACGAATTTAGTGAATGAACGGATTCACTATAACTGTTTACGAAAATTTAGTGAATGAACGGATTCACTATAACTGTTTACGAAAATTGGGTGAATGAACGGATTCACCATAACTGTTTACGAAAATGATGTGAATGAACGGATTCACTATAATTGGTTTACGAAAATACTGAGTGAACGAAAGGGTTCACTAAAATTTGTTGCATTTTAAACTGTTTTGTGTGTATAAAAACCTGTGAACTCACCAACTCTCGTAGTTGACGCTTGATTTTAACATGCTTTTCAGGAAATCAGAAGGTGAACGATAATGTTTGATTTGGACAAATGTAGTCATTAATCAAGACTTCGTATTTTGTTTTACTATGTCTGTAAACTTTAAATTTGGGTTGGTTGTAATAACTTTTGTAAACTTTACATTTTGTTTTCCAAATGAATGGTGGTATTTATCTCCTATTGCTATGAAATCTGTGCTGTTGCACCTCGCGATTCCGCTTTAGCGGGGTGTTACATCTGCTCGTAACACTTACTGAGTAAGCAACATCGGGCCTAGTACACAGCATGGCATACATAATCGATCCAATTGCAGAAGCATATGGGACCGATTTCATCTTGTCCTGATCTTGACTAGAAACAGGACACTGTGTTTTACTCAACACTATGCCATGTTGCATCGGGATAAATCCTTTCTTGGATTCATCCATCCTGAATTTCTTCAAGATTTTATCGATATACGTACTTTGGCTAAGCCCGATAAGCCGCTTGGATCTATTTATGTAGATCTTTATACCTAGTATATAAGCGGCTTCTCCAAGGTCTTTCATCTGGAAACATTTGCTTAACCAACTCTTAACACTCTGTAAAGTTGGTACATCGTTTCCTATGAGTAGAATGTCGTCTACGTATAAGACCAAGAAGGTTACTATGCTCCCACTGAACTTAGTGTAGACACACGGCTCGAACTCACTTTTGGTAAAACCAAACTCTTTGATTCGATCATCAAAGTGTAAGTTCCAGCTTCAAGATGCTTGCTTCAATCCATAAATGGATTTTAGCAGCTTACACACCTTATTAGGATTCTTAGGATCTTCAAACCCCTCTGGTTGTTCCATATAGACGTCTTCTGTTAACTTTCCATTCAGAAAGGCTGTCTTGACGTCCATTTGCCAAATCTCGTAGTTAAAATACGCTGAAATGGCCATAAGAATCCTAATTGACTTTAACATGGCCACTGGTGAAAAGGTTTCATCTTAGTCAATGCCATGAGTTTGCGTGAATCCTTTTGCAACCAGTCTAGCTTTGAAGGTGTGTACGTTCCCATCCATGTCGGTTTTCTTCTTGAAAACCCATTTGCGTCCAACAGCCTTACAGTGTTGTGGCAAATCAGTCAACTCCCAAACTTGGTTGTCGTACATGGATTGCATCTCGGCCCTCATGGCTTCCTGCCATTGCTCAGACTCACTGCCTGACACAGCTTCTCCATAGGATGTTGGTTCATTTAAGTCTCCGCTATCTTGAGAGACTAGGAACCCAAGATACCTATCTGGTTCTTGTCTTACCCTGCTGGATCTGCGAAGGTCCTGTGTTTGCACTTCCTCAATCGGCTCTGATTGAGGTTCAACATTGTTATGTTGAATTTCTGGCTCAACAACTAGTGTAGTGTTTTCTTTGTCTACTACCTGTAGATCTACATCCTTTCTGGTGTTCTCTAGACTGAGAAACTTTTCTTCCAGAAATTTTCCATTTCGAGCAACAAAAACCTTGTTCTCTTCAGGGTTGTAGAAGTAATATCCCACGGTGGTCTTGGGATATCCAACGAAGAAACACTTGTCGGATTTGGGCTTGAGTTTTTCTGAGGTGGGTCGTTTGACGTAAACCTCACAACCCCAAATTTTTAGAAAAGATATGTTGGGCTTCTTACCCTTCCACAACTCGTATGGAGTTTTTTCTACCGACTTTGTTGGCGCTCTGTTCAGTATGTGTGCTGCTGTTTCGAGCGCATGTCCCCAGAATGATATTGGCAGCGAAGAATGACACGTCATCGTTCGTACCATGTCAAGCAAAGTACGATTTCTCCTTTCTGATACACCGTTCATCTGAGGTGTATACGGAGGAGTGAGTTGGGATACAGTCCCACACTCCATTAGATGATTGTCAAACTCATCACTGAGATATTCGCCACCACGATCTGACCGTAAAAACTTGATCCTCTTGTCAAGTAGATTCTGTACTTCATTCTGATACTCCTTGAATTTCTCAAAGGTTTCAGATTTATGTCTCATCAAGTAGACATAACCATACCTACTGAAGTCGTCAGTAAAGGTAATGAAGTACCGGTATCCTCCTCTTGCTACATGACTGAAAGGTCCACATACATCTGTGTGGATTATTTCAAACAAGTCAGTAGCCCTTTCATTTTCATTGTTGAAAGGTTGCTTCGTCATTTTACCAGATAAACAAGATTCGCAATTATCAAAAGGTTTATAATCGAAATTGCTAAGAAAACCTCCTTTCAGGAGTAGTTCAACGCGTTTCTTGTTTATGTGGCCCAAACGACAATGCCAGAGGTAAGTCTGATCCTCAATATCCTTGGATCGCTTACTTATATGATAGATTTCACTACTGTTGTCTTGTAGATTTACAGTGTATAGACCATTCACGGGTGTAGCTTTAAAATAGAAAATATTATCTTTAAAGACTGAAATCATTTTATAATCATATTTATAATAAAAACCTTGGTCTACTAATAAATCAAAAGACAAAACATTCTTAATCATGTTTGGAATATAATAACAATTATCCAGTTCCAAAACTAGACCCGAGGGTAAACTAAGACTATAAGATCCCACGGCTTCAGCAATCAACGGAGTGCCTTCGCCAACTCGTAGGTTCGAACGGTCCTTCCTCAGAGTCTTTCTTCTAGTGAATCTCTGTAAATGATTACAAATGTGGTTACCACTGCCTGTATCAATTACCCATGATTCATAAGAAGTGATTAAGCAATCTATCATAAAGATACCTGGAGCATCGGGCAAACCGATCTCTATCTGGTCGATATTCATCGAATGCTCGCAAATATCCTCGCTGCCGCACTCTGGGCAACTCAGATCTCCCAGCTCATCAATTATATCAGTGTCCATGAGATTCGCAGGTTTGGGTGCTGGCTCTAGACTGGCCAGGATATCTTCATGAACTTTATCCACGTCGTTCTTTGGTTCCTTCATGTAGGCACTAGCTGTGTCCTGAAGTTCCTTTGTGAGGGAGAACCACATGAGGTACACTAACTCCTCCTGAGTCATCTTGTACCCCAGACGTGATAAACATTTAAAAAGCCTTCTCATTTCAATAAGATGGTTTTTAACTGACTGACCCTTAAGTAGCTTCAGGGAGAGAATCTCTTGCATGATCAAAAGCTTGCCCGTATGCTTGTAGAAACCTAACTGGTTTTCTACATCTCTCACAACCTCGTGACAGAATTTCACTCTTAACTCTCCCGTGAACTCGGGTGACATAGAGAAAACTAGAATGGACATTACATCCGATTCATCTGCCATGAATCTGAAATATTCAGCAAATTCCTCTTCAGAGGCATTGCTTTTAGGTCGTGACATGGGCTTATTGATCACATAAAGCTTACCCTGGGCACTCAAAACATTCTGTAAGTGTAACTTCCAAACTGGAAAGTTCTGGCCCGTAAGCTTCCACTTGCCCGTAATAAGGCGAAGTGATTCCTCAGGTGAATAAAACGGAATGCTAATTGGAGACATCTACAGAAGAATATAAATTCCAATTTAGTTTATAATTATATAACTCTAATAAATTATTACCCTTAAAATAAATTTATTAGACTAGAATCCATATCTCACATGTGTCGGGAAGCATGTGATCATGTCAGACCGACTCATGCGATCTATGGTAGGTAAAACTATACCAATCGTATTCTAACTCGAAAATACGACTTCTAGATCGTCGGGACATCGGATATTAATAGTCCGTGCATATTTAGTCCCTCTAGTGCATTTTGGCCTGGTACCACCCAGTGAATAAATAATTACCAAAATAGATTCCACCACCCGGGACCTGGACAAACTCTGGCCGGTACCACCCGGAGATAATTCGCAGAGTTTTATCACCCTCCAGTTTCGGTTTGAACACGGGCGTTCATAGTGTGTGCACTTACAACGCCCTATGTACCTTACACCAGAGGTGCCCCCAAAGTGGGTTGCACTTACTAATCTATGATTTGAACAAGGGTCAAAATTGCCAGTTTCCTTTTTCAAGAACTTTGAAAAACTGGATCCAAACACTAACTCTATTTGTATCCTTTTAATTTTTAAACAATTTGTTCAAAAAAGCAATTTATATTTAATAGCAATTACGTAAATTAAACAACCACGCAATTTAAATATAAAAAGCATAGTGATAGCCTAAACCCTTAAACTAATGTTGTTTTGTGAGCCAACACAAAAACAACGGTCTCAACCCTAAGTGACAAAAGTCTTCAACTTCTGGCACTCCCACTGGCTCCGAGATCCATGGCCGTCGTCTTGTCTCCGTCTCGATGTAATTAAAATAATTATTACAAATGGGCTTTAAATGGCACGCAGGCCTCCCAACTAGTCTAACAAAATAATTAAAATTACAAAAAGGGTTGTAAATGGCACGCAGGCCTCCCAACTATTCTAAAACGGATAAATAAAATAAAACACAACTACGGGTCTAAAAGGGTTCAGCTATGACTCATTATAATTAGATAATTATAAAACTAATATTTAATTTTGGAAACTCAAAATTAAAACAATCTTGAACCGTTTTAACCAATCTGGTAAAAACGATTCTTAATTCAAGACCTTATCTGAAAACGAATCTCGCACGGGATCCGTTTACAAAACTTATCGAAAAACATATTGGTTACGATTTTGTTAATCAATTGATCAACTAATCGTGACCATCGAACAATAGTTTGTTTCCGCTAACGATGATGACGATGAATGCCACCATCGCCGCCCGTTCGAGAACAACCGGCAACAGCCGACGCCACCCAATCGGCAGCCATCGACCGCCGCCATGGCTGTCGCTCTCGATTGCGACGACGACAGCAGCAATCGCCGCCATCGCCACCGCCGTTCCGGCGAAAACAAAATACGCCACCGCCACCGCTAAAACACCAACGACGGCAGCAGCTTAACGCCACCACCGTCGCCGTGGATGCGACGACAGCAGCAGCCACAGCCACCACCATCACCGCGGACGCGACGACAGTAGCGGCCACAGCCACCACCATCGCCGCTCGATCGGCTTTCGTGAAAACAACCACCATCGACCGCCACCAACACAATCGGTGGTGTGGCTGTGTCGATCTTAATTAACCACCGCCGCCACCATCGACCGACAGCAGCTACGGCTGCCGCCATCGACCGGTGGTCCCAATTCCGGAATCGCCACCACCACCACTATCGGTGGTGCGGTGGTGGCCTTCGACTGCAACCGACGCCGCAACCACCAATCGGGTGGTGCGGCCGGCGATCACGACAACGGACGCCGCAACCACAATCGGTGGTGCGGCCGGTGTTGTTTTTCCCGGTGGTTGGTGGTTCGATCGGCTAACTGCCGTCGTTCCACCACGGTTTTTCAATTTTGATAGGTTTACGATAAAAACATAATTTTTTATAAAACCTATTTAACCAACAATTATATAAACCTGATCTGTAGGTTTAGGAAGTGGCTCTGATACCACTGTTGGGAATCGGAGGCTACGAAACATGCACAGCGGAATAAAAGGCCTGATTCCCAATCAAGGATCCAATCCTAAACACATACAGATACAAAAAGAGGGTTACGAAAAATTACCTCGTTGTTTGGTTTACGCGAACGAAACTGGACTGCTGGCGGGGAATACACCACTACTGCACCACCGTGAGATCGGTTGCTAGACCACCACCGGGTTCTTTCTCAGAAATCGATGGAGAGAGAGAGAGAGAAGAGGGTTTTTGGTTTTTCTCTGGGGTTTCTTTTCAGTTAAGATTGATTGAATTAATAAAACTGACCAGGGTTTGCCATATTTATAAAATTAAATATGGCAGTACCCAATAAAGAAAGCCCGTTTGATTAAAAGGCCCATTAAGCTTATTTAATCAAACTCAAACTCTTTATTTAATTAATAAACTATTAATTAAATAACTTAACCCTTTAATTAATTAATTAACTATTAATTAATCCAATAAAATATTCCAACTGATATTTTATATAACTAAATAATAAACAACTATTTATTATTTATTTCTCACTCAATAATTAATTTGTACTAATTAATTATTCCATCAAACCAATTGATCTCCAATTGGGTGTGTAGCAGTGTGACCCACTAGTGTCTTATAACATTGGACACGGTAAACCTTGTTACTATCTTGCACATAATCCTAACATCAACAAGTATTCAAGTCAGACTCTTCTAAGAATTATTCAATGTGTGAGCAAGGAGATAGACAGAGAACACATTTCAGCAGAGGAAGCCAAGGAGGTTATGAAATCTATTGATGCTCAGATCTGCTACATAACCATAATCTTCAAACTGTATTCACTAATTGATGCGGTAACTATATATATATATATATATAAACAGAACAAAGTTTAACCCTTAAATTGCCCAACTAGTATTACCACATTCACAGGCAAGCGTACCTGATCGTAGTAATATAGTGTAGGAAAGTACCAGGTATCGTTCTTACCACTGGGAACAGTGAAGCTATCTAGCAAAGTCTTTAAGTTATATAATTAATCTAACTACAGCTAAAAGGGGGTTTTGCTGAAAAGAGTTTAATTAACTAAGACATAACTAAAAAGGAAGTAAACAAAGATCTAAAAACAATAAGAGATAAACAAGTACTTATTATGGTTATGGAGAATCCTTTTGTGGATGATTTATTAATTCACCAAAAGATATAGTTTATTGGTTATTGTAAGAATTTAAGCCGAAGCACCCTAACATGCGTATCTGTGATTATCAACCAGGTTGGTCTCCTGGCCCAAATACAGGGACTTGTGAAAGTCTAGTAAAAGTCACCCTAATCAGTGTCAAGTCGTGGGACCCTATAATCCAATCTACTCTCGGTCCGAGTAAATTGCTTACCACGTCTCTCCGCGTCACTAGAGCGAAAGGTAAGAGAGATTGATTAACCTAATGGAGTCTATCTACTTATTGTCAGAAAGTAAATACACCCAATTAACTACTTCAAGTAGCCACAGTTAAAACACCAATATAAAAATCAACAGATAAACATTCAATAAACCAATAAATCTATTATATTAAAACCAACATAAAATTATCCAACAAAAGTCATCAAACCATAATAAGTACTAAAACTAACTACTCACAAGACATACTAATAAAAGAAAACAGACAGAAAGACATTATGCAAACCATGCAACGGGGGATGATCGAACACTGGCTAGATGACTCCGAGTGAGGATCGGTCTCCACTGATGGCTCATGCACAACTCTCTCTAATTACTAGACTCAACTATATTACTGACTCTATTTCTAATTTTTTTTTTTCCGATTTTCTGATGCTAAGAAAAATAGGTGGAAGCCAGTATTTATAGTACAAGAACCACTTTGTGTTCGTGAAGAGGCACCTTCACGGTGGCAAAGCACTTAAGAAACCCTTCTTTCCTTTTTCAGCTCATTCTGGAATTTTTCATAGAGAGTAATCATCAACTTCGTGGCGCTAAACTCTTGATCTCCAACGCAAAAAGGGTGCAAAAGCAGGAACATTCTAGAATCTGGACACTTCGTGGCGTGATACGCGTTGCGTATTTGTATAAAATGGCCTTTATTTTACGTCATTTTAGCATAGATTTTTATGTTTATCCCACAACTTGAGTCAGTTTACTGTCTTATTTTCAGTTTATTAAATGCATGAAGTTTAGGAGCGATTCACCTGTTTATTTGCTTAATTAAGTGGACTTATATATATCTCTCTTTTATGTACAGGGGTCAATGCTGATTGAATGTTGCAGCATCACAGACTGGACAGGTTTTGAAGATGAAGCTTTTTCGGATAAACCAAAGCATGCATGGATCAAATGACAAATCCGAATTTTTGGGATAAATAATGTCTAAAGCCAGTCTTCATTTTGTACAACCATTGGCATTAATGTAGCCCCCAATCTTTTTGAACCACCATGACTTTTGTGTACACAAGAATGGTGTGTTGTAGTATACTTTTGACTTTGGTGCCTTCTTTTACTAGTGATGAATAGCTTAAGTTTTTGTTCTTTTGCTACATCCTTGGGTATAAAAGGAGGTAGTGGGTTAGCTTTGGAAATCATCTTTTATCATCTATCATCATATCACTTATATAACAAGTAGTTTTTGGAAAAACACTCTCTCAATTATTTACAAGTCTTGCAATTTACATTTTTATTATTGCATTTTACTTCAAGTCATTTACATTCAAGTCATTTACTTTTAAGCCATTTACATTATAGCAATTACTTTCCGCAATTTACTTTCCGCTCTTTAATTACCGCAATTTACTTTACGTCATTTATTTATTGTCATTTACTTTATGCAATTTACATATCGCAATTTACTTTCCGCAAATTTACCTATTGTAATTTCATTTCAAGTAATAAGTAGCTAATTTCATTAGCTTGGGTGTGAGACCATAAAAGTGGGTTTTTAATCAAAGGAAGGTGGATGTTGTTTCTCAATAACAACGTTCCACCATTTCATTCCAAGTTTTATAAAAAGCTCTAAAATACTTCTTGACGACATGATCACTTGAAAAGTGTTAAAGTGCCGATGGATTCAGACATGATCCATTTGATTGCACGTCATGGCGAATGATATGGGAAGTATTCTAGACATAGACGCTAACTTTGTTATTTCAAAATGAAAATCCCGACGAGTTGGACACTAGTCAAGGTGTTAAAGTGTAGTGGTTTAGATATAAGCTACTTAAACAATCCAGCTTGAATGATATGGGAATCAGCCCGATAGGGTGATTTTAAACAAAGACATTTGTTTGTCCATATATTTTGAAAGCACCATTTGTCACCAATCACTAGTTCTTATATCACACAGACATGTGGGGTAAAAGCTAAATAATGGTACAATGATGAGAATCCGATAGGATCCTTTCAAAATAGATGGTGAAACAAGTTGTTGATAAACTAATGCTATAGAATTGCTGTAGCATTTGCCCACTGGAATTTGATTTGAAAACCTACTCAAAAGTCTTACACCCTTACTTCCTTTATTATCTGTTAAGTTACCATTCACCTAATCAATCAATCATTATTCTTCAAAATCGCCATCTGAAGTCATTTCTTTCAGTTACTCTAAAAACATTACTTTTACTACTGATCTCTGAGGACGATACTTGGTATTTTATTACCGTATTACTTGAAAGGCGACGTTGTATCTCATTGTATACTTTCTTTGAGATACAACCATTTTAATCTGAAAGTGTGAACAAAATAGCTCATCAAGTTTTTGGCGCCGCTGCCGGGGATCGGTAACGCTAAAAGTTTTGTTTTCAAAGTTACTCAAAGATTTGATTTTTCTTTCACAGTTACAATCATTATTGTTCATGCGAAGGATTCCACGAGGGGAGTTTTTTAGTGGATGCTTCGCGGCGCCAAATGGATACTTCGCAATCGCCAAGTTGCTTCTGTTCACTTTTTCATCATTTTTCATGCTTTTTCGCCTCTTTTTGTACTTTTCCGCTCAATGGCCTCCAAAACCTACAAAACTAAAAAACATAAACTTTTGAGAGTAAAATGCACGAGAAATGGGCTAAAATGGGATAAAAACATGCAAACCAGAACGACCAAAACATGTATAATTTTGGAGTTATCAAATTCCCACACTTAAGCTTTGATTGTCCTCAATCAAAAGACTAAAGATAAGAAAAGTAACGCCAAAATTATCTCCACCCAAGATTAGTTAAGAACACAACTAATATCCGGTATATTCAGACACATTATAAGTTACAATAGGTAACCGAATGCCAAGTTCAACCATTCACCCTTACAATGTATATATCAAGTGTATCTCTCGGGGTAAAAGTGTACATGAAAAGTGATCTCACCAATACTCGACTTTTTCCCGCATGCATAAGCTTGTCACCAAATCTAATCTCCACCACTGAGAAGTTGTCAACCGTCAAGAGGACTTTAGGGTTGTAATATTAGGCTTAGGGTAAGGATAGGATAAAGGATATATTAGTGACTGAGGGTTGTAGCAAAAACCTAAAAACAAATCAGTTTATGATCCGACAATTCAGAACATCTAACTTTTGGAACTTGAAAGAGCTTAGCGTAACTTTCACTTCTATTTTTTATACCAGCCTAAGCATATTGCTTATTTGGGGCTCGATATATTTTCTTTTCTTTTTAGCACATCTCGACTCTTTTGAATTTTCTTTTTCTATGAGTCGTTTTTCTCTTTCTTTTTTTTTCTTTCTTTTCTTTCAAACTTTTCTCAATCCTCCTTTTTTCTCTATTTGTCAAATTTCATAAGAATTGGACCAAAACATGAAAAAGTTTTCAACTTTAAGCTACAACCAAAAGATACACAAAATAATGGCTAAATGATATATGATAATGGGTAAAGAAATGAAAAGGCTAAGGCTCAAAGGGTTTCAAGGGATAAAGTGTTAAAGGTGAACACTTTTGCAAAAATGGCTAGGCAAATTAAATAACCTTATGATGAGGTTATCTAACAAAGGCTAACATAGGTTGATACGAATGCCTCTATCAGTGCAATGGTAATAAATACTTCTCTTTTGTGGTCTTGACAAACATTCAAAGTGACAAGTTCTACCTTGGGTCAAAGTCGGTATCCTCACGAAACGAATATAGATAATATAGGCTCAATCTCTCAAAGGAAATGGGTGAGACACTCATGCTGATTAGCATTCCAAGGCATTACTCAACTCAAATAACCTTATTTAATGTCATCTTATACAAGAATCTTAGTCTCCAAAACAGTCTCAGATTTTGAAAAAAAAAATGGGGTTAAATTTCAAAGCTTTCAAAATTTTGATAAAAGACCTATCAAAAGCATAAGTTAACCCAACAATTAAAACAATTAAGTCTACTTAACCCCCTCCCCACACTTAAAATTTGCAATGTCCTCAATGCAACAATTATCACAGATAATGAGGTTTGGGAAAAAGAGAAACTTCCCGGGTTTTGAGACTTAAGACCATCGGTGAAACTATCTGAAACCGAAAGCGGTGCGGGATCATCACAAGTTGCAACTATTACCAAAAACAAAAACAAAAACCGTAAAAAGAACAAAGCAAAAATAAACCAAACATTCAAACAATTAAAATCCTAAACATATCCTAAACAATCCTAAGCAAGCAATTAAAATTGTTCAAAGCAACCAAACCAAACAAACGAAAAATAAAATTGTTTAGACAACCATATCGAATGCAAAGATAAAAGATAAAGATCAATAGGTGCCACGAGGGTGATTGCGCCAATCCTCGAATGATAGGTAGCCAGGTGGACTTTGCTCGGTATACGGCCACAACGGAGAGGGAGCATAGGCGGGATCCACATTGAGACCAAAATGAGTGGCCATTTGGTTGAGCACTCCACTTTGCCAATTCGCTTGATGAAGTGTCTCCGTGGAGTTGTACTCCATCCGTCGGTGATGACTAACCTGTGAAAAAGACATATCGGAGAGTTGGTTAGTTATTCCCTGATAAGCCGTATACGCGTTCCACTTGGGCGGTTGCTCCGAATGCTCCGCCCCACTCGACGTTCCACTATGCTCATGTGTTCTCTCTGGTACCTCCCTTGCCTCGTAAGACATTGGGTTGCTTTTCCATCTATACCGTACTCCATCCCGTGTTCGGATTGGCCGAACTACTTCCATCCCTCGCAATTGATCCGTATCGATCACACCCATTGTCCCCATATCGGTCATAAAAGCTATGGCATCCGTGGTCAAAACGAGTGATGTATTGGCCCCCGAGCATCTTGTTTCCTTCCCGATAACCACTCACCTTTGAAAGTTGGACGGCGATGTGTTGGGAACCGTAGGCACAAACGGTGCGCAGGGGATAACAAAACGATTCCCAAAAGCCGGATCCAACTTAAACCTAACAGATACAATCAAGAGTGTTTTGATTGTTTACCTTTAAACGAACAAACTCCGGAATGCGAGCAGGGAATACACCGCTACTGACACCGTACGAGAACGAGGTTGCTAGACCACCGTGGATTATACCCGAAAAACGAACTCCGGTTGGTTCTTGACCCTTTGATCGCCGACGTGAGGGAGAGGGGAGAGAGAGAGAGAAACTTGAGGAAAATTATTGAAAATCAGTTATTGTTTTATCAGCCTAAAGCCTTAATTTATAAGGATAAATTAGGCAGTGTTTGATGCCAATTATAAAACCTTATAATTATCAAACTGATTAATAAATATATAATTTCCTTTTATAATTATCCTCTAATTAATCTAACTGATTAATTTAACTGATAAATAATTTAACTAATTATTTATTTTCTCTCTTTAAATAATAATAAAAAATTAATTATTTCTCTCACACATAATCCGAATGTTCTCAATTTAGTGTGCAGCGGTGTGACCTACTAGTGTCTTATAACATTGGACACGGTAACCCTGTTACTGTCTCGCACACAATCCTAATAGACTCCCACTTGTGCTAGACATGTAACTGTGCTATTACCATTAGCCTAAGGAGGTCCCTAGCCAGACACTTAGATTTACCAGGTTATAAGATCTCTTATATCCAGAGATACAATTCACGCTTGAATTTGTACACAGGTTCATTCCTTTTGCACACGATATTTCTAAAATGATTTTGAGACATGGAGTGGAGGATTCATTTCTCAAAAACAAGTATTTCTTGACTCTGATTCAGATTGTCTGCAGTAATGGATATTACTAAATAACAACTATTATTTTATCCGAGCGTGGCCATGCGTTTTCTGCCAATCTTAATCGTCAAGGGGCCCGGAAATATCTTTCTTTTAGTAAAGAGGTGCAAATCCCTTCTTGACTACTTGTATTTGGATCCACGGCTTCCGCTGTATCTAGTCACGTCCCGTATAGCCACCCTGTTACGGTGCAGCGTTAGAATGCGCTAAGAGTACAGTAGTCCTCGTGTTCCCAAACCAAATATCTCAGGTCTAAGGACAAGCTATCAAGTCGATGCTTATGACTGGGGCTCCATGAAGCAGACTTGAAACTGGTCACTTCCATTACTCAAACACTCTGATGAGTATCTATAAATACTTGGTCACATCACTTGTGCTTTTATTCTTTACTTTGAATAAATCATCAAGTATTTATAATAGCGTTTATACTTCCTATTGAAATTCCCATTTCAATAAGTGGCTACGGAAATTTTAGATTACATACAAAACTTTGTAAAATCATGGATATGTTAAATATGCGAAAAATAGTTAATTTAAAACAATCATGAATTAAAACCTCCATTTATTTCCATCACACTGTGAAATAAAAACTTTACATGATTGAATTGTTCAAAATTAAACTATAGTAATAATTAATAAACTAAAAACTAGCTACTGGCGTCCAGGTACTGCATCCCAATGGAATTTGCATGTGGTTCATGCTTCACCCTTGCTAGCGGCTTTGTCAGCGGATCTGCGACATTGTCTTCCGTCGGAATCTTGCATATCCTAACATCTCCTCTTCCAATGATCTCTCGGATGAGGTGATATTTTCTGAGCACGTTGTTCAGACTCATTGCCTGACACAGCTTCTCCATAGGATGTTGGTTCATTCAAGTTTCCGCTGTCTTGAGAGACTAGAAACCCAAGATACCTATCTGGTTCTTGTCTTACCCTACTGGATCTGCGAAGGTCTTGTGTTTGCACTTCCTCAATCGGTTCTGATTGGGGTTCAACATTTTCGTGTTGAATTTCTGGCTCAACAATTGGTGTAGTGTTTTCTTCGTCTACTACCTGTAGATCTACATCCTTTCTAGTGTTCCCAGAACTGGCAAACTTTTCTTCCAGAAATTTTCCATTTCGAGCAACAAAAACTTTGTTCTCTTCAGGGTTGTAGAAGTAATATCCCACGGTGGTTCTGGGATATCCAACGAAGAAACACTTGTCGAATTTGGGCTTGAGTTTTTCTGAGGTAGGTCGTTTGACGTAAACCTCACAACCCCAAATCCTTAGAAAAGATATATTGGGTTTCTTACCCTTCCATAGCTCGTATGGTGTCTTTTCTACTGACTTTGTTGGCGCTCTGTTCAGTATATGTGCTGCTGTTTCAAGCGCATCTCCCCAGAATGACATTGGTAGCGTAGAGTGACACATCATCGATCGTACCATGTCAAGTAAAGTACGATTCCTCCTCTCTGACACACCATTCATCTGAGGTGTGTACGGAGGTATGAGTTGGGATACAATCCCACACTCCATCAGATGATTGTCAAACTCATCGCTAAGATATCCGCCTCCGCGATCTGACCGCAAAAACTTGATCTTTCTGCCAAGTTGATTTTGTACTTTATTTTGAAATTCTCTGAATCTTTCAAAGGTTTCAGATTTATGTCTCATAAAGTAGACATAACCATACCTACTGAAGTCGTCAGTAAAGGTAATGAAGTACCGGTATCCTCCTCTTGCCACATGAATAAATGGTCCACACACATCTGTGTGAATTATTTCTAACAAGTCAGTAGCCCTTTCATTTTCTTTGTTGAAAGGTTGCTTTGTCATTTTGCCAGATAAACAAGACTCGCAATTGTCAAAAGGTTTATAATCGAAAGTGCCAAGAAAACCTCCTTTTAGGAGTAGTTCAACGCGTTTCTTGTTTATGTGGCCCAAACGACAATGCCAGAGGTAAGTCTGATCCTCAATGTGTTTGGATTGTTTACTTATATGATAGATTTCACTATTATTATCTTGTAGATTTACTGTATATAGACCATTCACAGGTGTTGCTTTAAAATAGAAAATATTGTTTTTAAAGACAGAAATCATTTTATAATCATATTTGTAATAAAAACCTTGGTCTACTAACAAATCAAAAGACAAAACATTCTTAATCATGTTTGGAATATAATAACAATTATCCAGTTCCAAAACTAGACCCGAGGGTAAACTAAGACTATAAGATCCTACAGCTTCAGCTATCAGCGGAGTGCCTTCGCCAACTCGTAGGTTCGAACGGTCCTTCCTCAAAGTCTTTCTTCTAGTGAATCCCTGTAAATGATTACAAATGAGGTTACCACAATTACCCATGATTCATAAGAAGTGATTAAGCAATCTATCATAAAGATACCTGGAGCATCGGGTAAACCGATCTCTATCTGGTCGATATTCATCGAGTGCTCGCAAATATCCTTGCTACCGCATTCTGGGCAACTCAGATCCCCCAGCTCATCAATCCAATCAGTATCCATGAGATCAGCAGGTGCTGGCTTCGGCTCTAGACTGGCCAGAATGTTCTCATGTAGTGCTGCCACGTCAGTCTTTGATTCTTTCATGTAGGCACTAGCTGTGTCACATATCTCCTTCGGGAGCGAGTACCACATGAGATACACTAACCCTTCCTGAGTCATCTTGTACCCCAAACGTGTCAAGCATTTAAAGAGCCTCCTCATTTCCATAAGATGGTCTTTAACTGACTGGTCATTTTTCAGCTTTAGTGAAAGTATCTCTTTCATAATCAGAAGCTTACCTGTATGTCTATAGAAACCTAACTGGCTTTCTATATCTTTCACGACCACGTGGCAGGATTTATCTCTTAATCTATCCGTGAACTCGGACGATATAGAGAAAATCAGAATTGACATGACATCCGATTCATCCGCCATATACTTAAAGTACTGAGTAAATTCCTCTTCAGGAGAATTACTCTTAGGTCGTGATACAGGTTTTTCTAAAACGTAAAACTTACCCTGTGCACGCAAGATATTATCAAGGTGCATTTTCCAAACTGGAAAATTTTGTCCTGTAAGTTTCCATTTTCCATTGATGAGTCGTAGTGATTCCTCAGGGGTATAAAACGGGATTACAGAAAAAGACATCTACAATAAAGAATAAAATTCCAAGCTTAGTTTATAATTATAAAAATATTCTAATAAATTATTACCCTCAAAATAAATTTATTAGACTAGAATCCATATTTCACATGTGTCGGGAAGCATGTGATCATGTCAAACCGACTCATGTGATCTATGGTAGGTAAAAACTATACCAATCGCATTTTAATTCGAAATACGATTTCTAGATCGTCGGGACATCGGATATTTAATCCGTGCATATTTGGTCCCTCTAGTGCATTTTGGCCCGGTACCACCCGATGAATAAATAATTACCAAAATAGACTGCACCACCCGGGACCTGGACAAACCCTGGCCGGTACCACCCGGGGATAATTCGCAGAGTTTTATCACCCTCCAGTTTCGGTTTGAACACGGGCGTTCATAGTGTGTTCACTTACAACGCCCTATGTACCCTACACCGGAGGTGCCCCTAAAGTGGGTTGGACTTACTAATCTATGATTTTGATAAGGGTTAAAATTGTCAGTTTTCAAAAACTTGGATCCAAACACAAACTGTATTTGTATCCAATTTTTCTTTTTAAAACATTTAATTTTAAAAACGTTCATATTTAATTTAAAAGGAAATTACCTAACTAAACAACCACGCAATTCATATAACTATTAAATATAAACAACCACACAATTAAAACATGTCATAGTCAAAAACCCTTAAACTATGTCGTTTTGTGAGCCAACACAAAATGACGGTCTTATCCCTAGGTGACAACATAAAACTTGATCTTCTCGGCGCTCCCACTGGCTCCAAGCTCCATGGTTGTCTCCTTGGTCCGTCTTCGATTTCTTCGGTTATTTTATTTATTAAAAGTATTACAATTAAAGCGGGTTGTAAATGGCACGCAGGCCTCCCGTAACCAACAATAAATAAAACATTCGCACAATTAAAAACATAACTACGGGTCAAAAGGGTTTGACTATGACGACTAAAACAAAATTTAACTAAATTTTATTTTAACTAAATTAATTAAACTAAATTAATTTAATAATTAAATTAATTAAAACTAGGGTTTTATCTGATCTGATTAAAAAACCTTATCTCATTCTGAAGTCTATCTGGAAATGGATCTTACACGGGACCCGTTAGCGATAATGCTTGGGAAAACATTATCGTTTCCAAATCCGGTACCGATGGTGAGAATCGAAACTACCACCACCGATATCGATCTGGATCCATACACCAAACGGTCACCACCACAGATAGCCGGTGACAGCAGCGGCTCATAAGCCACCACCACCGCCTCTTGGTTCGGCAGTGGCCGACGCCGCGACGAGGCAGCAATCGTCCACCGCCACCGTCAAACCATCGGCAACAACAGCGGCTTAGCACCGCTGTTGCCGCCGTGTTCGCACAGCAAACGAAACGCCGCCACCACCATCATCGATGGCAGCGGCGGACGTCACGGCCGCCTGTGGTGGGGATCCGATGACGGCAGCAGCAAGTCGCCACCACCGCCGCCATTCCCTGGCGAAAACAACCACGCCACCAGCCTCGCCATCGACGACCGTAGCCACAGCCGCCGTCGCTGTTTGGCGGTATAACCAACATCGTCGCCACCACCACAAACGGTGGTGTGGTGTTTGTTTGTAATCGGGCCGTCGCCGTTCGCGGCGGTTCGTTCGATTAATCGTCACCGCCACCACAAAACGGTGGCGCGGTGGTCGAACAACAATCAATCGCCGCCACCACGATTCCGTGGTGCGGCTTTCGATTCTATGACTTACGTCGCCGTCGACAACAGCGGCAATCGCCACCGTCGCCATCCGACGGCTTATGCTCCTCGATCGACACCACCATCACCACAATCGGTGGTGCGGTGGTGGTTCCTGGCCGTAGCCGACGCCGCCACCACTTTCGGTGGTGCGGCTGGTGGTTTTCTTGTGAGGGCAGCCGGCGACCACCACCATCTGTGGTGTCGCCGGTGATGGTTCCATGGTGGATTGAAGCCGGTGATCGGCCTGGCGGTCCGGCTAGCTTACACCAAAACGTTAGGTTTTTCGAAAAACTAATTTTTATAAGCGTATAAAAAAAACAAATTTTTAACAAACCTAATTTATCAGACGAACCTGATCTGTAGGTTTAAGAAGTGGCTCTAATACCACTGTTGGGAACCGTAGGCACAAACGGTGCGCAGCGGATAACAAAACGATTCCCAAAAGCCGGATCCAACTTAAACCTAACAGATACAATCGAGAGTGTTTTGATGGTTTACCTTTAAACGAACAAACCCCGGAATGCGAGCAGGGGATACACCGCTAGTGACACCGTACGAGAACGAGGTTGCTAGACCACCGTGGATTATACCCGAAAAACGAACTCCGGTTGGTTCTTGACCCTTTGATCGCCGGCGTGAGGGAGAGGGGAGAGAGAGAGAAACTTGAGGAAAATTATTGAAAATCAGTTATTGTTTTATCAGCCTAAAGCCTTAATTTATAACGATAAATTAGGCAATGTTTGATGCCAATTATAAAACCTTATAATTATCAAACTGATTAATAAATATGTAATTTCCTTTTATAATTATCCTCTAATTAATCTAACTGATTAATTTAACTGATAAATAATTTAACTAATTATTTATTTTCTCTCTTTAAATAATTAATAAACAATTAATTATTTCTCTCACACATAATCCGAATGTTCTCAATTTAGTGTGCAGCGGTGTGACCTACTAGTGTCTTATAACATTGGACACGGTAACCCTGTTACTGTCTCGCACACAATCCTAACACGATGATGTAAGGAGCGTTCGGATATCGGCCATCCGTCGTGAGTCGGTCGAGGAGCCAAAGATCGTACATGGAGATCTTCTCTTCACTAGAGGAACGAGAATTCACCGCATGCACCAACATGCGGTGTAGGAGTCGGTCAATGGAAGACAATAAACCTTTGACTTTGATGTTGGAGTTGTAAGCACCATCTCAAAGAATAGCCCAAGATCCACTCGGATTGAAATTGTCAGGCCTTTTTTCGGTTGCCACCATATACTCCTCAAACCGGGATCATCAACCTCGGCTTGGGTGTAAATCGTCAAAGCCACACCAAAATCGGCCAAGGAAAGGGCTCTCCATATGCCACCAAGGCAGAAGGTCATGCACAGTTCATGGAAATCTTCGATCGCCTTGTTGGCGTTGAAGATAAAGCTTGCCATGAACTCAAGAATAAGCTCGCGATAGAGCGATTCGTCGATCTCCCCCACAGTGGTGTTTTTCAAGGATGGCTTTAACATGGTTGTCCACCCCCAATGTGTGAAGGAGTTCCCAATCGACCCTTCTCGGGATGACAATTTGACGACCGACGATTCGGTTCATTGTGTCATGGAGTTTGGTCTTTTTCTTATTGTTCAAAACCGGGTCATTCATGAAGTACGTGAATGCATGGCTACCATCGGGAGCACAGTAGTTTATGGTGGAAGTGGATGTGGATGCGGTTCTTTGTCTCTACAAAATTCAATAACCATGTCTTAGTCTAATATGCATCATGAAAATTATTAAGACATAGTCAAGAAGTCAATCAATCCATTGAGACATAACCTAGAAGTTTAAAAACTAATGATAATCACATGCGAATGAGCATTGGGGATTTGGAAAATCCCCACACTTGAACTTTTAATCAAACCAATTCAAGCATCCATGATTCAACAAAATCAATATTGCACTCCTAATCCATATATGTCACCAAGAAATCTATGGGAATTTTGAAGAAATTCCCACACTTAGAATGAAAGCACAATGCATGTATGAACAATTCAAACTAATCTAATACCGAACATGCTATAATCATCAAGGAACAATTGCATAATCAAAAGTATAAGCATGAGTATATGAACATGAAAAACAAGAATGGAGTACAATTCCACCATTAATGTGGTTAATCCAACTAGGAGGTGATAGGGAACATACCTTGGGTGCCATTGGAATGCAAAATTGAAGCTCAAAAAATCGATCTCTCAAAGTGAAGGTAGCAGGTTTTGCGGCGCCGAAGGTGTGTTAGGGTTTTGTGTTTTTGAAAAGTGAAGAGAAAAGCTTTAAAAATCCTTATGCGGACCTCTTCGCGTTCGCGAAGTCCCTGCTGTTCATAAGTAATCCCCTAATCAACACCTTCGCGTCGCTAAACGGCTATCCGCGCCTTGAGAAATTCGAAAAACTTTTACCTTGTACCCGAGGTGATCACTTCGCGTTGCGAACCCAAAGGTTTCGCGATCGCCAAGTGCTTGTTGTTCCAAAATTTCAAAATTTTCATCTCCGGTCAGATTTCCCCGTTTTTGGTTTCTAAGCACTCGGAATGGTTACCTAAGCAATAACAAACAAAAACATTAGACAAAACACACACGAAAATAAAAAATAAAGCAAAGGATAAAAATGCTCGGGTTGCCTCTCGAGAAGCGCTTCATTTTTGAATGATTCTAGAGCTTGACTCAAGTTGCTTTTCACTTCTTTGCACGACGGGCTGACGAACCCTTCTTCTTTCTATTCCCCTTCTTCGATTCCCCCGATGTATTGGTGTTTGATGATTCTCCATTTGGCTCTATCGGTTTGGCAACAGCTTCCGCTTTCTTCGGCCGTGCGTGTGGAAGGAGATGACCAAAATTTGTTTGAAAGATTGGGTTGGATCATCATAGGGCTCCTAAAGGTGTGATACTGTAACACCATTTTTCCAAAATTTCATATTTAACATTAATTTAAATAAAAACCGCATTTAATACCGAAAATCCCAACATTTAATGAAAAAGAGTTAAAACGGTTCACATAACTCAAAGTGTAAATTAACTTTTAAAGAAAAACAAACTTAAACGGATAAAAGAGTTTAAAGCATAAATCATCTGCATGCCGGTTGGAACTGTCTGCAAACAAAGAGTCAAGCCAGGGCCTTGCCCTTATCTGTACCCGAACTAGTACCTGAAGAAAAAGGGAAACAACACCGGGTAAGCGAAACGCTTAGTGAGCAAGCACTATGATAACACCAAATTTATACATGTTTTGGTCGTACTTAATTGTCTGATTTTACCCCGTTTCTCACCAATTTCTGATCTGATTACTCACATTTTGGGCTGATTCACACTTTTGTTGGTTTTGGAGGCCTTGGAATGGAAAAGTACGAAAAAGGCAAAAAAGCGTGGAAATTGGACAAACTCAACTCAGTGGGCATTTCGCGTTCGCGAAGATTTAAGTCTGGCACCGCGAAATGACTAATTTCTAGAATGTTCATGCTTTTCACTGACTTCGCGTTGATTCTGAAGATTCTCGCGCCGCGAAGTAGGCAAAGACCCTTGACGGAAGATTCCAGAACTTGCCAAAAAAAAGGGAAAATAGGGTTGTTTTAAGTGTCTCGCGCCGCGAGACGACGCCTCGCTATCGCGAAACGAGCTCCGAATTGCCTTTTAAATACTGACCTCCTCCTTCAGTCCAGAAATCATCAAGCTATAATCTTGCTCCATATTCTTAAATTACTAATCCTTTAGAGTCAGTTTAGCTTTAGTGAGAGAGAGAGAGAGTTGTGCCGATACGACACGAAGATTGGTTCTCGATCATCTGTTGCTGTACGGTCGGTATAATGTGTGTCTTTATTACTGATTTTGCTGTTTTCGTTATGTTTAGTTAGTAGTTTTTTTTAGTGGTACTTATTATGGTAGATGAACCTTGTGGATGATGTTTTTATGATTTAATTGATTAATGGTTTGTTATTGGTTTATTGAGTGTGATTTTATGGTTCCGGTTTGATTCGTATTGTATGAATATTTGAATTCGTTGGTTGGGTGTATCTGTTTGACCTAGATAGATAGACTCCGATAGGTTAATCAACCTTTCTTGACCTTCACTTCGGAAACACGGAAAGTTGTGTTAGGTGGTTAGCTCAGACCGAGAACAGCCAGATAGTAGAATTCCGTACAATAGTGATAGAATTGGGTGACCGGTACTAGATTGCCTGACAATCAGTCTATGTATTAGGACTAGGAAGACCAACCTAGTTGACAACCATAATCATCGCATGTTAGGGTGTCCCAGACTTAAATTCTTACAATAACCAATACAACCATACCTTTGGCAAAGTTAAATCATCCACTTGGGGAGTCGATATTACCATGATAAGTACTACTGTTTTTCCCTTATAAAGTTTAAATCGTCTTCTTTGTGTTTTCTAGTTAGTTAATTAGTTCATTTATTTGTCTTTTAGTTAATTAAACCATTTTCCTAAAAACCCCCCATAGCTTTAGATTAATTAAACTAGTTAGGATTTTAATCTACATAACTTGACCGTTCCCAGTGGTAGATACGATACCTGGACTTTCCTACACTATATTAGTCACGATCGGTACGCTTGCCTATGAATGTGGTAATTGTGGTTAGGCTTTAGAGGTTAAAACTTGTGTCGCTTTTTATATATGATAACTACCGCATCACACTACATGAAACTTACTACGAAACTAACTACCTTTGCCGGAGGAAAATGTCGTTGGCAAAAGTCTTAAAAGACGTCGGCAATAGCCCAAAACCTTTTGCCATCGGACTTTTTGGTCGGCAAAAGTTAAGGTGGTCGGTACAAGTGTTTTTGCCGGCGAATAACATGGGTCGCCGGTAAAGACACTTTTGCGGGTAAAAAATAGTCGTCGGTAAAAACTGAAGTCATCGGCAAAAAGCTCTTTCAAGTAATTGTATAAAATATTTTTCTCGACGAGTAATTACTTTTGCCGATGTAATTTTCTTCGTCGGGAAAAGTTTTTTTTGACTTTTTGGTCAAAGAAATATCAACCCAAAAATCCGCCAACAAAAGTTTTTTAATTATTTTTATGCATGATTATTTACTCGTCGGTAAAGGTTTCATTTGACTTCTTTGATCTAGTTTTTGCCAACATGATAACCGCCGCCAAAAATTATTTTTTGTAATTATTTTCAAAAACATTTACATACTCTTTAATTAACTTGGATTGCAAATCAATTTACAAATATAATAAATAATAATAAGCATAATAAATTACTTACAAAATTACATAAATATTTACATTCTACAAAAAACTATTCACCTATAAAGTACACTCACTTAGGTGCAAGAAGCTAAATATCAATTCATACAAGTTTTTTACAGTAATAAATTAAAAATGAATACAACTAAATTGTTCAAAAGTTAACACTCAATAGTAGTAGCTCGTCCCACCTAGTAAACGATCAACAATGGTATAGCTTGTCCCACTAATCCAACCAATCTACTGACCACCCAGATTACCGGCAACAATCCTATCATTCAAAAGCAAATCTGCATTTTGATAAACAAATGAAAGTTAAAGAAAAACAATTAAATAGTGATTAGATTTTCGTTGCCATTGATTGTTTATACCTCATAGAATTGTATATCCTTAGGCTTAGATTTTCCAATAGTCAAGGCACCATGTTACAACCCCTGTCCTACAAACCAAAATCCAATAATGTTTGCTTTTCAAGATCCAAATAAACTACAAAACGATTATTTTACATAAACTTACCATCTAATTCCGTTGTAGGGAATAGTATTGGGGTCTTAAGATTATTGAATCACCATCAACAAAAATAACCAAAATGTATTGAAATATGATCAAAACTTTCATCTTAATTTCATGTCGATCTAAATTACAATTAAAGGAATTGTGGGTAATGAACAAAACCTTACCTGGAAATAAACACAACCGTAAGAAGCAAGATTTGGATAAGCACCCTACAGTACCAAAACCGTACCTAAAGCAATAAAATAATCAAATTGGTTTTGATAAGCCAACAACAATAATGGGTAATCATCAAGAGACAACCCTATATAGAGAAGCAACAACTAGTAAGTAATTATAACCTAATACCAACTCACCCATTTGTGACTACAAGAAGCTCCTTCATAGAACAAGAAGGCACCAACACAATGCCTTTATGTGACCAATCAGACAAAGATGGCTACCTACAAAATAATTTCACCATGTCAAAATCTACACCTACCCCCTGCAAATAATTAAACAATAGCATAATTTTAGTAGGGGGTATTATTAAACTTCTTGATGAAGCAATTACCCAAATAGTGTACATTTTATTAATATATTATCCAAAGATGTAATCATACGATTTATATCACTCATAGATGGATTTTTCTTGATGAACTAGTAATTTAAAGATGGAATTTTCCAATAAACTAATAATAACAATACCTTTTGAGAGATCTATTTGGAGAAACCAACATCAGTCAAAAAATTAGTTGCTCAATCTTATTGGTGTCTGTTCCAAATGATACTAATCGTCCAAGCATATCCCCTAAAATGAAGAAAACATATGAAATGAGATCCACAAACAACATAATAAGCAATCTGGCATCCTACAATTTCTGCTATAAAAACCACAATTCTGAAACAATCAAAAACCAAAAACCAGAAGCCACAGGTTTGAATTGCAAATCTGAAAGTAATTTTCTGTTGAAGCTTATAGAGAACACAATAGGGAATCAATCACAGAAACAAAACCCATGTAAACAAAATCAATTATTGAAAATCGAGACAAGAGAGAAGCAATTAGGGGTGTAAACGAGCCGAGCCGAGTCGAGTAGTGGGTTAATCGAGCCGAGCTCAAAAAATAATGTTGGGCTCGAGCTCGACTCGTGCTCGATTAACTTTTTCAATGTAGGGCTCGAGCTCGAGCTCGAATGTTTTTTGAGTTATCGGGCTCGAGCTCGAAGCTTGTTTATGGGTTCGAACTTTCGATCGATTAACTCGTTTATCTACTTGAGCTCGATAATTTTTATATATTTATACTATTATTAATAAATATATATGAACATGTTTGGCTCGAAAAAAGGTATGCTCGAATAGCTCGGCTCGACTCGACTCAACTCGAAAAATTTAATCGAGTTTTCGAACGAGTCGAGTCAAACATTGGTGTTATAAAGCTCTGCTCGTTAATTTAGACGAGATCGATTATGTGTTCGAGATTGACTTGAGCTCGAGTATTATTTAGGCTCGAGCTCAAGATAAACGAGCTCGAGCTCGAGTAGCTCATTAAAAGCTCAACTCGCTTACACCCCTAGAAGCAATACCAATTAGAGACTTAGAGATGTTTACATTTTGTTTACATTTTGGGATGTCAAGAGAAACAAAATGGTGGTGGTGAGCAGCGGCCGCCGAGAGAAACAAACAGAAGGTGGAGAAGAAAAATAATTGGGGAAAAGGTTAAATTGGGGCTTCATCCATTTTGGGGAAACAAAAGCACCTTTTTTTTTGCCTATCCCGCCTCTTTTTTGACTGAACCCAGTTTTAATATTAATTATTTAATCATCAACCACTAATTCAATTATTTTGTAATGTTATTAATTTATTTATTTAACATTATGGAATCGTCCATAAACTCTACGTAATTTAGCAGTTATTTTAATTAGACTAAATCACCAACGAATATATAAAAATAAATAACAAAATGAAAATTTTATGAACACATGGTTTGCTTTTGCCCGAATTTGTTTTGAAAAAACTCGTCGAAACAGTTGTCATGGTACGTCACGACTCAAGGCTTGTGTCTCACGTCACGTTATATTTGATGCACGCCTTGGTGTAATTCGGCGTTTTTCTAACAAGATATTTGATATAACTTATTTGTTTAATGTCTTATTTGATAGTTTTTGTTGTTCCAGATTCAAGTTCTAATCAACATGCAACAAGTAGAGAATGATTCAGGAAGCCATATGTCATTAATTCTTGGATCAAAGTTTACACACACTAAAACACCAAGAACACACACACTTAAACACAATGACTCTCTCAATCAATCTCACTTTACAATCATGTACGTATGCATGTTCTACCCTTCCAAATGAACTAACTATGGGTATTTATACCCAAACACTCAAACCCTTACACTTTACAACTTTTACACACACTACCCTAAGTAAACAAAACTATTACAGGTAAAGTAATAAAGGACTAAAACAATAAACCAAGCTTTGCCTTTGAAGACCACTTTGACTTTGCCTTTGACTTCAACTTTAGCACCATCTTGTGATCTCGGATACAATCCGATTTTGCACCCAACAATCTCCCCCTTTGGATTCGAGATCACAAAAAGGATTAGGCAAACGTCTTCAAGAAAGCATCAGCACTTTGAACACCAAAATTAAGCTTTCTTGAACAATAAGCTTCCGTAATAATCTTCACGAATCATCCAACTTGACACCAGAAGCTTTAACAAACGAATAATCTTCAAACAATCTTCAAACTTCAATACTTGGAATATTCTGATCATCTTGAAGTATCTCGTAATTATCTCTCGACTTCCTCAAAGTATCTTCAAGAATCATTTCCCGACATTACAATTCAGATCCATCTCCCCAAAGTATCTTCAAAGCATTTCTCCACTTTACATTTCTAAACCATCTCCCCCTTTTTGATGAAATATGAAATAATCATCAAAACTCTAGAAATGTATGATCAGATAACTCGGCTCGTAAAGATACAAACATGTGAAAGTACCACCATAGATATCAAAAACCATCTCACAGAACCATCTCCACCTTGTTACTCCAAAGAAATACCGTCAATTCCATAAAATAACCCGAATCTTTTCAAATTCAGATTTGACGTGGGAAAATCCTGAAACAACACATGAATCAGTTGGAATGCCTGCGAGAAGCACAAAGCAACTCAGTACAACGAATGCACTATATAAGGAGCTTTAGTGATGATCACTCCCCAGGGCTTCCGTTCAATCATCGCAAACACTAAAAGTATTCCTATGAACGTTCCGACAAAGAAACAAATTACTTGTGTGTATTTGTGATGAAAAAATAAGCATCAAGTGCTTTCATAAGGCTCAAAATGAGAAAACATTTCACGACTCGATGTGTAGAAATGAAGTTCGAAGGCAGGGCAGCTTCCTTCTGTTTCAATATCGATTTTCCAAATGAAAACCTGATAGATTATGTGCTGCGTCCCCGTGATGAAATGAAACATCTCCTTGTTAAGAAGGAAATGAGTAGCTAGTGGGGTAAAAACGAGAGTCGGCATTGGGCTTTGCCTTGTTTCAATATCGGTCACCAAAGAATGTGAACCAATAGATGATGTGGTTGCCCGGCTTAGAAGTGGTTGGTGCAGAGTATTATATTTCTTTTAACTCTGTTCTCACACCCTCTAATTCTTTTAAACATTCTCACTTCTAACCAATCTCTCATTTTCTCGCTCAATCACTATGAGAATAACTCGACCACCTGAGTTATCTCCCCCACTCTTTGATGTAGACCCCTCACTCATTTCTCAAGGATAACTTCTTGGGTAGGATTGCCGGTTCTGGAAATCCATAGAAGTTCTATTAAGCTCACTCATCCCATGAAATATGTTTCCTAAACATGAAAGTACAATGAGTCAACGGGTGAATCAATGAGCCAATATGAAACATGCTCGAACAAATATATATGAACAATATAGGAGCATAAAAAAGTTCTTCAAACAAGTATATGACATGAATAACATGAATGGGGTAAACTTGTTTGAGAAACCTGATTCATCATATGATGTGAGATATGTTCTTGAAAAGCTTTGGTGTACACAAAATGAATGAATGTTATCTATACGAACAAGATATAGATATAGCAATAAAGAACGTATCTGATCAAATAAACGATGAAGTACAAATAGGAAGATATCAAGCGAGTGTATTACCACCGAAAAATATGGTCATATAGAGACGTGGTAATAACTAAGTCAAAAAAAGCTAAACCGGTGTGTATGAATACGTGAAAAGTATATGAAAAGATAATACGCAAGTATTAATCTTTGGAAACACACGGTTAGAAAATATCCGGCAACTCATTATGAGATGAAAACATGGAAAATCACACTTCTAATTCGAAAGAAAACGTTTGAGAATCGAGAAGTGAGTTTGAACATTTAAAAACATTTTTCATACCTGAAAGTTGTTCATCTTTCAAATATGTAAGCATGAAAGCTTATTTGAACTCTCCCCCTAAAAATGATATCTCGTTTAAGAACTCCCCCTCAAATGGATAATCTGCAAAACAAAGTAGAAATTGGTATTCATTGAAAATGAATCCTTAGATGTTAGTCAGATAGTATTCAATCCAGAATAATTAAGCAACTCCCCCTTAAATTAAGATGCAAAACAGATTTAAGTTGGAGTAAGCATGCCAAGCTTGCTAACCAAAAAGTTAAAACGCTTTTCATCTAAAGGTTTAGTGAAAAGGTCAGCAAGTTGGTAATCTGTTTGAACAAAGAACATTTCGATATTACCTTTCTCCACATTATCTTTGATAAAGTGATACCGGATGTCGATGTGTTTGGTCTTGGAATGCTGAACCAGATTTGACGTTATGGCAATGGCGCTTTCCGAATCACAGTAGATAGGTACTCTCTTCAACTTGTAACCATAGTCTAGAAGTTGTGTCTTCATCCAAAGCACTTGCGAACAACAACTTGCGGCGGCCACATATTCTGCTTCGGCCGTGGAAGTTGAGATGCAATTTTGCTTTTTCGAAGTCCAACTAACAAGTTTATCACCTAAAAACTGACATGATCCAGAAGTGCTTTTCCTATCCAGTTTACAACCACCATAATCTGAATCTGTAAAAGATATTAGCTCAAAACTAGAATCTTTCGGATACCAAAGACCCAACTCGGGTGTGCCTTTGAGATACCGTAAGATCCTTTTAACTGCCGCAAGGTGTGACTCTTTAGGATTAGCTTGAAACCTAGCACAAAAACAAGTTGAGAACATAATATCCGGTCTAGTCGCAGTGAGGTACAAAAGAGAACCAATCATGCTTCTGTAAATCTTTTGATCAACGGATTTACCGGCTAAATCAGGACCCAAAAGATTTCCAGTTGGCATTGGTGTTTTAATTGGAGAACAATCAGTCATTTTAAACTTTTTCAACATATCTTTAATATATTTTGACTGATTTATAAAGATGCCATCAGGGTTTTGTTTGACTTGAATTCCTAAAAAGAAATTCAATTCACCCATCATGCTCATTTCAAACTCGGTCTCCATGATTTTAGAAAACTTTGTACACAACTCTGGATTAGTAGAACCGAAAATAATGTCGTCAACATAAATTTGAACTAAAAGCAAGTCATTACCTTCTTTCTTCAGAAAAAGAGTAGTATCGATCGTACCTCGTTTGAATCCTTTGGATAAGAGATGATTAGTCAGAGTTTCATACCATGCTCTTGGAGCTTGTTTTAAGCCATACAAAGCTTTGTCCAAGATGCATACATGATCAGGAAAATCTGGATCGACGAACCCTTCAGGTTGCTCTATATAGACCTCTTCATGCAAGACTCCATTCAAGAACGCAGATTTGACATCCATTTGAAATACCTTGATGTTCTTGTGAGCCGCATAGGCAAGAAAGATTCGAATTGCCTCGATCCTCGCTACTGGTGCAAAAGTCTCATCGTAGTCAATACCTTCTTGTTGAGAGTAACCTTTAGTAACCAATCGCGCTTTGTTTCTGACAATCAGTCCGGATTCATCTTTCTTATTTCTGAAGATCCACTTGGTTTTAATGATTGATTTATCTTGTGGTCTCGGAACCAAGCGATACACTTTGTTTCTTTTGAACTGTAGAAGCTCTTCTTGCATTGCTAAAAGCCAATCAGAATCGTCTAAGGCTTGAGAGACATTCTTTGGTTCAATTTTGCTCAAGAAACTTTTGTATAGGCAGTAATTTGCAGATGCAGATCGCGTTTTAACACCATCTTTGACATCACCAATCACATTGTAGAGTGGATGTGCTCTTGTCCATTTCAGCTGAGCAGGAAGAATTGCAAGATCATCTAGATTGTTCTGACTATCATTTTCATCAATGATTGCAGGAATTTCTGATTGATCATCGGGGGTTAACTCTGATTGCTCAACAATTGGAACTGGTATAGCCTGATCAGAGTTAGATGTAGAACAAATATTCTCCGATGGTCCGGAATCATTCACACTTGAAGGTTCTGGGACATCGTGAATATCAACTCTTGGATTTTCTGGAAAGAACGAGATCTTCATTATCTACACAAATATCCAGAAAAGCATCCATAAACAGTAAATCGAGTTCTGAACTATTTGGATCAGTAATAGAATCAGAAGTCGTAGTAGAAGGTTGATTATGAATTTCGAGTCCTGAACTGCTATGTTCAGAAGTCATCGACATGGTTTCATCAAAGGTCACATAAACAGTTTCCATAACCATCTTGGTTCTTTTGTTTTAGACGCGGAATGTCTTTGACGTTAGCGAATAACCAAGAAAGTATCCCTCGTCGGCTTTCTTGTCAAACTTACCAAGATTTTCACGGTTGTTAAGAATGTAGCACCTACAACCAAAAACATGAAAAAATTTGACATTTGGAACTCGACGGTTGATTATATGATAAGGAGTTTTCTTGAAGCGCTTAGTGATGATGGTTCGATTCTGTGTAAAACAAGCCGTTGAAACAGCTTCGGCCCAAAAGGTAAGAGGTAATCCGGAGTAAGCTAGCATCGTTCTTGCCGCTTCAACTAAGGTTCGGTTTCTTCTTTCTACAACCCCATTTTGTTGCGGAGTATAAGCACCTGAAAAATTATGAGAAATACCAACAGATGTAAGATAAGCATCTAAAGTAGCATTTTTAAATTCAGTGCCATTATCACTCCTAATCTTTCGAACTGGAAGTTGCAAAAGAACTTGGATCCTCTTGATAAACTTTATGATCAACTCGGGAGCTTCAGATTTCATTCTCAGAAATTCTAGCCACGTGTACCGTGAGTATTCATCAACCATAACAAGAATGTACTTCTTTCCACTAATTGATTGAATTCTCATCGGTCCGCATAAGTCCATGTGGAGCATTTCGAGTGGTGATTGACATGAAGATTCTGTCTTCGACTTGTGAGAACTTCTCTTCATCTTTCCCATTTGACAAGCCGGACATAAAGAATCTCTATCAAATGTCAACTTTGGAAGACCTTTCACCAATCCACCATTAGCTAGTTTGCTAATATCTGAGAAATTCTGATGAGAAAATCTTCTATGCCATAGCCAACTTTCGCCTTTTGTTGCCTTTGAAAACAAACAAACTGGTTTCGACGAATCTATCACCGGAAAGTCAACCACATAGAGATTGTAAAACCTTCTCCCTTCAAAAATCTCAACACCATCACTATTAATGATAAGACAGTTAATGATGGAAAATAAAACAATGTTATAACCATCACAAAACTGACTTGCACTAAAAAGATTATGACTTAACCCCTCAACATAAAGTACCTTCTTTATGGATACCTTACCATTTGTGAGAATGCCGTAACCTTTGATGACACCAGTCGTCTTATTCCCAAAAGTAGCTGTTCCTCCTGGTCGTTCCACATAATTGTGCAACAACTCCTTGTAGCCAGTCATATGTCTTGAACAACCGGAATCGACATACCACATATGCCTGGCCTGTAGAAACATGTTAGTTCATCTTGGGAACCCATATCCAAATGGGTCCTTTCTTGTTGGTCTCATACATCTTTAACAAATCAGAAGATGAACCTAAAATCTTACAGTTTATACCAGACTTTGAAATTTGTGCATTCAATAAATCTTTAGGAATCCATTTGCACACAAATTTCACATCAACTGATTTATCTTTTGCTTTTGAAAGATTTTTCTTTTTAGCACTAAACACTTTAGCACGATGATCAAACGAGTAAGCATGAGATTTATCATGAGAAACACCACTAGATGTCTTCTTTTTCACATGACTAGAGTTCAAAGAAAACGAATTATCACCACAATGAGTACAATGCAAACGTTGCATAGCAAAAAACATTAAGGCAGACTCAAAAGAGTTTTGACACTTATTGAATCTAACATTCAGATTACATTTATTTGCATCATCAACGGATGACTTTTTAACAAAACGCTTTTTCTTCTTTGAATCTTTCTTCTTCCACCCTAGGCCATATCATTTAAAACTTTTTAAATCTGTAGAATCAGAAGAACTAGAGTTAATAGGTGTCTTAGGAACTGAACATACATTAGATGAATCTTTTGAAGATGTTTCAAGTGTAGCACAAGAAGTACTTCCTACCTCAAAAGTACTTTCATCAAAATTAATTGAACAAGTTTCAGACTTTAACAAAGTACACGAGGATTTCTTATCTTTAGAAATTCCACTATCACTTGAAACATTTACAACATTTGGTTTATCTTGTGTACTCGACTTTGGTTTTTTCAAAAACAGCACCAAATTCCACATCTGGTAGTTTGAGTTCTGATTTAAGGATATCTCCTTCAACCATACTATCTAAACTTTTGTACACAAGATATCCATCTTTGTCAATAACAGCATATGTAATTAACTCAGTCACTTCAGGCTTAATACTTTGATCAAAACAAGGTGGAGTTTCTTGAGACTCAAACATGGGGATTGAAATAAAATTTATCTTTTCTTCCTCAACACCCGCTTCAATATCATCATCATTATCAGAATCAAAACATGGTTTGGTCTCATCAGAATCAGAATCAGACTCATAATCAGAAACGCTTTTATTTTTTGAAAGATTATTAACTTGAATAAACTCAGAAAGATTTTCATAATCTGTTTCTTTTTGAAGTTCACTTGTCTTATCTTCAGATTTAGGAGTAGAATCAGTTGTCATTGACTCATTTTTAATATTGTTACTAAGCTTTTCAGATTCAGTTGAAAAAGACTTTACATCTTGAGAATACAAAGAAACACACTGAGTATGAGAAAACTCGGGTTTTCTTGTTTTGTAACTTTGATTTAAATCATCATATTTAAAATCACATGTGAAATCAAAGTTATTCTTTCTCTTTGGCTTTGAATCTGAAAGACTATCACTTGAGTCATCAACAACTTTTTCTTTACCTTTATCCGAAGAATCAGATGTAGAACTACCAGATTTTACAAAGGTCTCATTTATTTTTGGAAAACTTAAGTTATCAAACTGATAAAGACCTTTAGGGGCTTTCTTTAAAACATCATTTTCAGGTAAACCTAACCCCATTTTCGGATTGTAAAATCTAGTATCTTTTAGATTATTTGTCAAAAGCTTAAGCGTCTGTTGAGTCTGACCTCTTTTGATATTAAGATCCTCCAACTGTTTGATTTTAGCATAAGCCTCAGATCTATCTTGAAAACAAACTTCATATTTGATCATATATTCAGCTTTTTCAGACTCCAAATTTACTAAAGCACTCTTCATCTCAGAAATTTGAGATTCTAGTTTGGCTTTCTCTTTCCTAATCTCAGCCTTTTCAAGCTCACGATCATCAGCTAAAGATTTATATAACTCACATTCATTACTGAATTCAATGACTCGAGCTCTTTCGAACTTAATCTTTTCCTTCAAGTCATCAAATACAGTTTTTAAAATTAAAAACTGTTCTTCTAAGGAGCATTTATCATTATCAGACATATCCGAGTCGGAAGGAGTTTGACTTACCTCATTTGATGCCTCGGTCTCTTTGTGAAGGTTGATGGTTTCTTCCACACTTGCCATGAGATTGTAGTGAACTTGTGTGAAATGAGCAGAATCCTCATCATCAGAAGTATCATCATACCAACATTCCTCTTCCGCCATCAAAACTTTACCTTCACTCTTGCGTTTCGCAAGTTGAGCCTTCTTTGAGTAGTAGTCAAAATCCCTGACTTTCGGTGCTCTAATCTTTGACAAAATGGCCTGGTTTGCCACAGTTGAAACATACGTTTCCTTTCTCATATGTCTTTTCTTTCTCATAACTCTTCCTCTCCGGCCTTCTCTCATAATCCTTTGACTTGTACTTGTCTCTTTTGTAGTTATCGAACTTGGGTTTCGAATAGAACTTCTTCTTCCCAAAACGTTTGTGAATCGAACTAGACAAAAGAGCAAGCTTGTCGGCAACTCGCTTCAAATCAACATCGGACTCAAAACTTTCATCTTCAAGGGATTCTGAATCAGAATCAGACAACTCGGTGACTAAAGCCTTTGAATGGCTTTTCTTCTTTGAACTAGCACTAGGGAGCACACTCTTCTTCTTTTCAGTCAACAGAGCCAAAGAATCAGAAATACTCTTCTGCTTCATCACAATATCTTTGACTTTCACTTCATGCTGACTAAGAATGGAATACAAGTCATGCAAGTCTTCTTCTGCCAAATTCTTGTTCATTTGAAGATTAACCGAGTAATGATCCCATTATGGATTGAGATTCTTTAGAAACTTGAAGTTTATCTCAGAAGTAGACTTTTGCATCCCATTTCTCCTCAAATCATTCAGAATGATGTTGAACCGACTATAAGAATCTGCAAGTGTTTCTCCCTCTAAAGCCTTAAACCCTTCATACGCTCTGATTGCTTGGTTTAGCTTAGCTTGGATTGATCTTTCCGTCCCTTGAAACTGTTTCTCCAACTCATCCCACAACTCTTTCGCAGTATTTCTACTATCAACACGATTAAACAAATCGTTCGGAATCGCCATCGTGAGTAAAGTAAGAGCTTTGTCATCAAGTTCAGCTTTAATCTTTTCAAGCTCATTGTAGTGTCGAAAGAGTTTGAACACTCGTCTTGGTTCAATAGCAGGAGTAGTGGCAGTCTCGGGTGTGCCCGGAATATCAATGTACGGCTTGATCGAACCTTCTTGGATGCTCACCATGAGTGTCTTATCGATGTTGTTGAGAAACTGAATCATCCTCACACGCCATTGAGGATACTCGCCAATCTGAAGAACCGGAGGCTTCGACTTTGAACCCATGCTCAATAGATCTCTAGACATCTTTGTAGAACTTGAAAATGATCGGTAATTCACTGAAACTGGTAGATTTCTTCCGAACTTCTGGAGGTATACAAATCTGAGAATCTGTAGCTAATCTGAACACTTCTTTTGATCAATGAAAAGGTTAGTGACAAAAGTCAAAAAGTCAACAGAAAAGTCAACCGGTGAATAGTGAAATCCCGAGAAAAAAAAATTTTCAAAAATTTGAAAGTTGATTTTGACCGCGAAATTGAAATCTTAGTTCAAAAATACAACCTCCCGGAAATCACCAAAATCTCGGAAAAACCGGCATTTTTCGGGAAAAAATGACCTTAAAAATAACTGAACTTTTTCACCGTAAAATCAGATAAGAAGTCTAAAAAAGTTTATTGAACTTTTTTTTTTTTTTTTGCTTAAACTAATCCGATTCGGAAAACACTAAACTCCGATTCGGATTTTTCAATTTTCCGAATCGGAAAATATGGTTTTCCGAATCGGAAAAATAAACCTGATAGAGTTCCGAGAAAAATTTCGAGTTGGTATTTGGGCAATTTCCGAATCGGAAAATGATGTTTTCCGAATCGGAATTTGACTAATACCAAGTCGGAAAACGAGTAAGATCAGATCTAAACAACAATTCAAGTCCAAAAAATTTTCCGATTCGGAAAATTTCAAAAATCCGATTCGGAAAACTGGTATTTTCCGATTCGGAATTTTTGAATATTCCAATTCGGAAAATATGAACAGCATTCGGAAAAACGAGAAAAAACCGAGCAGAAGGTAAAAAAAACTCAAAAATTACAGCTCTAAACACCAAATTTTGACTCTAAATCACTTCCTAACACAGTAAAAACATCATTTTAACCACAAACAATCAAATTCAGATCCAAATCATGATTAAATGAAGAACATCAAAACTCAAACCTCCATTTTTGAAAAACCATAAAAAGGTCAAGAAATCATACCAAATTCAAGTGAATTTCCAGCTCTGATACCACTTGTTGTTCCAGATTCAAGTTCTAATCAACATGCAACAAGTAGAGAATGATTCAGGAAGCCATATGTCATTAATTCTTGGATCAAAGTTTACACACACTAAAACACCAAGAACACACACACTTAAGCACAATGACTCTCTCAATCAATCTCACTTTACAATCATGTACGTATGCATGTTCTACCCTTCCAAATGAACTAACTATGGGTATTTATACCCAAACACTCAAACCCTTACACTTTACAACTTTTACACAAACTACCCTAAGTAAACAAAACTATTACATGTAAAGTAATAAAGGACTAAAACAATAAACCAAGCTTTGCCTTTGAAGACCACTTTGACTTTGCCTTTGACTTCAACTTTAGCACCATCTTGTGATCTCGGATACAATCCGATTTTGCACCCAACAGTTTTTAACATATAATTTAATTTAAATTGTTTATTATCATTGATTCATTGAGTAATAGTAAAAACATATTTTTGTGTGTATAATATTATGTATTATATAGAGATTTGTTTCATAAGTCACGCCTTGAAAAACGTTATGTCATCGTTGTGGCTTTCAAGGCTTGAGGCTTGGCCTTGTCGTTATGTCACGCCTCAAGCTATTTGGAACCTTGCCTATGAACCTGATGTGGTATGGGATGGTATTAGGGTGTACCCCATTGGCATGGGCCATGAGTTCACATAGTCTTATCTATTCAACTAGATCGATCTAGGCCCGAATAAACCCATTTAAGCTCAACTAGATCGATCTAGGCCAGAATATATCATTTAAAGCCCAATTAGACTGACTTAGGCCCGAATATATCATTTAAAGCCCAATTAGATCGACTTAGGTCCGAATATATCATTTAAAGCCCAATTAGACCGACTTAGGCCCAAATATATCATTTAAAGCCCAATTAGACCGACTTAGGCCCAAATATATCATTTAAAGCCCAATTAGACCGACTTAGGCCCGAATATATCATTTAATGCCCAACTAGATCGCTCCAAGCCAAATGTATCAATTAAAGCCCAACTAGATCGATCTAAGACAAATTTATTAATTAGAGCTCGTATATATCAATCAAAACCCCACTAAATTGATTAAAGTCATATGAGATTGATCTAACCCCAAATATATCAATTAAGCCCAAGTAGATTGATTCAGGCCTAAATATTTCAATTAAAGCCTAACTACATAGATCAAAGCCCAAAAATATCAATTAAAACTCGAGAGATCGATTAAAGCCTAACTAGATTGATTAAACCCACGATAGATCGATTTAAGCTCAACTAGATTGATCAGAGACCAAACAAATCTATTTAAGCTCAACTAGATCAACCAAAGCCAAATATATCCATTAAAGCCCAACTATATCAATCCAAGCCCATATGTAACAATTAAAGCTCATATATATCAATGAATACCTAACTAGATTGATCCAAACCCAAATATATCAATTAAAGTATAACTAGATCGATCTAGCCTAAATATATTAGTTAAAGCCCAACTACATAGATCAAAAACCCAAAAATATCATTTACAGCTCGAGTACATTGATTAAAGCCCAACTAGATTGATTAAAGCTTAAATAGACCGATTAAAGCCCAACAAGATTGATTAAAACTCAAATAGATCGATTTAAGCTTAACTAGATCGATCTAAGCCCATATAAATGACTAAAATCTAACTAAATTGATCCAAGAAAAATATATCAAATTAAAGCCCAACTAGATTAATTAAAGCGCAACTAAATCGATTCAGACCAAATATATATCAATCAAAGCCTAACTACATAGATCAAAGCCCAAAAATACAGTTAAACCCACGTAGATCTATTAAAGCCCAAACTACATCTATCGAAGCCCAAATATATCAATTGCAATTTCTATTTTAATCCATAATAAATTTGAATTTTTAAAGCTCAACTAGATCAACCAAAGCCAAATTTGATGAGGAGCTAAGTTGATTTTTTTTTGGTTTACAGTAATATACTTTTATCAATAAAAATCCTTATGAATCGTTACAATTTAAAAAACTATTTTGCCAAAGGGTTTGAGAAGTTCTTAAGTAAAAATAAAATATAAATATTAACAATATTAAAATACAAATGCCGGCGGATCTAAGAAATCCGTCGACAAAAATGTAAATTAGTTTTTTATTAATAATATAATTATACCTTTGCCGGCGAGTTTGAAAAATCCATCGGTAAAAGTGTAAGTAAAAAAAAAATTAATTTTAATAAAATAACTTTTGCCGGCCAGTTTGAAAAGTCCGTCGATAAAAGTACAAGTAAAAAAAATAGTTTTAATCAAATAACTTTTGCCGGCAAGTTTGAAAAGTCCGTCGGTAAAAGTGTAAGTAAAAAAATATTAATTTAAAAAAATAACTTTTGCCGGCGAGTTAATCAAATTCGTTGGTGAAAATATCATTTAATTTTTTCAAGATACTTTTGCCGGTAGGTTTGCGAAGTCCGTCGGTAAAGATAACTTTTACCGACGGCTTGTACGAAGTTCGTCGGCAAAAGTGCATTTTTGCCGGCGACATTTACCTTCGGCAAAAAGTTCAACTTTTACCGGAGGTTTTCATCAAAATTGCCGGTAAAAGTTACTTTTACCGACGGACTTCCCAAACCCGTCGGTAAAAGTGCGTTTTCTTGTAGTGATAATAGGTACCACAATCACATCACATCAACAAGGCATCACATACATACACATAATAAGACCTTTGACCAACATCCGACTCATGAGAACAGAACATATTTCCCCCACCAGCTTAGGACACGGGTCTGCCCCCACAACTCATCAAGGGCATGTGGAATTTCTTATACCTCGCCAACTTAGGACACGAGTCTGCCCCCGCAACTCATCTAGGGCATGCGGTATCCCTTATACAACACTACTACAGTTATGCATACATATGATAGCATAACTTACACATAGTGAAACTCACCTGGATGTAGCTTAGTAGCACTCTTTGATACACGTCCAAGCTTAGGTAGCTCCCCTATAACATTTAAACACAACTCGAATCAAAACTATGCCCAAACTAGACTCGCGTATCCTATCTCAACCATTCTTAGGAAATGACCCAACGAAAGTAGTCTGATTACTATAAAACTTCACGGGACATAATAAACAAACATCCCCTAGGGGTTTATGAACTCGGAAACCCCTAACGAGCCCTAACGGAAAAGTTCAAAAATTCGGACAGTGGGAACTTCGCGTTCGCGAATCCTGGGGTTTCACTGATGCGAAAAATGCTACGAAACGATTGAAACACCGAAACAGGGTGCTCGCGGCGCGAGCTGCTGCCTTCGCGGCGCGAGCTACTTACTCGCGGTGCGAGTTCAACCCTTCACGGCCCGAAACGGCGACACAACTCCGATTTTTCGATCAAATACAGGAAATCGACCCAAAAACAAGGTTTTTCACCCAAGGGCTTCAAACCAGTCGATTTCCTTAAGGGTGCGTTTGGTAGGTGGACTGGACAGAACAGACAAGAACAAGGGTTTCTTGTCCCATGTTTGGTGTGGCTAAAAATAGGACAAAACAGAACCCAAGTGAACCCAAGTGGAACACCCTTGCCCCATAAAAAAGCATGGAACTACATGGAATAGCAATTTTTTACCAAAATGCCCTTTACCTAATACCCACTTAACGACCATAACTCCTCTCTCCATCTCCTTCTCCAACTACCAGCTTCATACCTCCACCTTCCACCTCCATCTCCAACTTCCAACTCCACCTCCACCACCAACACCTGCGACGATGCTCCAACACCACCGCCACCACCTGCGATGGCGGCCCCCTCCCTGCCTCCCCAGCCGGCGACCTCCTCCCTCGTCGACGCCGGTGACCTCCTCCCTCGTCGACGCCGGCGACCTTCTCCCTGCCTCCCCATCTAGAATCGACGCCGGCAACCTTCTCCGTCTCCTTCTCTCTTGAACCGACGACCTTCTCCTTCTCTCTCTCTCGATGCCGGCGACCTTCTCCATCTCCTTCACGTCAACTGTGGTGGTTGTGGATCTATAGTGGGGGTGGTGGTTGTGGACTGGTGGTGGTGGTCGTGGTTGTGGATTGTTGGTGTTGGTGTTGGTGGTGGTGGTTGTTGACCGGTGGTGGTGGTGGCGGTTGTGGAGTGGTGGTTTTGGTTGTGGTTGTGGATTGTTGGTGGTGGTGGTTGTGGAGTGGTGGTGGTGATTGTGGTAAAGAAACATAAATAACGTATGGGTAAATTGGTCATTTAATCAGGGTTGTTATGTTCTGTTCAATTTAATTATGTCATACCAAACGCTGAACACCTGTCCTAGTCTGTTCTGTTCTATCCAGTTCCGTCCTGTCCTGTTCTGTCCTGTCCTACTACCAAACGCACCCTAAGGGAGATTTGTACTAACGTCTCCAAAACATCAAATAACAACCAAAAGTTGATTTCCTACACCAATCTAGCGATTAACGATCCAAAGATCATTCGGTAAAAACCCTAATCACTATGAATATCATATTTGTTAGCTTCCAAATTCTGAAATGTAAAAGTAATGATAAAAGACAAGTCTCATCAGAAGCTCTGTGAAGACCTTTCAGAAGAACTGCTTATTCAAGACAACTTGGACAGAACCTCTGTGACACCCGACAAATGTTCTACAACTCTTTCAGCCAGAATCGTACAAGTCTACCAAAGCCTCTATGAAGCTCACCAGAGGTTTTGACCATTTCCACTTCTGCAGAGGTCAACTTCTGGAAAACGGTTATTTTCTCCCATGTGCAGATCACATGACTACCTCAACCGACCTTCTTTCAACGTCCAGGATTGGACCACGTGTCAAGATCTAAGAGGGTTAGTTAGGTTAGCCATAGTGTAGTATAAATAGCCGTTTGTTCATCTTTTTCAGAGTGCTTGTGCTTGAAATTGCTCTTCACGTCTTATTCATTACTGTTTCATTGAATTCAAGTGTAAGTTCATCATTTCTTGTAATCAAAGTTATTTTCAATTCATTGAAAATCATTTAGCAATCTGTTCATCTTGTTTATCTTCCAATTCTGAACTGTTCTCTTTTGGTATCTGAATCTGTTTGAAGATCATCATTTATAGTTCATATAAGTTCTTCCGCTGCATATTAATTGAACTATATTTGTTTGTTATAATCAATTCAATCAAATTTGGGACCAACAATTGGTATCAGAGCAGAATTGAATTGTAAATTCAATTGATCCCTGTTTCTGTTTGAATTTATTTTGATCTTCAATATTCATCTTCTTCATCGTCTTCCTCTTTTCACAGTCATTTTAATGGCAAATACTGCAAGTGCAAGTTATTTGAGCATCGACTCTCAATCCAAACCTCCGAACCTTGTCCGTGTGGAATTCCAGCAATGGAAAATCTGGATGAACTTCCTTGAAGGAATCCATCCGAGAATTTCTGAATTCCTTCACAATCGTCCGTACATTCATGTGAAATTGATCCGTAGAGTACCTGCTACTGCTACTATTGTTGAGGTGCATGAACACTATGAACCTAAGAACTTAAAAGATTGGGATGAAGAGGACAAAGAGATGGTCTCTCTTGCTCCAAAATGTAAAAGGCTTCTGATCATGGCTTTGCCCAATGATATTTTCATGTCATTGGATCATTGTGTCACTTCTAAAGAATTATGGGGTGAACTCCTTAGACAGTTTGAAGGAGGAGTGGCCACAATGAAAAACAACAGAACCATGTGTATTAATGAATACCATGAGTTCAAGGTCAAGGAGGGAGAAAGCCTGAAAGATACCTACTCGAGGTACGATGTCCTAATCAGTAAGTGCAAGAGGTATGGAGTGATTAGTACCAATGAGGACAATAACATGTTGTTCCTTAAGAGTTTGGGAAATGAATGGTTACACCTAACCATGTCTATGCGGACCAATCTAGATTTGGAGATGATGTCCCTAGCAGATCTGTATGGATCATTGGCTAGTCTAGAGCCTCAGATGTTATAGCTCAAGAGCAGCATTGGTGGATCTCTGGCGTTGGTGGCTAAAGGATCCAAGGGAAAGAGTGAGAAGAAGCCAACTGAGGAGAAGAAGAAGAAAAAGAAAGCTCTATTGACAGAGAGTGAGGATGCTGAGGATGTTAGTTCAGAGGAGGAGAGGTCTATGAGAGAGATGATGAAAACGCTGGTCATATTCACCAGAGATTACAGAAGGGGTTATGCAGGAAGAGGAAGGTCTAGAGATTATGAGAGAAGAGAAGATTTTGGCAGAAGAGAGGGGAGCAGGGGTTATGAACAAGAAAGGAGAAGATATTAAGACAGAGGAGTTTTGAAGAAAAAATTGGGGAGAAAAAGAAAAGAGGACTGGAGACTCAAGGGGAGAGCCATAGAGGGATGTGGAAAACTGCTACAGATGCGGAAAGCCAAGTCGCTTTGCCGCAGAATGTTGGGCATCTAGTCCCATAGCTCCACAGAAGCCAGCTGCTCCACAGAGGCTACCACGGAAGCCTAAACGTGATGCTGCCTACTTCAAAAACAGAATTTTACAACAAAAAGGTGCTTCTGGCTCAGATAAGTGAGCTTGTCACTGATGAATCCTCTAGGGAGGATGAGCCACAGAAGGGGCTGGTGGCTTTTGAGGATGCAAAAGCTGAAACAGAGTTCTGTGGAATGGCAAAAGGTGACTCTGACTCCACAAGTAGCAGATCTTCTGAGGCATCTTCATGTTCTAAAATGAATGAACTCTACAATGAGATCGTTGAGAATCTTGATTCACATTAAGAAGAGTTTAATTATCTCAAAGAAAAGTTGATTTTTTGTGAAAAAGAAATGAGTACTTTGACAGAGGAAAGAACCATATTTTTTAGTATGTATTAAAAGGCAGAAGAGGAAAGAATCTCTATTTACAGAAGTTCCAAAGAAAAAATAATCCAACTTGAGAAAACAATAAAATAAAAGGATAATGAGTTAAGAGGATTGAGAAATGAAAGAACTAATGCTTTGTCTATCAATGATTTTTTCCAAACTGAAAGAGGATTTTTACACCAAGATCTTCTTGATAGAGAACTTAAAATCAGGAAATTTTAGGATGCACAAAATATTATTAATAAAATCAGAGTAAACATGGGCAGAAGAGGGCTAGGCTTTTCAGAGTATGATTGCAATCCATTTTTCAAAACTAAGAAGCCTTTGCAGAGCATTTTCAGATCTGCAAAGAACATCGGAAGCAATATTTCTGATTCTAAGTCCATCTTCAAAAGAAGAAGACTTATGAGTGGACCAAAATCAAAAACTCCTTTGATCTCCACTAATGTTGCATTTAAAGACTATATTGACTCATTTTCACCCTCTGATGAGAGAGATTCCATTCCAAGGAAATTTGTAAAACAGAGTCAATTGGGAGTATTTGAGTTTGGTAACCCAAAAACGCAAGAGGATGATGCCTTCTTCTATGAAGTAAAACCCATTAAAAAGGAATTATCATTAAGTGCACCTGAATTTATTCCTAGATATTTGTCAGAGGCATCTGAGGAATCAGTGACCTCTGATGATGTTGAGTCTCTCTATGAGGAAAATCTTCCAGAAGTATCTTCAAATAGTCAAACTTCTGAGTTTTCACAATCTAACAGAGACCTTCTTAGTTCTGATTCTGAAGAAGAAAATACCTCTGATTCAGAAGTGATATCATGTTCAGAAGAGCCTTCTTTAATCACTTCTAAAGAAAATCTTGAAAATCAAGCCTCTAAACATGATCTCACTAGTAACTCTGAAAGTATCTCTAGACAAGTTATTGAGTCTGAGATAATTGCTCAACCCTCTAAAGATGGTGAGTTAGTGAATCATCCAATGAAAACCATTGCTTTGAGAATAAAATCTGGAGGATTCACCATTTGTCCAGACTTTATTGACTTGTGTTTAAATTTGAGAATAATTCAAAAAGAAAAGTCCTTAAATGATGAAGCATCCATCTCAATGGCCTCTGACACTCAGAGTCCTAAATTTACAAAAGAAGAAAAAGAAAAGTGGCCTAAAACTAACAATCCCTCTATTACAGTAATTGCAGGAAGCTCAATGAGAAGGGATCCACAAAAGAAGCCTAAAGTTTTCCAAAATAAAGAGCCTAGATTTGTCAGGAAATCTTGTAGAAAGAAGCTCAAAACTAAAAAGGGCTCTAATTTTTCAACTTCTGTACCCATCTTTGAGAATTTCAATGAACAGTTTAAATCTTTATCTTGCAATACTTTCTTCTGTGAATACTTCAATATAATGCATGCTCTATCAAATCACTTTCACCATTCTTCCAGTCTAGTCATAAATCACAAAGGACCATCCTCTAAAGATAATCAAAGACACTTTGGAAACTTTGTTCCACAGAAGAGTAAGCCCAAACCAAAGGATGTTGTGGCATACCTTAAACAAGCTAATCTAAAGTACCCAACTGGAGGTGGGTACCTAAATCTTCTATTGAATGATTGCAGAAGAAACAACATGTGTCTACCTGGTATGTTGATTCAGGTTGCTCAAGACACATGACAGGCACTTTAGAGCTACTTACTTCATAAGTTAATAAAGAAGGAAGCTCTGTATCTTTTGGAGGTAATCAAAAAGGGAAGATCAAAGGATACGGGATGATTGTTAAAGGAGAGATAACAGTAAATCAAGTCTCCTATGTTGATGGCCTGAAGCACAATTTAATAAGTGTGAGTCAACTTTGTGACAATGGGATGGATGTCATGTTCAAAATCAAGTATTGCATCATGTACAAAGCTAACACCCTCATTGAAGTCATGAGAGCCAACAAAAGAGGAGATCTATATCTTTTGTGTTTTGAAACACTTGAAGCCAAAGAAGAAATCTGCTTGGTCTCCTCTGTGAAGAATGAGGAAGCATGGCTCTGGCACACCAGGTTCTGTCATCTAAACTTTCATACTCTTGACAAGCTGGTAAGACTTAAATTGGTTAAAGGTCTCCCTAATATAAAGTTTGAAAAGGATCATCTATGTTCTGCTTGTGAGATGGGAAAACTCAAAAGGTCCTCCCATAAAACCAAGTCAGACCCTTTCTTTGACAAGCCTCTGCAGATGCTGCATGTGGACCTCTGTGGACCCATAGCTAAACAGAGTCTTAATGGGAAGAAGTACATTCTAGTACTTGTAGATGAGTTTTCACATTATACTTGGGTTGAGTTTGTTAGGAAGAAGTCTCAGGTGCCTATGCTTCTAATTAATCTCTTAAAGGTCAGAGTCATCAGAAATGATAATGGTACAAAATTCAAGAATTCAACGATTGAAGACTACCTGACCTCTGGTGGGATCACACACAACTTCTCTGCACCGAGGACACCTCAACAGAATGAAATGGTGGAAAGAAAGAACAGAACTCTGGTGGAAGCCGCTAAAACCATGCTAAATGCCTCTGGTCTACCACTTACTTTCTGGGCAGAAGCTGTTTCTACTGCTTGCTATACTCAGAATAGATCATTGGTGGTGAAACATTTTGAGAAGACACCATACCAGCTTCTTCACAACATAGATTGGAGGACGGATAAGTGCTTGCAAATTCCAAGATTAGCCAGGAAAATCTCAATCGACTTCGACCCATCCGATGAACTAGCCACAATGAAAAACCAACACGTTAAGTTTGAATGCAAAATTGAGGAGCTAATAAAATCTGTTCATGCTTTGCAGGTTGGATGCGAGGAGTGCAAAGGACCGCACTTAACAAAGGATTGCCCGAACCGTCCGATGATGACACCCGAGGAGGTGAACTATCTCAATCGAGGCGACTACCAAGGGAGGTGGAACAACAACCGAAACTTCTACCAAAGACCTCCCGGCTTCTTTGCACCAAACTAACAAAATCAAGGAACGGAGGAAGAGTCGCGTGTTTCCATCGAGGACCGACTCATCCAATTCATGAGCGATCAAAAGAAGATCAATGATGAGGTAGGTTCATATTTACGTAACCATCAAAGTACAATACAGAATTTGGAAATGCAGGTTGGGCGTATCTCGCAAATGCTAAGTGAGAGGACTCAAGGAGAGCTACCAATGCAAACCCAAGTCAACCCCAAGGTGGATAACACGAAGCCAATGCTTATGGTGGCCGGAGCAACATCTAGAAGGACATGGACCGACATTTACACGAGAAAATACTTGGAGAGCGATAGCAGAAGCAAACCCGACTACGCCATAGACTATGATTCGGAGGGGTTCACAATATCATTTGAGCATCTAGGACTCAAAGGGCCCATTTATTTGAGCAATGACGAGGAGGAAGATGGCAAACAAGGCGAATATGCGGAGTTCATGATTCCGAAGAAGAATAAAGGAAAAGAAAAGGAGAAGGAGAAAGTGGAAGAAGAGAAAGATGAGCTCATATACATCGCCCCTATTAAGCACGACCCGGGAAGTTACAGTTTACCTATTTCATCCTCTAAATTTAAAGGTCTTGCTTTGATTGATACGGGTGTTGCACTTAACTTGATGCCTGTTTCTTATTGTAGGAAAATCGGGATCAAAAAGCTCACACCGAAGGAGTCGCGATATGCATCGGGAATTTCATCTACTTTACGGATTTCATCATAGACGACCTCCCGAAAGACACGGAGATTCCAATCATTCTCGGGAGAGCTTTTCTACATACCGCTCAAGCGAATGTCGACATGTGCAATCAAGTATCGAGCTTAGGGTATAGAGACAAGAGGATCTATTTCAATCCCGATGGAGAGCCGGTTACTCATCTCAAAACACCTTACGAAGATCCTTCTCAAGCCTATAAGGAGAACACCGACCGCCCGCTACTACCTCATGAGCATATGAAGAAGACAGAGGACTATCCAAACCCGATGTACCAAAAGAACGAATCATCTAACGGGTCGGGATCCTCCAAGAAAGATCATAGAAAAAAGAAGGGCTCGTCAGCCCGGCGTGCCAAGAAATGAGCTGAAAGCGGGGTCGAGCTCTAGACCCATTAAAAAATGAAGCGCTTCTCGGGAGGCAACCCGAGCTTTTTCTTTTGCTTTTTGTTTTTAGTATTTTTTGTGTGTGTTTTTGCTAATATTTTTTGTTTGTTATTGCTTAGGTAACCATAAGGAGAGGATAGAAACCAAAAACGAGAAAATCTGACGTGGAACGAAGATTTTGAGAAAGCGGATACAGAAGTATTTTCGCATTCGCGACTTTTTAAGTTTGGCTGCGCAAAGATAGCTTCTCCTTTTTATCAGGTAAAAGTTTCGATCTTCGCGGCGCGAGTGTGCCGTTTCGCAACGTGAAAACTAAATTAGGGTATTTTTTTCGGTGACTGCTCTCTTCGCGACGCGAAGCACTTACCTTCGCGGTGCGAAAAAAGGTGCAGACGGGTTTTAAACCCTTTCTCCCTCACTTTTTCAAAACACAAAACCCTAATTCCTCTCTAGGCGTCGCGACCCTCACTCACGAACTTGCGAATATCGAAAATTTTGAGCTTCAATTTCATCAACCATGACCTCAAAGGTACGTATCCTAACTTGATATCGTTGGATTTGCTTGCATTGGTGAGATTAAATCTTCTCTTTGGGCAATAATGGTGGTTTCATGTTCTTGATAGATTTAAGCTTCTTTTAGTAACCCCATTGTTTAGTTGTTGCTAGTTGTTAGATTGTGATGCATGCTATGAGCTTTGATTGTCATTTCATTTTTAAAGCATGTGAATTTAATTGTGAATCTAGCTTGGATGTACTTTCATGATAAGTGTGGGGATTTTGTACCAAAATCCCCCACTTTTTCTTTAGCCTTATAGATTTACTTTGTTGGGTACTTGACTAAAAGTTCAAGTGTGGGGATGTTTCACATCCCCATTGTTTTTGGATTTTTTTACGTATGCATTCCTGTAGATTGAACTTGTTTGTCGTTTAGGCTTTGTCTCTTTGGAATAAGCTAGTTTTGATTTTGTCTAGCACTTATCGATCACATTTAGCTAAGACAATGTCTATTTGAATTTTTGTAGAGACAAAGGACCCGTTCTTCGACCTCTTCCGCTCCAAATTTCCGTGCACCGGATGGGAGCCACGTATTCACCCACTTCATGAACGATCCCATGTTGAACGCTCAAAAGCGTACCGACTACCGAGACATAGTATCTCGGATTGCACCCCGTCAAATCTTCGTGCCAAGGAGAGCTGATTGGAAACTTCTCCAATCCATGGGCGTTGAGAACGAGATTCGAGCGATACTTGAGAAGTATGCCTACGATGAGGATGGTGGCGAGTACTACATTTGCCATGCTTGGGAACGTGTCTTTGACATTGCCGAGACCCTCTATCGCGAGCTCATCATTGAGTTCGTGGCGACTTTCAAGTTCGATGCCATGAAGGCCCTCGAGGAATTCTACCAACCATGCATGTCATTTAGGCTTGGTGGGATTTGGCGGTCGCTCTCTTTGACCGAGTTCGGCGTGGCTTTGGGGATCTACACCCAAGCCGAGGTGGACGCTCCCGGTTTCGTGGATTATATGTGGGCTAGCGAAAAGAGGCCCGACGGCTTTGATCCTCGTTTGGCTTGGGCAATTCTCGGAGATGGTGATTATGGCAGCAACATCAAGGTCAAGGGTTTTCTCTCTTCTTCAGACTGACTTCTCCATCGCATGCTTGTTCACACGGTGAACGCCCGCTCCTCGAGTGAGGAGAAGGTTTCGACTTTTGACCTTTAGCTCCTCGAGCGGCTCTCCACGGATGACAAATATCCGAATGCCCTTTAAATCATCGCTGCGCAACTCGCTAAGGTGGGTGGCTATCGTGAGGGAAACAAGATGGTCGGTGGCCAATACGTCACCTTCCTCGCCAAGCACTTCGGTATCTTAACCGTGGGTGCTATTGCTTCGATGATGACCCTCGGCGAGATGGGCTTGATTGATATGGACCAACTCCGCGGGATGGGGATCGCTATGGTGGAGCATTTGATTGGTAGAGACCAAAACTTGTGGGTCCGAAATCTACAAGCTTATGGATCGAGGAGGGTGACTCAAAGCACGCAAGAGCCCGGTGGTACGAGTGGGGCGAATGAGGCGGAGCAACCGGCGGATTGGACGTCGTACTCGGGGTACCAAGACTTGAGTCATCTCCTTTCGGAGATGTCTATTTCTTACGGCCGGCATCATCAGCGGATGGAGTACAACACTACGGAGGCTCTCCACCAAGCTAATTGGCAAAGTGGAGTTATGAACCAAATGGCCTCCCACTTCGGTCTCGAGCCGACAACCGCCTATGCTCCATCGCCATTTTGGCCGTCCTCCGAGGACACACCGCCCGGTTTCCCAACTTTTGAGGATTGGCGCAACCAACCTCGTGGCCCTTATTGATCTTTATCTCTTTATTTCCTTATTCGATATGGTTGTCTAAACAATTTTATTTCTGCTTTTGTTTGGTTTGTTTTGTTAGACTTCTTTGTTTTCGTTTGGATTGCTTAGGATAATTTTTAATTGTTTGCTTTAGTATGTTTTATTTTTATTTTGTTTTTTTTACTTTTTCTTTTTCTTTTTGGTAATAGATACAACAGTTTATGATCTTGCACCGCGCACGATTCCGGAATACTCTCTTTCATATCAGATCAAGTCACATAACCCGGGAAGTTTCTCTTTTCCCAATTACTCCTTACCTGTTTTAATTGTTGCATTGAGGAAACTGCAAATTTTAAGTGTGGGGAGGGGGTTATGTAGACTTAACTGTTTAAATGGGTTCACTTTTTGCTTTTGAATTGTCGTTTTTCAAATTTTTGAAAGCTTTGAGACTTGACCCCAATTTTTTTTTCGAAATCTGAGGTTGTTTTTGGAACTTAGTTGCTTGCGTAGGAGAACACTAATGAGATTATTTGAGTAAAAGGATGCCTTGGAATACCAATTATCATGAGTGCCTCACCCTATTCCTTTGAGAGTTTGAGCCTAATTGTTTATTCATTTCGTGTGGAATACCGACTTTGACCCAAGGTAGAACTTGTCACTTTGAATGCTTGTCGAGACTACATAAGAGAAGTATTTATCACCATTGCACTGATAGAGGCCATCATTTCAAACCCTTTTAGCCTTCGTTAAGTAACCTCACTATAAGGTAATTTAATTTGCCTAGCCAAAATTTTGAAAGTGTTTAACTTTAACACTTTAACACTTGAAACCCTGTTGAGCCTTAGCCTTTCACTTCATTACCCATATCACCGTATATCCCTTTATCCTATTTTTTTCTATCTTTTGGCCGTGACTTAAATTTGAGAACTTGAGATGTTGTGATCCATATTTTTCATATCTGACAATTAAAGAGGGATTGATATTGAGCAAAAAGAAAAGAAAAGAAATGGTGACTCAAAGAAAAAGAAAAGAAAAGAAATATCAAAAGAAAGAAAAGAGTCAAAGAAAAGAAAAATGATCAAAAGAAAAAGAAATCGAGCCACAAATAAGCAATATGCTTAGGCCGATTCTAGGAGAAAAAGAAAAAGCTCATCCCGAAAAAGAGCATAATTCCAAAAGTCAGATTTTCCTTAAAAGTGTTTGGATCATTACTGATTGAGTTTCTCGAGTTTTTGTCACAATCTTAGTAACTTATATATCCTTTATCCTGTCACTCTTAGCCTAACATTGCAACCCTTAAGTCCTCTTGACGGTTGACAACTTCTCAGTGGTGGAGATTAGATTTGGTGACAAGCTTATGCATGCAGGAATTAGTCGAGTATTGGTGTGATCACTTCTTATACATACACTTTTACCCCCGAAAGATACACTTTAATTTGTCATTCATACTTTGTGAGGGTAAAAGGTTGATCTTGGTGTTTGGTGACTCAGTATATCTTGTTCTTGTGTTCGACTGTGTGAGTATTCTTTGTTCTCTTAGATGATCTTGGGGGGAGATAATTTTGACGTTATTTTTCTTATCTTTCAGTCTTTTGATTGAGGACAATCAAAGCTTAAGTGTGGGGATTTGATAACTCCAAAATTATACATGTTTTGGTCGTACTTAATTGCTATAATTTATCCCGTTTCTCACCCATTTCTGATCTGTTTACTCACATTTTGGGGTAAATCATACTTTTGTAGGTTTTGGAGGCCACGGAACGGAAAAGTACGCAAAAAGGCGGAAAAGCGTGGAAAATGAGCAAAGTAAACCTAGAGGCTTCTTCGCGTCCGCGAGTTTTCAAGTCTCACGCCGCGAAGAGAGCTACTTCTAGAAGATTCATGCTTTTCACTGACTTCACGTCGACTCTGGAGATTTTCGCACCGCGAAGTAGGCAAAGACCCTCGATGGAAGATTCCAGAGCTTGCTTAAAAAGGAAATTTAGGGTTGTTTAAGTGCCTCGCGCCGCGAAACTGCCGCTTCGCGATCGCGAAACGAGCTCACGGAGCCTTTTAAATACCGGCCTCCTCCTTCAGTTGAGAAAAAGAAGTTTTTATTGAGCATCAAGACACACACATCCAGAAATCCAGCAATTTAGTCTTAGTTTGATAATTTGTGTGAGAGAGTATTGTGCCGATACGAGCGATTCGATTTACCCGAAGTTTGTTCTCCCGTTCTCGATCATCCATTGCTGTACGGTCGGTATAATGTATTTCTTTTATAGTTTCATTGTTGTTCTTATTATGTCTAGTGAGTAGCTTTATTTTAGTAGTGCTTATTGTGGTAGATGAACCTTGTGGATGATATTTTTATGGATTGATTGATTATTGGTTTGTTTTTGGTTTATTGAATGTGTGTTTATGATTCCAGTTTTATTGTTATTGTATGGTTATTTGAACTCATTGGTTGGGTGCGTCCATTCGTCCCGAATAGATAGACTCCGTTAGGATAATCAACTTTTCTTGACCTTTACTTTGGTGACACGGAGAGTTGTGTTAGGTGGTTAGCTTGGATCGAGAACAACTAGATAATAGGGTTCCATGCAATAGTGATAGAATTGGGTGACTTTTACTAGACTGCCTGACGACCAGTCCCTGTATTAGGGCCAGGAAGACCAACCTGGTTGACGATCATAATCTTCACATGTTAGGGTGTCTTTGACTTAAATTCCTACAATAACCAATTCAACCATACTTGTGGCAAAGTTAGATCATCCACTTGGGGAGTCGTTATTACCATGATAAGTACTATTGTTTTCTCTTATAAGTTTAATTCATCTTCTTTTTGGTTTCTAGTTAATTAGTTATTTAATTTATTGTCTTTTAGTTAATTAAATCATTTTCCTAAAAACCCCCCATCTTTATAGATTAATTAAACTAGTTATGATTATTAGTCTAAATAACTTGACCGTTCCCAGTGGTAAGAACGATACCTGGACTTTCCTACACTATATTACTCGCGATCAGGTACGCTTGCCTGTGAATGTGGTAATAGTGGTTAGGCATTAGAGGTTAAAACTTGTTTCGCTTTTTATATATAATATTTACTGCATCAGTGCCAGGTTTCAATCAGATCCCAAGGAATCACATTGGAGTGCAGTGAAGAGAATCCTGAGATACCTGAAAAGGACTCCCAGTCTGGGACTTTGGTATCCCCTGTTATTAGGATTTGATCTTCTGGCATATACAGACTCATATTACGGAGGATGTCAAGTTGATCGTAAAAGCACCTCTGGAAGTTGTCACTTTCTAGGAGGAAAACTTATAAGATGGTCTTCAAATAAGCAGAATTGTGTGTCCACATCCACTGCAGATGCAAAATATGGTGCTGCTGCAAACTGTTGTTCTCAAGCTCTGTGGATGCAGACTCAGCTCAGAGACTATGGCTATACATTCAACAAGATTCCAATCCTCTGTGACTCAAAGAGTGCTGTTGCAATATCAGCCAATCTAGTACAACATTCCAAAACAAAGCATATTGACATCAGGTATCATTTTCTTAAGCATAATGTTGAAGAAGGTCATGTTGAAATGTACTTTGTTAATACTGAAAATCAATTGGCTGATCTCTTCACTTAAGCATTAGATGAAAAGAGATTTAATTTCCTTGTGGGAAAACTTGGCATGTCTTATCATGATTAATCAGTCACTCCATCTTCTGTAAATATTTTTATTTCCTTTTGTTTTGTTTTCATGATTACTTTTTCACTTGTTCTTTTAAGCTTTTAGGTAATTTCTGGATGATAAGGATCTAGGAAGAGTATATGTGCTTAAACGATAAAACTTCTTCTAGAAACAAAAATCTTTTAAACAGAGGTTATTCTCACAGAACCTCTGTGAACCATCACAGAGGGTCTGTCAACTAATCTTCTGTAAGTTTCTGTTGGATGATTTTCAAACCTCTCTTTGTTCAAGGGGGAGTATTTTCTTAAGGGAAACTAAGGTAGCTAGTTTCCAGGGGGAGTATGTTATGTTCAAAAGTCTAAAACCACAGATGTGCAAACTCTTTAAGTATTCATCTTCAAAACCTTATCTCACAAATCCTCTCCAGCTACTCACAGAAGTTTTGTGATTCTTAGTTCTTGCATGACTACTCAGCTCTCTGTGGATTTTCAAATGTTTAGGTGTATAAAGGTGCAAGTCTATCCCTCACACAGTTCACAGAGGCTATGTATTCCCTTAGGCCTGTGATGGATTTCTCTTGCAAGAATCCTCCTTGAACTGGTGCAAGTGGTTAACGGATAAGGGTTAAACGCTCCATGCACGTGTCAGGTTTTTGAGGCGCACGTTCTCTATCGTGCGTCATGTGACAACCGACCGATTTCGACCCTCAGGTTAGCGACTCGTAAAGCACTCCTGTTAGTAAAATTTTAGTGAAACTTTAGTCCTATAACTATTTAGGAAGAATTAGGGTTGATTATGCGAAAAATTTTGGAGATAACTTAGAAATCCCGAAAATCGCCGGGAAAAGCCCGTTTTAGTCCGTAATCGCCCGAAAATCTTATATAATGTCGAACCGACTCAATTGAAGTTTATATTAGGTAAATTATTATATCTTAAGTTATTGAAATAAAAACATTTCAAAATAGCCTCAAAAATCTAACGGAATCACTTTTATCGGAAAAACTTTCACGAACCGAAAAACGTACACTTTTAAAACAAATTGGGCTTATATTTAAAAAAATGGAGAGATGGGCTTGGGTGGGCCCCATGGCCGGCCACCCCATCCCCCCCCCCCCCCCCCTCCCCCCTTCTCTCTCCATATAAATTTCCAAATCTTCTTTCATACACCATTTCACATTTTCAAATTTCACAAAAAAGAAACCATCCAAATTCTCTTATCTCCCTCCTTCACAAATCAGCCTCATTTCACCTCAAATCATCATATTTCAAAGTTCAAACTTCAAATTTGAATATCATAAAGTGTTCTTCAAGAAGGTAACAACATATCCTTTGCATTTTCTTTCATTTCTAGCACTCTTTAGTGCCATTTTTAGTAAAATCCTTGCATTTCTTAGTATGGCAAGTGAATGTTATATTCTTGATGTTCTAAGGGTGAGATTGAACACCAAGGATATGAAAAATATCCATATGATGGTGGAAATCTATGAACCCTCATCATATACACAAGATTAAGGGTGAAAAACCCCAATTTTTGGTGCTTTCTAGTCTCTTACAAATCTGGAAATGATGGATGTTTACATGCATGTATCATCTTGATATTGGATTATATTACTCTTGGTTACATGTTATTTAATGTGGGGTTGAATGTTGGTATCAAAGAAACTTCCAAATTTTAAAGATTTATATGTTTTGGTAGTGAAAATCATGAGTTTGAAATGAAGGCAGAAGCTGACAGATTGTGTGTCCCAACTTTGGACGACCCAAAAAGGGTTCAAATGGATATTTTTTCGTATAAAATTTTAATGGGTTAAATATTTTGTGAGTTGGGGTTCAAACCCAACTGGAATCACTCAAAAATACGAAGTTTAGACCCCTTAACCCTCTCAAAACTTTTTATTGCTCAACAGCTACGAGTCAGATTACTAGTGTCAACTTGTTGCATGCATATCTCCTAGATAAATTGTCAAAAATATATGCTTTTTGATTCTAATCTCAAGTTTAAAGTGTTATCTTTCCATAGAACTTGGAAAAACTAAATTTGGTGGACATTTGAGCATGCTACTAGTGAAAACAAAATCATGATGCAATCTGTGCGAAAAGGACAGATTTATTCATGTGAGTTGGAATAAGCATATCTCTCTCAAAACACACACCATTTTAAGTGATTTTTAGTTCCTTAGTTGGAGTTTTATGTTAGCTACAAAACCTCTTTGGAAATTTAAGATTTGGGGATGTAATGAACCCTCTATGAACCAAACATTGAAAGCTTGTAATTCTAAAATGATGCTGTGGCGCATTCTTTTTGTAAAATTTATTTATGCATGCTAAACACTTAAGTGTGACTGTTGTTAACCCATCCATCTCCAGTGGATAAAATTTTGGAATTTTTGCCCTTTTGGATTAAAGCTTAAAAATGACATTTTTACAAGAAGGTTGAATCTGTCAGCATCTGAATTTCTCAAAAACTCGATTTTTGAATTTTCAAGACTTCTCATCCATTTGTATATTATTAAAATTATATTAAAACTTATTTTATACTAAGTTTGGCTAAATAAGGTTGAGTAAGGGCATTACGTAAGATATCGATAGGACTTAACTAGGATGTTGAGCCGATGATATAGGAGTTACATCGCTTATGATTTGTTTAGGGCACTTAATTTTAGGCTTGGGATTGGAATTTAAATTATTGTTCGAACCGCTAAGCCAATCGAGGTGAGTATTCACGGCCCCTATTTTACCATTTTTATGTGTTGGGGTGAAAAGCACGTTTATTGATAAACTGTTTTATGAAATTTGCTTACGAGAAAATAATTATGCAAATGATGATATATTGAGTAAAAGTCCCTTGTTGAATACACTACTATTAACTCGTTTTGAGCCAATGATTTAAGTGGATAGCGCTATTTGGTAGAGTGGACCCGCCCTCTTTTTACTGACGAGTATAGGGTGCACTTAGTCATATGTACGTTCTACACATGTGGGATTTAGTCCCACCGCTGAGGTAATTCGGCGTTCTACACATGTGGGGTTCTAGTCCCACCGCTGAGGTAGTTCGCGAGAACGCTTTACCCATGTGGTTCGCTACCACCTCTGAGGTAGACCGTTGGGGCAAGGTTTAGGTTTAATAGTGGCTTGATATTATATCATGTGCATAAATGTATCTTTTAACGATTAAATTTTGAACTATGGATTTACGGTAATGATTTCTGCATATGAAACTGTTTTGTGCATATGAATCCTGTGAACTCACCAACTTTTGTAGTTGACACTTGATTTTAACATGTTTTTCAGGAAAATAGATGGTAGTTGAAATTGCCTAAAGTTGCAAGTGACATCAACATTCAAGTTTTTTTTTGTATCGTTATTTTGGTTGTTTAAAAACTTATCTATCGTTGGTTATGTAATTTGTGGGGATGTAAACGTTGAACCTTTAAATTAAATTGTTGATGTTATTTATCTCCTATTGCGATGAAATCTTAGCTGTCACACCTCGCGTTTCCGCTTTAGCAGGGTGTTACACGTCATCACGTCCACGTGGAATATTTTAATTGGACGTATTCTCACGGTGCCTCCTACTTTTTCGTAGACATTCAATACGAGATAACCGTTCCAATTCAAAATCTCGTTTTCCCTCTCATATATAAACCCTAACCCCCAATTCTTTAACTCTTTTATATCTCTAAAAATACTCAGGCGAATCCCAAGCAATCTCCGATCATCTTTTCCGGCAAACCTGCACTCTAAAATGTCTTCCAACACACCTGCAAAAGCTGCTTCGAGCTCCGGCTCATTCACTGTCCATTCCGAGAATCAAACCAATGATCGGGTGGTTAATCAAACCCTAGCAATGACCTCTCACGCCATATCCTTCCAACGAAACAGATTCGAGAAGTTTGTTCTTCTCAAGAAACCCAACAACCACTACCTCGTCCCAAAACTCAATGCTTTTCCTACTAAAGCTGCTATCCTGTTCGAAGTCTGAGGAATCATGAAATTTTCCACGCCCTAACTGCTCATGTGGACGTTCCAGAAACCTATCTGACTCAATTCCTATTAAGCGCCTACGTGTGCGATTTGGTAGGGGAAGGTTTAAGCATTGTTGGGTACACTTCTGACAGCAAGGGCAAGAAGATGGTGTCTATGGAAATGAATGTCAACGATCTACGTTTGAATCTGCAATTGTCTGAACGTGATGAGTATGATGACACCCCTACCAATGAAGAACTGATCGAGTTTCTCCATTTTCTATCCTACACTGGTGAAGATGATATGGTTAGGAGACAGATTAGGATTTTTCAAATGGTTATAATAATTAATTTCTCTAACATATATTATTTTATTTATTTCTTTTTAAAGCAAAATAAAGTAAAAATCAGAAAAGATAAAAATGCGTCATCTATAAGAGAAATTTATTTCTATAGCCATTTAAAAATGGCAAAAATCACTTTTAGCCCATCTCTCCCAAGTTTTCGCGAAATAGCCCATCGAGTCGCCCCAGGCAAAGTCGCCGGAGGCGACTTCCCATTTTCCGGCCAAAAACGCCGATCCGACCAGTTTTCTTGCCGACGGTGGGCAAGTCGCCCCAAGGAGAGTCGCTGGAGGCGACTTCCTCATATTTTCATAAAAGCCCCTCAACTTCAACTTTGGAAGACTTGTCACATTTGGTCCCTGCACTAAGTCACCCCGGCATCAGTCGCTGGAGGCGACTTTGACCTGGTTTGACCGACCACGTGTCGCCGGCTGCAGCACCCGAGAGAAACCCTAGTCGCCCCAGCACAAGTCGCCTGGGGCGACTTTGACTATATTTGACCCAGCCATTTCTCTTAAAAACCTCACCCTCTCTCACTCTCTTTTCCAATCTCTTTCACTCTCTTTCACTATATCTCTTTCACTCTCTTTTCCCTATCTCTTTCACTCTCTTTCACTATATCTCTTTCATCCTCTTTCACTCTCCTTTCTAACCCATCTTCTCTCAAACTCTCTATTTTTTTCTATGGCTTCTTCTTCAAACCCACCTCAAGGTTCTCAAATAATGCCAAGAAGGGTTAGAGAAACGCTGGAAAATACTATCGAGGAGATGGATGAGCTAGAAGCACGCAAGCAGCTACTAAAGACGCAGAAACGGGATCTCCAGAAAATCATCGACGAGAAGAATGCGCTGATAAGGTCGACGAGGAACAACGTTCGAGCGGAACAAGGCAAACTGGATCTCATAGACGCTGAGTTCCCCATGATTGAGGAAGAGCTCAAAGACAAGTTCATCTTGGTTGCGCACCTTAAGGGAATGTATCCGGACGATAATTAGGAAACTATTATGTATTTCCTCGAAGTTATTTGCTGCATTTTCTTTTATGATGTGTTTGTGTTTTATTTGTGTATCGGTTGTTTGAAAACCCGGTTTTTTATGTAGTAGTTTATGTTGTTTGTGTTAAATGTTTGTGGTTTTTTTTAATGTGTTAAATGTGTTTTTTTAATGTCTTGAATGTTAACTTTAATGTCTAGATTATTTAACGTTTAAATTATATTAGGTACATACATAATAAAGCATAATAAATTATAAATAATTTTAGAAAAAAAACATATAATGTTGATATTTCTTTAAAGAAAAAATATTAGTAATAAAATCATAGAAAATAAACATAAAATATTGAGATATGATGTGTCACACTATAGTATTTAGAATGCAAAAATATTTGGCGTGAAAAACTAAATAGATATGTTTTATTAATGCAACGAAACTACTCTAAAAGGCTACACACTTAGCTAATTAAACTGGAAATCTTGGTAAAGACTATCGCTTCTGATAGTTCCGTGTGGCTCTAGCATGGATCGTTGACTGCTTCCGCTAGCTGAAGCTGGAAACAATGGACAGGTATCACTCTTATGTCCGTGATCGCCACACCTAGGGCACCTCCTTAGAGAACTACCTTCACCACGAGATGGGCGACGAGCATTGACATTCGGTCTTCCGACCCGTCTCTTTTTTATTATCGGTCGACGAACGGATTGAAGAGGGGTGTCTGGAAACTGCCACGTTTCAGGAGGACCGACAGGTTTAATTACCCCAATATATGTTGCCTTGTAATTTTCGGCCTTGAAATAAGGCACATCAACCAAAGAGTACACATCCCGTAATTTAGTCTTTTTTGCCACAGCGATGGCATTACCGCAAGGCAAACCGGACAACTGCCATTGTCGACATTCACAACTATGTTGATGCATGTCCACGTTTGCGTTCCTGCCACCGTCGTGTACCTCCCATACGTTGTAGCCAATCCCGCGAACAGTCCATGTAACGGACTTTCCAACCCTCTTCCAGAGCTTATGTTGAGCCCATTCGGTAAGTGGGTGATCCAAGCTATCTAGAAAATAAATAAATAACATACAAGTATATAAAAGGGTATACAAAAATAACAAACATAAAAGTGTCATTTAAAATTGATTAATAAAAGTTGCTAAACCTGCTTTAGCTCGACGAATGACGTACCACTCTTGTTGGAATGCTCTAAAATATTCGATCAGTCCGACGATAGGTAACCTGCGTGCAAACCTGGACATAGCGTTTATTGACTCAGAACTATTGGAGGTCATTATGTTGTACCGAATGCCAGGAAAATAGACCCTTGACCATCTTTCCACTCCAACCTCCTCCATCAATCGGGCACCGTCAGGTATGGCGACTCGAAGGATATTCATCATTCGGTCAAACACATACGTCGTGTAGGCCTTGCATGCCTTCCAGTATGGGGTTTTGTAAACTTTTATTCGGGCATCCCTGGATCTCACGTTCATCACCAAATGGCGACAACATAAAGCGTGATGTGAATTTGGGAAAATTGTGGTGATAGCGGCGTTTATAGAAGCAGCCCTGTCTGACATAAACACCAACCCTTCTAGCTCACCTATGCATAGTTTAAGCTTGCTTAAAAACCAAGTCCACTCATCCGCTGTCTCTGACTTACCTACTCCGAAGGCAATGGGCACGATGTTGTTTCCGTCCATGGCAACAACCAATAACATAGTACCCAAATAAGGCCCCTTTAGGTGAGCAGCGTCTATGATAAGGACACGCCGTAAGTTTTGCAAGAAGGTATGGATCTGCATAAACGTCAAAAGTCAACATCGGTATTTCCTATAACTTCATGGAGTAAAAGTGTACATTATAAAATTTAAAAGTGGTGCTATTTCTATACGTACCGCTACACCAAGGGTGACGAAACATTCATCAAAACGCCCTTCGGTGTCTACCCTTATTGAAGTTTGTGTACCTGGATTTGTAAGTTCTAGGTTATACAGATAGGCGGGGAGCCTGGTAAACGACTCCGAAGGGCTACCTCTGATTGAATCAAGAGCATTCCATCTAGCACGCCACCCAGTAGCATACCCGATAGATAAACCAAACTGTTGGTTAATATCATCGACAATGTCTCGTGGTTGATATGTTATGTTGGCTCTGAGAATTTTTTTTTATTAATGCACCCAATATCTTTTTGTTTGCTTGACGGTGATTGGAGTTCAGCTGGGTTCGAGTGTAATGACCCAAAACCCAAAACAATATAATTAAGCATAACATTAAATTCCCAGTGATCTAATACGCAAATATCAAAAATTCTCAACTCAAAAGTAAAAAGGGTTTAGTAGTGCATGCGGAACATCCCTCCACAGCTGAGATTCTATTTAGGTAGATACTAAGTTCTGACCAGCTACGCTACTCTAAGCGTTTACCTTCTCCTTGCCTCTAGCTACTCGATCTTTCCCTGAAAAGATTTAGAGTTTGAAAAATGAGGGTTAGACCGGAAGGTCTAGTGAATTCCCTCAAAACAGTTTAAACAACAGTTCCGGCCCGCTGGCCGCTATAATCATTTATCACAAAAATTACCAGGAAAGCATCATGAGTAATTAAAAGTCACATCACAACAACTAGATGGTCGGATCCCTCAGATACTCAATTAAGGAGTGACGAACGTAGTTCGTGCCTCACACCATCCCACAAACAACCTCACGTGGCCGGATCCCTCGGATACTCAATTAAGGAGTGACGAACATAGTTCGTGCCTCACACCACTATACTTCCCACGGATGTACGGTCCCATGATACACATTACTCATGATGCAATTTCCACAATATCAAAATAGCATGCATACAATGATCATCAATATGGCTTTCGCAATCATTTATAAATTCCACAATAACATTTACAAAGCATTGTTTCTAGTTAAGTTCACAAAATCACACTAATACCATTATCAAATCAGTTTGCAAATCGAATGGATATATTTGAAAGCAGTAAAAGCAATCCATTCATTTTCAGATAAGGGAACTCACCTGTCGCTGTAACCCATCAAATAGTCTAAGTTGTCTTACGCGCACCTACATAGATATAGTGTCTATCAAAATTCACAATTCGACTGATAACCATAATTAGACACGTTCTAATACAGATTATCCCAAAGTCCTATATGGGAAACTCAAATCTCCATGTGAGAAATCAAAGTGGGAAAACCAATGTAGGAGTTCAATGAGGAAAATTCAATGTGGGAGTTCAATGAGGGAAATTCAATGTGGGAGTTTCAATGAGGGAATTTCAATGTGGGAGTTTCAATGAGGGAATTTCAATGTGGGAGTTTCAATGAGGGAAATTCAATGCGGGAAATTCAATGCGGGAAACTCAATGCGAGAGTTTCAATGCGGGAAATTCAAATTCCGAAACGAATAGAATCTCATCTAAGGAAGCCCAAATCACGATTCGGGAAACATAATTTCTAATTCGGGAAACATAATTTCTAATTCGGGAAAGGCATTTGAACATCATAAGATTTCCCGATTCGGGACTCATAAGTCCCGATTCGGGACTCATAGGTCCCGATTCGGGAATTTGATTTCCCAATTCGGAACTCAAGAATCTTAATTCGGGAATCGTGAATCAGTTACGAAAAACAGCCAAAAATTGTCCTAAAATCGATCCTTCCAGCCCTCAACTCGTTCCAAAGAGCCCCCAATTGGTTCTATCTTATATCACAATCATAATACAATCAATTTAGAGCTTAAAACCATAGATCTTACCTTGATTTGTGAACTTGATGATGGTGATGATGAACAATTTCTCCAAAGAGACACACTACATACACTTAATGATTTCCTCCCAAAATGGCTAAAAATCTAGGGTTAGTCTATAAATAGGTTGGGCTTAGGGCCAAGCCCATACCATAAATGGTATAATCCAAGTCCATTAATAGCTTTCAAAAAGTTACACATTCATCCCCTCCTTCCAAAGTTTCAATCAATTTAGGTATATAAATGCCAAGAATTCAAAGTTTGTCACAAATAGTCCCTCCTTCACCAATGATCTTACAAACGAGGTCATAGTTATAGTTAACTACTAACTTATTCTAGAACTAGGTCATTACATCACACCCCCCTTAAAAGAATTCCGTCCCGGAATTCAGTCGTTGAACAGGTAAGGGTACTTCGCTCGCATCTCAGATTTTGCTTCCCACGTAGCCTCTTGACCCTTGTGGAATTTCCACTGGATCTTCACGAAACTGATTTCCTTATTTCTAAGCTTACGGGTCTTGCGATCCGTAACGGCAACCGGTTCCTCTACGAAATTCAACTTCTGGTCCACCTCAATATCCTGGAGCGGTATTGCTGTCTCTGGTTCTGCCAAACACTTCCTCAAATTTGACACATGAAAAGTGTTGTGAACTCCAACTAGTTCAACTGGTAGCTCTAACTTGTAAGCTACGGGTCCAATTTGATCAGTTATTTTAAACGGCCTTATGAAACGAGGACTTAGCTTTCCTTTCTTTCCGAAACGTATCACTCCTTTCCACGATGATACCTTTAGCATAACCTGGTCGCCGATTTGAAAATCTATGTCCTTTCGTCGCTTATCCGCATAGCTCTTCTGTCGATCTATAGTCGTCTTCAGTCGTTCCCGTACTTGGTTGATCTTATCTGAAGTGATTTGGACGATTTTCCGGTCCGGCGAGTTGCTTTTCTCCAACCTCATTCCAACATAATGGTGTCCTACACTTACGTCCGTAAAGTATCTCATACGGTGCCGCCTCTATGCTTGAGTGATAACTGTTGTTGTAGGCGAACTCGATCAACGGTAGATGATCCTCCCAAGAACCTCCAAAGTCTAAGACACATGCTCTCAACATGTCTTCTAACGTTTGGATGGTCCGTTCGCTTTGTCCGTCGGTCTGTGGATGATACGCGGTACTCAAGTTGACTCGCGTTCCCATTTCCCGCTGAAAACTTTGCCAAAACGTCAAAGTAAATCTGGCATCTCGATCCGACACGATAGATACGGGCGTTCCGTGAAGTCGCACAATCTCCGCTATATAAAGTTCCGCGAGCCTTTCCATGGAGTACGTTTCCTTCATTGGTAGAAAATGAGCTGATTTCGACAGTCGGTCGACTATTACCCAAATAGTGTCATAACCCTTAGGCGTTCGGGGTAATTTCGTCACGAAATCCATGGTAACATGATCCCAAGTCCATTTCGGTATTGGCAGTTGCTGCAGTTTACCATATGGTCGCTGGTGTTCGACCTTCATTTGTAGACATGTCACGCATCTCTCAACGAAATAGGCGATATCCTTCTTCATTCCCGGCCACCAATAACTTTGTCTCAAGTCATGGTAGGTTAGTCTATAAATAGGTTGGGCTTAGGGCCAAGCCCATACCATAAATGGTATAATCCAAGTCCATTAATAGCTTTCAAAAAGTTACACATTCATCCCCTCCTTCCAAAGTTTCAATCAATTTAGGTATATAAATGCCAAGAATTCAAAGTTTGTCACAAATAGTCCCTCCTTCACCAATGATCTTACAAACGAGGTCATAGTTACAGTTAACTACTAACTTATTCTAGAACCAGGTCATTACATCGAGAACAAGTGTGTACGTCATTAAAGAAACGTACGTGAAACATCCCGTTGTCACCCACCTTCCTCGCGGTCATACGCCAGGCACAACCACTGTTAACGCACAACACCTCGTACCTGGTTGTGCTCGACCTGTGCGTCCGATGCTCAAATCCCTCTTGTAGGCACTTGATTCCAAGCTCAATAATCATTTCATTTTTCGTTTCAAAAACTTGACCTTTTTTTACCCTTGAACTACGATTGTAAGGTACTGTTTGGTTTGTCATCGAAGAGACTTCTGGGGTTGGAATGAAAACAGGCATTTCAAAATAATCATTTACACCTGCTCTCAAAGTGACGCCTTCGTCATCCTCTTCGTCATCGTCTTCCTCGTCTTCTTCCTCGTCGTCTTCTTCATCGTCGTCTAAAGTAATACCAGCAAAAGACAAGTTGAAAACATGGGCTTCGTCGTCAGCACATCCCTTATTGGTTGTACGATCTTCTTCATCAACAACTTGTTGTTGTCCTTCTTGTTGTTGTTGTTGTTGTTGTGTCTCTGGAACGACATCATCATAAAAGTCATTAAGACCATATGTATGATCATGACTATATGTAGGATTAACGGTGGACATGTCAATTTGGGACTCGTTGGCTCCTTCTTGGGTTGTAGTGTTAGAAGTACCACCGGCATCACACATCGAATAATCGACGTCAACAAATAGTGTAGGAGGTTTAGGTGAGTTGCCTGCAAATTCCATGAACGCACTAACATCTTCATCGTCGATTAACATAAGCATTTCACCATCGTGCTTGTACACCACCTTCGTTTGACCAACTGACGCATCAATTCCACATTTCTTTTGAACATATTCAAGCAAGTGTTTATGCGTATCGTTTGAAAATAACTTTGCACGGTAGTTAACCGTTTCATCAGTACAGACATAATCCCACCCCTCGTTTCGTTCGACCCATTCACCATTGAAACGAAGGATTACCTTAACTTTATCAACATTAGAACTCATTTTGTCTTAGCAATAATCAATGTAAGGTGTGAAAGAAACAAGGAAGATGAATGAAGCGAAAAAGTTGAAAGATGAATATGTTGAGATTGAGTGTTTAGTTTGAGTGTTGGAGTTCTACCCTGCTTCATTTTATAGATGGATATGTACCTACATATCCATTGAGTAATAATGTCTATGAATTATCAGTATGAAATCATAGTTTGTCTTGTATCCTAGGAATGACTTTTGCTTTTATGACTATTACTTTTGTGTAGCATCTTATTTACCCATATAGTGTTGTCATCTTCATGGCAGATGAATTATTGTAAGGATCACATGAAGAGTTGTACCAACGTCTTAATGACTCTTGCTTTTTACAGTATGAATTATTTACTGTCATCTTATCAGTGTTGTCATCTTATTTACCCCTGTAGTGTTGTCATCTTATCTTTATTACTTTTATCTGATACGGCAGATGAATTATTGTAAGGATCACGTGAAGAGTTGTACCAACGTCTTAACGACTCTTGCTTTTTACATAATGAATTATTTACTGTCATCTTATCAGTGTTGTCATCTTATTTACCCCTGTAGTGTTGTCATCTTATCTTTATTACTTTTATCTGATACAGCAGATGAATTATTGTAAGGATCACGTGAAGAGTTGTACCAACGTCTTAATGACTCTTGCTTTTTACAGTATGAATTATTTACTGTCATCTTATCAGTGTTGTCATCTTATTTACCCCTATAGTGTTGTCATCTTATCTTTATTACTTTAACCTTCATGCCAGATGAATTATTGAAAAGTGGATGATTTATTTAATTTTACACGGTAGATAACAGAAAACTTACACAAGACATTGAAAGTGAAAGACATTGAAAGTTAAAGACATTGAAAGTTAAAGACACTTCTACAACATCCACCTCGCACACACATATGACACCTAGTCCCAACCGAAATACTTGACGTCAAAAGTAAGCACTTCAGTTGGTGGATCAATCACAATAGTTGCCACCAACCAAGAATCGGGGTCCATGTAGTGGTCGTATAGTATACCCTCAAAATCATCCTTCACGATAAGACGGTCAGAAGGACATCCAGGTGATGCTTCAAATCCTACGGCTATGTCCATAGGATAGCTGATGCCTTTAACCCTTATCACACACTTAGTTTGATTGTGCAAACCCCACAGTCTTACAAAATCGTCATCAATTTGCTGAAAAAATTATAACGAACCGATTAAAAAGTAATTACCTCTACTAATATTTACTTAATTGAAAAAATAAAACTTACCCAACGGCGATGGTCTATTACAAAGTCATCAAACTTAGTCATAAATGAACGACGACGAACTGGTGATGCTGATGATGCCGATGATGGCGATGATGCCGATGATCCCGATGATGCCGATGCTGCCATTTTTTTCCCTTAGGAAGTGAACAAAAGAGATGAAGTATTGAAGAGTTGTGAGTTTTTGGTTAATGAGTTATCCCCTATTTATAACCTGTTTATTCAGTAAAAGAAACCAATATTTACTCACTTGGTTGATAAACGTATGTCTATGATAAAACCAATATTGAGTAAGAGCATTAACTGTTCAGTCACATGATTCATTAAGGCTTTTTCAGACGAATCAATAATGCCTGGAAAAGGCTGAAGGGTGTAGGAACTATTGAGTATTGGATCTTAAAATAAGGCTGAAACGTCTGTAAAAGGCTGAAACGTCTGTGATGATTGACGCTTCTGCATAAGGATGAAGGGTGTAGTACACATTGCTTTTATCATGTTTTCAATGAAATCATCCCCTTTTTCTTTAGTGACAAGGATGAACCAAATACAACACGATAATACAAGGCAATCTCATAAAGTTAAAGACATTGAAAGGTGGATGATTTATTTAATTGAAACCTTGATAGCATAAAACTCACACAAGACATTGAAAGTTAAAGACATTGAAAGTTGAAGACACTTCCACAATCTCGTGACGTATTTATGTCATTTTATGTCTACAATTGATAACCTAACTACACAACATATTTTAAACCAACTTCACAGTGACATAAAGGAGCTAGGAGATGCACAGGCTTGACTTCAAATTCAAGCCTCACGCACGCATAGTCCTAATTAGGACTATGCGTGCGTGAGGCTTGAATTTGAAGTCGAGCCTGTGCATCTCCTAGCTCCTTTATGTCACTGTGAAGTTGGTTTAAAAAATGTTGTGTAAACTATCCTCAACGCATAAAACTGCTCCACCATATGTCTCCTCCACTCTCTAGCCGCAGCACCAGGGTTATCCACCAGAGAGTGACCGCAGATCCTTCCATACTAAGAAACAAGGAAGATGAATGAAGCAAGAAAGTTGAAAGATGAATATGTTGAGATTGAGTGTTTAGTTTGAGTGATGGAGTTCTACCCTGCTTCATTTTATAGGTGGATATGTACCTACATATCCAATGAGTAATAATGCCTATGAATTATTACTGAATTCATATTTTGTCTTGTATCATATGAATTATTGTAAGCATCACGTGAAGCATTGTACCAACGTGTTGTATGGCTTTTGCTTTTATCAGTCTGAATTATTACTGTCATGTTAGCAGTGTTATATGGCTTTTTTACCCTTGTAGTGTTGTATGGCTTTTATCTTCACGCCATATGAATTATTGTAAGCATCACGTGAAGGATTGTACCAACGTGTTGTATGGCTTTTGCTTTTATCAGTCTGAATTATTACTGTCATGTTAGCAGTGTTGTATGGCTTTTTTACCCTTGTAGTGTTGTATGGCTTTTATCTTCATGCCATATGAATTATTGTAAGCATCACGTGAAGGATTGTACCAACGTGTTGTATGGCTTTTGCTTTTATCAGTTTGAATTATTACTGTCATGTTAGCAGTGTTGTATGGCTTTTTTACCCTTGTAGTGTTGTATGACTTTTATCTTCACGCCGTATGAATTATAGTAAGCATCACGTGAAGGATTGTACCAACGTGTTGTATGACTTTTGCTTTTATCAGTCTGAATTATTACTGTCATGTTAGCAGTGTTGTATGGCTTTTTTACCCTTGTAGTGTTTTATGGCTTTTATCTTCACGCCATATGAATTATTTAAGCATCATGTGAAGGATTGTACCAACGTGTTAATGACTTTTGCTTTTATCTTCACGCCATATGAGTCGGAAATAACACTATCTACTTACTGATTGAGGGGTGTGTTGTCACTTATTGAGTTGGTAGAGTTATCTTTATTGAACATTAAGAATTATGGGAAACTGACATAGCGGAAAACAAACATGTCTGGAAACTAAGACAACGGGAAAATAACATAATTAAAGCATTTTTACGTCGAAAATAACATTGCAGCCATCCGTAAGCTCATGCGTTTGTGGGTCTTGAACAAGAGTAAACACCAACCAACGATCGGGGTACAGTTTGCCAGACCAAGGCCACGACTTTAAATCACCCTTAACGATAACACGGTCAGAAGGAGATCCGGGTGATGCCTCAAAACCTACTTTCATGTCCATAGGAAACTTCATGCCTAAGACCCTCATCAGGCACTTATTATGATTGTTCAAAGCCCACATTCTCACAAAGTCGGTTGGAATTTGCTGAAAAAATTAAAAGACCGAACAAATTATGAAGTAACATAACTGGAATTTGCTATAGTAATAGTTATCAAACTGTAAAAAAAAACTTACAAGTCGGCCAGTTTGGTATACAAAATTATCAACCTTAGTATGGAAGGATCTGCGGTCACTCTCTGCTAAAAATGCTGCCATTTTGTATATGGTAGGAAGTGAAAAAGAGAGAGGATTTACAGTTGCATTGTGATTATTTGAAGACATTTGGTATCCTATATATAGGTGTTCACGGGTCTTTATTAACTATTCAATAACATGATTCATTAAGGCTTTTCAGACGACTGATTAAAGCTATACTGAACTATATGAAAAGCAAATGATGTTTGATTAAAGCTATACTGAATTATCGTCTTTTTATGCTTTATATTCACGTGAAAATGTACGAGAGTTACTGTTTGTTCACAATAAACATGTCAATATGTACGATTTTATACTGTTTGTGTCTGGTAACCTTATTTAATTTAAACAAGACATTGAAAGGTGGATGATTTATTTAATTTAAACGATGATAACAGAAAAGTCGTACAAGACATTGAAAGTTAAAGACATTGAAATTTAAAGACACTTCTAGAACAGATAACTCATACACACATATCACACCTAATCCACCTCAATATTATTTAAAGACTCATGATGTCAAAAGTAAGCACTCCAGTTGGTGGATCAATCACAAGAGTGGCCACCAGCCAAAAATCGGGGTCCATGTTGTGCTTGTATAGTATAGCATAAAAATCACCCTTCACGATAAGACAGTCAGAAGGAGATCCAGGTGATGCCTCAAATCCTACTGTTATGTCCATAGGATAGCTGATGCCTTTAACCCTTATCACACACTTATTTTGATTGTTCAAACCCCACAGTCTTACAAAATCGGCATCAATTTGCTGAAAAAATTAAAAGGAAATAAATTATAAAGTAATAACATGTAGTAATATTTATTTAATTGAAAAAATAAAACTTACCCAACGGCCATGGTCTATTACAAAGTCATCAAACTTAGTCATAAATGAACGACGACGAACTGATGATGCCGATGATGCCGATGCTGCCATTTTTTTCTTTTAGGAAGTGAACAAAAGAGAGGAAGTATTGAAGAGTTTTGAGTTTTGGTTAATGAGTTATCCCCTATTTATAAGCAGTATATTCAGTAAAAGAAACCAATGTAGCAATAAGGCTGAAGGGTGTAGCAATAATTAAGTATTGGGTCTTAAAAGAATGCTGAAACGTCTGTAAAAGGCTGAAAACTAAAAGCTGACTGACGCTTCTGCATAAGGCTGAAGGGTGTAGCAATAATTCAGTATTGTCATCTTAGTGTTGTATGGCTTGTAGCATGTTTTAAAAACAATGTTGATCGCTTGTATTCGGTTCAAAATATTACAGATCATTCCTCCACCGTTGGTGACCATTTGGAACTTCACGACACATTTAGAAGACATTGAAAAGGTGGATGATTTATTTAATTTTACACGGTAGATAACAGAAACGCACACTAGACATTGAAAGTGAAAGACATTGAAAGTTAAAGACACTTCTACAACATCCACCTCGAACACACATATGACACCTAGTCCACACCGAAATACTTGACGTCAAAAGTCAGCACTTCAGTTGGTGGATCAATCACAATAGTGGCCACCAACCAAGAATCGAGGTCCATGTTGTGCTCGTATAGTATACCCTCAAAATCACCCTTCACGATAAGACGGTCAGAAGGAGATCCAGGTGATGCCTCAAATCCTACGGCTATGTCCATAGGATAGCTGATGCCTTTAACCCTTATCACACATTTAGTTTGATTGTGCAAACCCCACAGTCTTACAAAATCGTCATCAATTTGCTGAAAAAATTATAACGAAATAAATTATAAAGTAATTACCTCTACCAATATTTACTTAATTGAAAAAATAAAACTTACCCAACGGCCAGTTTCCATTACAAAGTCATCAAACCTAGTCATAAATGAACGACGACGAACTGGTGATGCTGATGATGCCGATGATGGCGATGATGCCGATGATCCCGATGATGCCGATGCTGCCATTTTTTTCCTTTAGGAAGTGAACAAAAGAGAGGAAGTATTGAAGGGTTGTGAGTTTTTGGTTAATGAGTTATCCCCTATTTATAACCAGTGTATTCAGTAAAAGAAACCAATATTTACTCACTTGGTTGATAAAACCAATATTCAGTAAAAGCATTAACTATTCAGTCACATGATTCACTAAGGCTTTTTCAGTCGAATCATTAATGCCTTTAAAAGGCTGAAAAGTAAAAGATGATTGACGCTTCTGCATAAGGCTGAAAAGAAAAAGGCCACAATTGATTCATCTAAAATAAATTTAATGGCTAGGGGAATTTGTTGTAGTAGATCTCAACATCTAATTTGTTGTAGTTTGGTATCTCTGTTATTGTTGTTGTTGTTATTGTTTCTTTAACTTTAGTGTCTCGACTATGTTATCATGCTTTCGATGAAATCAAATAAGGTTTATGTCGTTTTGATTTGAATGCGTCACTAATTCAGTAACAAATTAGATGTTCTACTAAATTAAAGTTTAGTACCAACAAACGTAACATAGACATACACAGAAAGTTTAGTAATATCTACTAAGCTAAATATTCCAAACAAGTCTACTTTTGGGTTTTCTTCTTTAACCCACCAAGTACCTTCTTAACACTATTTGTAAACTTATTATCCGACGTCCATGGTTCTTTGGTCTTATCCCCCGGCTTCCTTACCCGTTGAGGTCGCGGAGTGTTTTCTACCACCGTCTTCCCCCGGTTCTGTATTTCGGGCTGAGTGTCAGATTCAGTCTGATACGCTTCGCTCCATCTCCATGTCAACAGCAGCACGCTCGGTATACGTGGTGGCCGGTGGAGGTACAACGGTGTCAACGGCAGCACCGTATGATGACCCTCCAGCAACGTATGAAGACCCTCCGGCACCGTATGACGACCCTCCAGCACCGGACATACCACCGTAGGCCTGGCCGAAGGCGCTAAATGCTGAGCCTGATCCAGTAATAAGGTCTGCATACGAGCCCCATGCAGGATCCAGCGACTCAGTACCAAAAAACGCAGCCTGCGAAATGACATTCATAATTACTAAACAACGTAGTGGGTATCAGATGCATACAAATTAAATAACACTTACAGCTTGCGTGTTCGGGGTCGGTATAAAGAATGAAGCCCCAGACATGCCGTGAACGGGAGGTGTAAAGCATGTCGGCCCAGTCATGCCGAAGGTCGAACTCTGGCCCTACAAACATCATATAAAGCTTATTAAGCAGGATCTCAAACTTATTAAGCGCAAGCGCAATAATAGGTATCAAAGATGCTTACAAATTGTGCGTACGCCGGCTGTGTATATCCGAAGGACGAACTCATGCCCCCGCCCATGTGAAAAGATTGTCTCGCATCCTCCTAAACAATCATATAGTGTTTATTTAAAAAAAACCATTTAAATAATACATTTTTTTAACGTTTAATTTGGATAAAAGACATTGATTAAAAAAAGATTATTATAACGTTGATTTAAATAAACATTATTATAGACATGTTTATTCATATAAACATTATTATTATTATAACGTTGATTTAAACATGATTCATATAAACAATTTTTTATAAACACATCCATATAACGTTGATTTAAAAAAAAGATTCATATAGCGTTTATTTAAATAATACATTATTATAGCGTTTATTTAAATAATACATTATTATAGCGTTATACATTATATAACTTACGTGAACTTTAATGGCTAACTTACCTGATGCGAGTACTGGACAGGCATGGAACTAGTATTACCGGTTGGACGGCTAGTAGAAACAGAATGTCGTTCAGACACCTAACCAATGTATGCACATGCTAACCATTAGACAAAACATGAACCGTTAATATTAACTTATAAGGTTAAACATTTACCCGCATTCGAGCTAACTCATCCTCAATATCTTTCACCCTTGTCATCAACCCATTATGTTCCTGTTCCACTCTGTTAAACCTCTCCCATCTGTCTACGTCCATAGGATCGTCCGCGACGGGGGCATCCTCATCATCACGTACCTGTATTGCTGTTTCCAGGAGATGAGGGGTTCATGTGTTAATTATGGAACTTAAGGGTTGATTAGGAGGATATAAGCCAAAGGGAACCCTCAACTCTCTTCAGTTTCTGTGAACGTAAGAGAGAAGGAGAGATGGCGTTTGAGGTTGGAAGCAAAGGAGAGAAATTGAGGTGTTATGGAGCAATTGTTGCAGAAATCACGTTGACTACAACCAAGGTATGAATCCTATGTGTGTAATTGATGTTCAATTGAAGGTTTTAGTAAGATGAAGTCATGGTTAGGGTTTGGTGTAGAATGGTGATAATAGAATCATCAATTGGTGTGTTTTGGGTCAAATTGGTTGCATACAATCGTTAAATATCGACCGTAGTTAGTGCATAATCATGATTTTGGCTTGTTTTGATCATGAAAACCGTTATAGAGCAAGAAAGAAGAGAAAAGGGAAATTTTCGGAATTCCCATCAGAATTGCGCGGCTGTGAGAGATTGGCTCGTTCTCCCTCGTTAACCGTCGGATCGTCGTGAAATTTGGACAGCAGCTTCACGACTCATAGTTATTCGATCTGACCGGAGGGATCGAGCATCGGAGGCTCCAGTAAGGAGCAGAAAATGGTCGAAGTGGGCTGAAATTTCCAGAAAGTCGAACTTTGGTGTTTTGAAGATTAGGTGGTGTGTGCGTGCGATTCTCGAAGGCAACCGAGGGAGAATCAAGTACTGAGTTGGAATTTCTCTTAAGGTATGATTAAAAACCCCCTATAATTATTTGGATGAGTTGGTTACATAGAGTTTGTGAATTAAGGTTATGGATTTCGAATGATGGCCAATTGATCATTATTCGGAAGTGATGAGTCGAGCTTGATGTCATGTGATTGTGTATAATCATTATGGGATGTTGTATGAACTTGATTTCGATGGTTTCGGTCGAAATTGGAGTTGTAGGTAAAAACTCTCGTTGGTAGTCGCAACCCGCGACTTCCGTTTTGGGTCTGTTTTAAACCGTTTGGTCGAGGTAGCTTATGGGACTTCTTAAGGACCTTTTTTAGGCTTCTTTTAGGACTGTTTGAGGGTCCTAATTTTAGTTGTAAATTGTTACAAATACAGGATTCGGTTTGAGGGATCGTGCGAGTTTCGTGCTTTTGATATCTTTGCGATCCAGGTGACTTAGACTTACTTACATTTTATTGTGTGGTATGTATTGTATGCATGATAGCGTATGTGAAAGGGATCCACATGCCCTTATGAGTTGTGGGGGCCGACCCGTGTCCTAACTAACGGGAGAAAGGGAAACCACATGCCCTTGATGAGTTGTGGGGGCCGACCCGTGTCCTAACTGACGGGAGAAAGGGAAACCACATGCCCTTGCTGAGTTGTGGGGGCCGACCCGTGTCCAAACTGACGGACGATTAAATATCGATATCATGAGAGTCGGGTGTCTGATGTGTTTGATAATTATTGATATGCTTGATGTGAATGATGTTGATTGTGTTGGTACCTGTTATGGTACAGTCCGTGCTATGTGGTAAGATGTAGGTGGTTCTAGCTCACTAAGCTTTATGCTTACCCCGTTGTTGTTTATCCTTTTTAGTGTCAAGTACGTCCCGAAAGGGAAAAGAAAAGCTTCCGAATGAGACTCCGAGGTTGCAGCAGTTCAGTCTAGGCATGCAGTTAAATAATGATGTTATTGAAGGGATGAACTAATTTTTCTTGGGTTATCATGTAAACATATAGATATGGGTTTGTGTAAACTATGTTCGTGTTTACAAGCATTTAGCTTATGTTTTCTTTAAACCTATGACTTGGAAATGGTTTTTAAATGTTGGTTTTGGACGAGCTTCCGCTTTTTGTGCAAACTTGGTTACTTTTGGTATGAATGAGCTTTTTAAGTTTTTGGGTGTTACAAGTTGGTATCAGAGCCTAGGTTTAAGGGATTTGAGTATTCACAAGTGGTGGACACTTGAACTTAAACCAAATGCTCGTGTTTTCGTAAATAATAGTAACCAAAATGAAATGTTTTATGGAGAGATGAGTAGTGAGACTGAACTGCAGACCGGAGTATCAGAACGGGGGTGAGCACACTAACCCTACCTTGTGAGCATGTTGATTTGCTATGTTAGTAAATGCACGTATGTATTATATGAATGTATGGCATGTGTGATAAGTGAACACTAGTTATGTGAATTACTAGTGTTGCGCAGTTAAGTTGAGCATGTACACTATGATGGCTGTTATGAACGTGTGTATTACTAGTGTTGCGCAGTTAGGTCCTAACATGTAAGCCTTACTTAGGCTTAGAGATATGTGGTTAAAAGTAGAAGCATGATAATTGTTATGTGATTAACTGGTAGACGAGCTTTTAAGCTCTTGCATATGAGTCATGTGTGTAACAACCGAGTCGGAGATAAGGACTTTAGTAATGGTGTCGAGGCTAGGCATGTAGGGTGTAGTTACAATGATATAAGGGCCCATATCATTGCAAATACACTGTGCATGTTGGGAATTGACATAGTTACGAGTTCTATGAACCTACAAAGTTGTGTTCTTGGGGGTAGTAGCATGTTAGGACCTACGTGTGTGTCCTTGAAAGAATAGATAGATCACTAAAAGCATGTTAGTAAGGAGACATATAAAGCAAGTGTCGTTGAACCAGGCTAGTTGATAGAATGGGAAGGGAGATAGACTTGGCTATATGAAGCATGATGTTTTACGGATCAATGTGGTGAAATCAAGGAGTGAAGGTAGGAGACCGGATGAGGACGAAGATCAGGAAATTCCTGATTTGAGAGAGATGATAGCGGCTAAAGTTGGAGAGGTACTTCATGATGTGCTTTCGGATCTTTTTATCAGATGAAGCAAGAACTGACCAAGGTGATCCATAGTCAGGTGGAGGCAGCTATAGCCGGTAGGGCTAGTGGGTTGGGAGGATCGCAGGGTAGACAGAAGACGGCGACAAGCTACAAATACTTATCGGCGTGTCAACCACTACACTTTGAGGGGCCGAAGGACCCCGTAGCCAGCTCTCGCTGGACATTCGAGGTGGAATGGCTCATGAGTGAGTCCTTATCGATGGCGCAAACGATGGAGTCAGTGAATGAAATCACCGACTTGTTTTTGGGAGCAGTCGCACTTTTGTCCAAATTACATGGCAATGAGCGGATGAAGATTTAACGGTATGCAAGGATCCAAAAGCCCGAGATTCGAGAGTTTGTGTGATGGCAAGGTGCATTGATTTCCATCAGATGCACGGGACAACATGAATTAGAGAGTTAGAATTGGAGAAGCCAAGAAGAAGAGTGATACGCCAAGACTCAGGGGCGTGTGTACCAGTTGATAGCAGATGAAGCAAGAACGGAGCCTGGACGCTGTGACAGGGTAAGTTAGAGAGTCTGTTAGAAGTAAAACTAGCGGACGATGAGTATCGTTGGTGTAGTGATGTGTATAAGGATAAAGTAGTAGTTGGGATAAATTGGTTAGATCAGAACCGAGCTCGCACCAACCGCGAGAAGCATCAGGTAGTAGTTCGAACTCTAAGTGGGGGAGAACTAACTATCGAAGAAGACAAAAAAAGGAGACTACCGAAGATGTGTACCTTGGCTAAGGCCAGGAAACATGTTCTTCATGGAGGCAGCATTTACCCGGCGAATGTGGTCGACAGTCGCGACGAGGCAAGGAAGAGGTTAGTAGCGGACGTGCCAGTGATTCGCAAATAACTGGATGTATTCCCAGATGACTTGCCTAGCATTCCTTTCGAGAGGCAAGTGGAGTTCTGGATCGACTTGGTCCTGGGGGCGGCACCGGTAGCCAAAGCTCCGTACCGGTTAGCACCTTCGAAGATGCAAGAGTTATCGGAGCAGTTAGAGAAGCGTTAGGATAAGGGGTTCATTCACCCGAGCACCTCACCTTGGGGAGCCCCTATCATGTTCATGGAAAAAAAAATGGATCGATGCGGATGTATATCGATTACCGGGAGCTCAACAAGCTCACAGTGAAGAACAGATACCCGCTGTCGAGGATCGATGATCTATTCAATCAGCTTCAGGGAGCCGCTTAGTTCTCGAAGATAGATCTTCGCTCAGGGTACCACCAGCTGAAAGTTTAGGAAGAGGACGTGCACAAGACCGCGGTTCGGACTAGATACGGAAACTTCGAGTTCATCGTGATGCCCTTCGGTTTGACGTACGCACTGGAGGCGTTCGTGGATTTGATGAACAGAGTTTGCAGACCGATGTTGGATAGGTCGGTAATCGTTTTCATAGACGATATACTAATCTATTTGGGATCGATGGAGGAACATGTGGAGCACTTACGAGATGTATTGGAGACTTACGCAAGGAACGATTGTGTGGGGAGAAGAGAAGACAGCAGCGATCGAGACCGTGAGAAGAGGGCTATGCGAAGCACCAGTGTTGACTTCACCGGAGGAAGTAGAGGACATGGCAGTTTATTGTGGTACTTCTTACCACGTGGTAGTTGTAATATGATGAAGCGTGGGAAGTAAATGGATGCTGTAAGGAACTATATTGTGTGTTTGTGTTGTACGTGATAGTAGAGGGTAGATAACTATGTTGGATGGGAATAGCATGTTTTGTGTGCTAACGGACAGCCTTGTACCCATAAGGGTTAAGGGGATAGTATCGTTCTCGTTAGAAAAGAAGGCAGGATCAGTTCTGTTCTTGGAACGGAGAGCGGTTATATGTGCAAACGTGTTATGCTGTGAAATCCATCGTAATCTGTAGGAAACGATGTGTGGGTGGGACGCGTTTTGGGTTGTGACCTGGACTGGACAACTCCAAAGCAAAACCGTGAGGGAGTAGGGGTGACCGGTTAGGGCCCTATGTCTCCGAAGCGGTCAAGTGACAATAATAACCTCGCTAGTAGGTATCTTTAAGCAATCATAAAGAAAAGCGGTTAAGAGTGAGAATTTGCAGAATGAAGGAATTAAGGGTCAAGTAGTTCGGTTAATACCCGACAGTTGTGGTCTTTTAAGTTGTTGAGACCATGTATAGGTTCCAGTATCAGAGATGTAAGGTCGGATTACTGGTGGCCAGAGTTGAAAAGGGATGTGGAAAAGTGTTAGACGTGTCTAAGAGTGAAGGTTGAATTAGAGTTAGAGTTATTGGATGGAAGAAAGAGCATGTGACGAAGGATTTGATTACAAGGTTGGTTGTACTTTTAGAAATCATGATGATGTATGGGATGAGGTGTAGGACTCCCATTTGGTGGGGAGAGGTTCGACCAAGAGAGCTTGGGAGTACTGAGATTGTACAGAAGACGACTGAGAATATTTCAGTTGATCCGTGAGAGACTGAAGACTACTCAGAGTCGTCAGAAGAGCTACGTAGATAAGAGACGGGTCAGACCTGGAGTTCAATGTGGGAGACATGGTGCTTCTGAAGGTGTCACCGTGGAAATAGGTGATACGGTTCCGTAAGCGGTGCAAGTTGGGTCCGAGGTTCATCGGACCACTCAAGATAGTCGCATGGGTTGGGAAGGTTGCGTACCGACTAGAGTCACCTTTGGAACTCAGTCTGATACACAACACTTTCCATGTATCGCAGCTAAGGAGGTGTTTAGCAGATGAGTCTGCTCACGTACTGATCGACGACATACAAGTCGATGAGAGACTCAACTGTGCGGAGAAGCTGATAGCGGTCTTGGGGAGAAAGACCAAGACCTTGAGGAACTAGGAGATCAGAATCGTGAAGGTTCAATAGGAGCATAGAAAGGGTTTTGAATGGACCAGGGAACCTATAGTTCCAGATTCAAGTTCTAATCAACATGCACACAAGTAGAGAATGATTTGAAAGCCATATGTCATTGATTCTTGGATGAATTGATTACACACACTAATACACCAAGAACACACACTTAAGAACTAGGCTTCTCTCTTCACTCTCAATTACACGTTTTAGACATTCATGCATGTCACACTTGATTCACACTTACACTTTGGGTATTTAGTCAAGCTTCTACTACGACTTTTGATTCTATTACTGATCCAAATAGTTCAGAACTCGATTTATTGTTTATGGATGCTTTTCTGGATATTTGTGCAGATAATGAAGATCTCATTCTTTCCATAAATCCAAGAGTTGATATTCACGATGTCCCAGAACCTTCAAGCGTGAATGATTCCGGACCATCGGAGAATATTTGTTCTACTTCTAACTCTGATCAGGCTATACCAGTTCCAAGTGTTGAGCAATCAGAGTTAACCCCGATGATCAATCAGAGATTCCTGCAATCATTGATGAAAATGATAGTCAGAAAAATCTAGATGATCTTGCAATTCTTCCTGCTCAGTTGAAATGGACAAGAGCACATCCACTCTACAATGTGATTGGTGATGTCAATGATGGTGTTAAAACGCGATCTGCATCTGCAAATTACTGCCTATACAAAAGTTTCTTGAGCGTAATTGAACCAAAGAATGTCTCTCAAGCATTAGAAGATTCTGATTGGCTTTTAGCAATGCAAGAAGAGCTTCTACAATTCAAAAGAAACAAAGTGTATCGCTTGGTTCCGAGACCGCAAGATAAATCAATCATTAAAACCAAGTGGATCTTCAGAAATAAGAAAGATGAATCCGAATTGATTGTCAGAAACAAAGCGCGATTCGTTGCTAAAGGTTATTCTCAACAAGAAGGTATTGACTATGATGAGACTTTTGCACCGGTAGCGAGGATCGAGGCAATTCGAATCTTTCTGGCATATGCAGCTCATAAGAACATCAAGGTATTTCAAATGGATGTCAAATCTGCATTCTTGAATGGAGTCTTGCATGAAGAGGTCTATATAGAGCAACCTGAAGGGTTCGTTGATCCAGATTTTCCTGATCATGTATGCATCTTGGACAAAGCATTGTATGGTTTAAAACAAGCTCCAAGAGCATGGTATGAAACTCTGACTAATCATCTCTTATCCAAAGGATTCAAACGAGGTACGATCGATACTACTCTTTTTCTGAAGAAAGAAGGCGATGACTTGCTTTTAGTTCAAATTTATGTTGACGACATTCTTTTCGGTTCTACTAATCCAGAGTTGTGTACAAATTTTTCTAAAATCATGGAGACCGAATTTGAAATGAGCATGATTGGTGAATTGAATTTCTTTTTAGGAATTCAAGTCAAACAAAACCCTGATGGCATCTTTATAAATCAGTCAAAATATATCAAAGATATGTTGAAAAAGTTTCACATGACTGATTGTTCTCCAATTAAAACACCAATGCCAACTGGAAATCTTTTGGGTCCTGATTTAGCCGGTAAATCTGTTGATCAAAAGATTTACAGAAGCATGATTGGTTCTCTTTTGTACCTCACTGCGACTAGACCGGATATTATGTTTTCAACATGTTTTTGTGCTAGGTTTCAAGCTAATCCTAAAGATTCACACCTTGCAGCAGTTAAAAGGATCTTACGGTATCTCAAAGGCACTCCAGAAATGGGTCTTTGGTATCTGAAAGATTCTGGTTTTGAGCTAATATCTTTTACAGATTCAGATTATGGTGGTTGTAAACTGGGTAGGAAAAGCACTTCTGGATCGTGTCAGTTTTTAGGTGATAAACTTGTTAGTTGGACTTCGAAAAAGCAAAATTGCGTCTCAACTTCCACGGCCGAAGCAGAATATGTGGCCACCGCAAGTTGTTGTTCGCAAGTGCTTTGGATGAAGACACAACTACTAGACTATGGTTACAAGTTGAAGAGAGTCTCTATCTACTGTGATTCGGAAAGTGCCATTGCGATAACGTCAAATCCGGTTCAGCATTCCAAGACCAAACACATTGACATTCGTTATCATTTTATCAAAGATAATGTGGAGAAAGATAATATCGAAATGTTCTTTGTTCAAACAGATTACCAACTTGCTGACCTTTTCGCTAAACCTTTAGATGAAAAGCGTTTTAACTTTTTGGTTAGCAAGCTTGGCATGCTTAGTCCAACTTAAATCTGTTACGCATCTTAATTTAAGGGGGAGTTGCTTAATTATTCTGGATTGGATACTATCTGACTAACATCTAAGGATTCATTTTCAATGAATACCAATTTCTACTTTGTTTTGCAGATTATCCATTTGGGGGAGTACTTAAAAGAGATATCATTTATAGGGGGAGAGTTCAAATAAGCTTTAACGCTTACATATTTGAAAGATGAACAACTTTCACGTATGAAAAACGGTTTTAAATGTTCAAACTCACTTCTTGATTCTCAAATGATTTTTCGAATTAGAAGTGTGATTTTACATGTTTTCATATCATGATGAGTTGACGGATATTCTCTGACCGTGTGTTTCCAAAGATTAATACTTGCATATTATCTTTTCATATACTTTTCAAGTATTCATACACACCGGTTTAGCTTCTTTTGACTTAGTTATTACCACGTCTCTATATGATCATATTTTTTGTGGTAATACACTCGCTTGCTATCTTCCTATTTGTACTTCATCGTTTATTTGATCAGATACGTTCTTCATTGCTATATCTATATCTTGATCGTATAGATAACATTCATTCATTTTGTGTACACCAAAGCTTTTCAAGAACATATCTCACATCATATGATAAATCAGTTATCTCAAACAAGTTTACATCATTCATGTTGTTCATTTCATACACTTGTTTGATGACATTTCTTATGCTCCTATATTCTTCATATATATTTGTTCGAGCATGCTTCATATTGGCTCATTGATTCACCCGATGAATCATTGTACTTTCATGTTTAGGAAACTTATTTCATGGGATGTGTGAGCTTAACAGAACTTATATGGATTTCCAGAACCGGCAATCCTACCTAAGAAGTTATCCTTGAGAAATGAGTGAGGGGTCTCCATCAAAGAGTGGGGGAGATAACTCAGGTGGTCGAGTTATTCTCATAGTGATTGAGCGGAAAAATGTTATATGAGAGATTGGTTAGAAGTGAGGATGCTTAAAAGAATTGGAGGGTGTGAGAACAGAGTTAAAAGAAACATAATACTCTGCACCAACCACTTCTAAGCGGGCAACCACATAATCTATTGGTTCACGCTCTTTGGTGACCGATATTGAAATAAGGCAAAGCCCAATGCCGACTCTCGTTTTACCCCACTAGCTACTCATTTCCTTCTTACCAAGGAGATGTTTCATTTTATCACGGGGACGCAGCACATAATCTATCAGGTTTTCATTTGGAAAATCGATATTGAAACAGAAGGAAGCTGCCCTGCCTTCGAACTTCATTTCTACACATCGAGTCGTGAAATGTTTTCACATTTTGAGCCTTATGCAAGCACTTGATGCTTATTTTCTTTCATCACAAATACACACAAGGAATTTGTTTCTTTGTCGGAACGTTCATAGTAATACTTCTAGTATTTGCGATGATTGAACGGAAGTCCTGGGAGTGATCATCACTAAAGCTCTTTACATAGTGCATTTGTTGTACTGAGTTGCTTTGTGCTTCTCACAGGCATTCCAACTGATTCATTAGTTGTTTCAGGATTTTCCCACTTAAATCTGAATTTGAAAAGATTCGGATTACTTTATGGAATTGACGGTTTTTCTTTGGAGTAAAAAAAGGGAATTCTGGAGTAACAAGGAGGAGATGGTTATGTGAGATGGTTTTTGATATCTATGGTGGTTCTTTCACATGTTTGTATCTTTACGTGATGAGTTATCTGATCATACATTTCTATAGTTTTGATGATTATTTCATATTTCATCAAAAAGGGGGAGATGGTTTAGAAATGTTTTTGAAGATACTTTGGGGAGATGGATACGAAATGTAAAGTCGAGAAATGATTCTTGAAGATACTTTGAGGAAGTCGAGAGATAATTACAAGATACTTCAAGATGATCAGAATATTCCAAGTATTGAAGTTTGAAGATTGTTTGAAGATTCTTCGTTCGTTAAAGCTTTTTGTTCAAAGTTTGTTAAAGCTTCATGAAGATTTGGATGATTCTTGAAGATTATTACGGAAGCTTATTGTTCAAGAAAGCTTATTGTTGATGTTCAAAGTGTTGATGCTTTCTTGAAGACGTTTGCCTAATTCTTTTTGTGATCTCGAATCCAAAGGGGGAGATTGTTAGATGCAAAATCGAGTTGTATCCGAGATCACAAGTTGGTGCTCAAAGTGAAAACAAAGGCAAAGTCAAAGTAGTCTACAAAAGTCAAAGCTTGCTTTATTGTTTTAGTCCTTTAATATTTGTTTGTAATAGTTTTGTATTCTTAGGGTAAAAAGTGTAAAAGTTGTAAAGTGTAAGGGTTGTAAGTGTTTGGGTATAAATAGCCCTTTGTGATGTCATTGTTAGTTGTACGCTTCATTGTCAAATGAGATTGAGTTGAGATAGGTTTGAGAGCTTAAGTGTGTGTGTTCTTGGTGTAAATAGTGTGTGTAATCAAATTCATCCAAGAATCAATGACATTTGGCTATCCAATTCATTCTCTACTTGTTGCATGATGATTAGAACTTGAATCTGGAACTACAGAACCCGAGGATGAGATGCGGAGGAACTACCCTGAATTGTTCCAAGAATAGTCGATTTCGGGGACGAAATCCTGGTAAGTGGGGGAGAGTTGTAACACCCCTTTTTCCTTTTTACGTAAGTTAACGGATTTCCATTAAGTTAACTTATTTTGTGTATTGTTGTTTCCAGGAGATGAGGGGTTCATGTGTTAATTATGGAACTTAAGGGTTGATTAGGAGGATATAAGCCAAAGGGAACCCTCAACTCTCTTCAGTTTCTGTGAACGTAAGAGAGAAGGAGAGATGGCGTTTGAGGTTGGAAGCAAAGGAGAGAAATTGAGGTGTTATGGAGCAATTGTTGCAGAAATCACGTTGACTACAACCAAGGTATGAATCCTATGTGTGTAATTGATGTTCAATTGAAGGTTTTAGTAAGATGAAGTCATGGTTAGGGTTTGGTGTAGAATGGTGATAATAGAATCATCAATTGGTGTGTTTTGGGTCAAATTGGTTGCATATAATCATTAAATATCGACCCTAGTTAGTGCATAATCATGATTTTGGCTTGTTTTGATCATGAAAACCGTTCTAGAGCAAGAAAGGAGAGAAAAGGGAAATTTTCCGAATTCCCGTCAGAATTGCGCGGCTGTGAGAGATTGGCTCGTTCTCCCTCGTTAACCGTCGGATCGTCGTGAAATTTGGACAGCAGCTTCACGACTCATAGTTCTTCGATCTGACGGGAGGGATCGAGCATCGGAGGCTCCAGTAAGGAGCAGAAAATGGTCGAAGTGGGCTGAAATATCCAGAAAGTCGAACTTTGGTGTTTTGAAGATTTAGGTGGTGTGTGCGTGCGATTCTCGAAGGCAACCGAGGGAGAATCAAGTACTGAGTTGGAATTTCTCTTAAGGTATGATTACAAACCCCCTATAATTATTTGGATGAGTTGGTTACATAGAGTTTGTGAATTAAGGTTATGGATTTCGAATGATGGCCAATTGATCATTATTCGGAAGTGATGAGTCGAGCTTGATGTCATGTGATTGTGTATAATCATTATGGGATGTTGTATGAACTTGATTTCGATGGTTTCGGTCGAAATTGGAGTTGTAGGTAAAAACTCTCGTTGGTAGTCGCAACTCGCGACTTCTGTTTTGAGTCCGTTTTAAACCGTTTGGTCGAGGTAGCTTATGAGACTTCTTAGGGCCTTGTTTAGGCTTCTTTTAGGACTGTTTGAGGGTCCTAATTTTAGTTGTAAATTGTTACAAATACAGGATTCGGTTTGAGGGATCGTGCGAGTTTCGTGCTTTTGATATCTTTGCGATCCAGGTGAGTTACACTTACTTACATTTTATTATGTGGTATGTATTGTATGTATGATAGCGTATGTGAAAGGGATCCACATGCCCTTATGAGTTGTGGGGGCCGACCCGTGTCCTAACTAACGGGAGAAAGGGAAACCACATGCCCTTATGAGTTGTGGGGGCCGACCCATGTACTAACTGACGGGAGAAAGGGAAACCACATGCCCTTGGTGAGTTGTGGGGGTCGACCCGTGTCCATACTGACGGGCGATTAAATATCGATCTCATGAGAGTCGGGTGTCTGATGTGTTTGATAATTATTGATATGCTTGATGTGAACGATGTTGATTGTGTTGGTACCTGTTATGGTACAGTCCGTGCTATGTGGTAAGATGTAGGTGGTTCTAGCTCACTAAGCTTTATGCTTACCCGTTGTTGTTTATCCTTTTTAGTGTCAGGTATGTCCCGAAAGGGTAAAGAGAAAGCTTCCGAATGAGACTCCGAGGTTGCAGCAGTTCAGTCTAGGCATGCAGTTAAATAATGATGTTATTGAAGGGATGAACTAATTTTTCTTGGGTTATCATGTAAACATATAGATATGGGTTTGTTTAAACTATGTTCGTGTTTACAAGCATTTAGCTTATGTTTTCTTTAAACCTATGACTTGGAAATGGTTTTTAAATGTTGGTTTTGGACGAGCTTCCGCTTTTTGTGCAAACTTGGTTACTTTTGGTATGAATGAGCTTTTCATGTTTTTTGGTGTTACATAAACTATACTGTGTAAATTAAACTAGGAAAGATCAACAAAAAACATAGTACCGGGAAATGAAGGAAGCTCAACCAATCATCCCTTTGCAACGTTCTCTTACTTTTCTTCTCCCAGCGCAAGCCCCTCGGATACGAATTATTCATAGCAAAATACGTCTCCGACCGCGGGAAGATCTCGAAAATCCAAATCTGCAATGATAAAAATAAGTTTTAGATTTATTATGTTAAAAAAAACAATCATATAATGTTTATTTAAAAAAAAAAACTCATTTAAATAATACATTTTAAAATAAAAAACATTATTATTATGAGAACTCATTTATTATAACGTTGATTTAAAAAAACATTATCATAGACACATTATTCATATAAACATTATTATTATTATAACATTCATTTAAACATTATTATTATTATAACGTTGATTTAAACATTATTCATATAAACATTATTATTAATAAGCACGTTGATTTAAAAAAAACATTCATAGCGTTTATTTAAATAATACATTATTATAGCGTTAATTTTAAAAACATTACTTATATAAAGAATGATAAATATATTACCAAAAACGCGTGTTGAAAACCGTTATAGCGTCATTTTACTCGACTCATGTGCCAATCGCCTTTCAAAGGCGTCGTCCAACTGCTTGTATGTATAGCTCCAAATGTACGAACCCCACGGAAATTCCTTCCACGCTTCCAAGTATTGCGCAGCATTTAGTAGTACGTTATCGACATACACTTTGTCTTGATGGCCAAAAAATACCTTCTCGACCATCATAATGGAACATATACGAACTTTATCTGCGGTGTCTAAGTCCCTCATGTCGTTAAACAAAATCATCAAGTCCGAAAGCTTCAACCGAAAGGGTCCGTTCCTAGGTTGTTCATCAATTAAATGTGGAAATAACCTAGTAACTAAGGAATTCCCATCCGAATTGTATTGGGTCGGTAAGAGACCAAAAGGGAGTCCCGTGATAAGATTAAACTCTGCTCGGCCATAACGACGTGTGTATGGACCGACCCTAAAATATAAAGTCTCGGGGTCTCCATTTTCGACCTCAACCTGCTTTTGTAAAAATAAAACAACAGCCATCGGAGAGTCACGTAGTCCAACCAATGACCAAACGGACTCTCTCTAAACAACGCTTGTGCGTCGTCATCTAACCTAGATTTCTTATCCGCCAAAAACGACAACGAACTCCTCAACGTAAGTTTGGGCCAGTTGAAACCTCACTATACAAAAGTTAATAAATGATTGTCAATTATATAAATAAATAATCATATACATATAAACCTTAAAACCTACATCCAAAAACTAATATAATTACACAACTAAAATTACAATTACAATTTTTTAACGTTTAAAATTATAAACATCTCAAAACCAACGTCTAAAATTATATAGATCAAAAATGAAGGAAATTTTTTTAACACTTTTTACGTCTAAATAAATATAAATCTTCACATATACATCTAGATCCAAAAATATCTCAAAACATACTTTTAAAATTAGCTACATCTAAAAACTATTACACATTTAGATAAATTACAATCATAAATTTCTTTTTACAATTTTTAACATGTACCACTATTAACCATTTACATAAATCCATGTGATAAATTATATACATTTTTAACCAACTAAAAATTAAACACATAAAAATTTACATAAATCCATAAAATTAAACATTTGTACTCATATAATTCTACACATCAAGAAAACATAAACATCTAGTAATCTACATATACATCAACTAAACATCTCAATTTTATACACATATACATCAAGAAAATACTTACATAAACATCTCAATTTTATACACATAAAAATTAAACTTTACAACCGTAAACATTTTAAGTTAAAGACATGTAGAAAACATACATAAGAAGTCGACATTGATGTTGAAGACGTTGATGGTTTGTAATCCCTTTCGTTTGTGTTGATGGTGAACCGACAAAATCACGTGTGCTTCAACGTCGTTGTTCAATTGGTCCCCACTTTGAAGTATAATAGAGAGTGATAAAAAGTAGAGATTGAAAGAGATGGGTGAAAGAGATAGAGAAGTTAATAGAGAAAGGAATGGATGAGAGTTGAATGAGAGAGATGGGTGAGAGTTGTTGTTTGAATGAGAAAGAGATGGGTGAGAGTTGTTGTTTGAATGAGAAAGAGATAGAGAAGTGTGTTGTCGGCTGAATTGAAGTGGGTGAAGGTCAGGGTTTCTTCTGGTGGCACCCGGGAGTGACACGTGTCGGTCAAACATGGGTCAAAGTCGCCGGAGGCGACTCCTCCTAGGAGACTAAGTACAGGGACTGATTTCGTCACTTTTCCAAAGTTATAGACAAAGGGGCTGTTCTGAAAATATGTGGAAGTCGCCTCCGGCGACTCTCCTTGGGGCGACTTGTTCGCCGGCGGTGACTATTTTCGTCGGAATCAGCGTTTTTTGCCGGAAAATCGGAAGTCGCCTCCGGCGACTTTGCCTGGGGTGACTCGATGGGCTATTTCGTGAAAATGTGGGAGAGAGGGGCTAAAAGTGATTTTGATGATTTTTGAATGGCTATAGAAATAAATTTCTCCATCTATAATATAAAACTATTTTCAAAGAAAAAAAAAGAGAAATTTATTTATATAGCCATTCAAAAATGGCAAAAATGGGTTTTAGCCCATCTCTCCCAACATTTCGCGAAATAGCCCGCCTAGTCCCCCCAGGCAAAGTCGCCGGAGGCGACTTGTGTTTTTCCGGCCAAAACGCCGTTTTCGGCGAAATACTCACCGCCGACGACCAAGTCGCCCCACGGGGAGTCGCCGGAGGCGACTTGCCCCAATTTTCAAATCAGCCCCTGATCTTCAACTTTGGAAAATTGACGAATTTGGTCCCTGCACTAAGTCGCCCCGGCATAAGTCGCCGGAGGCGACTTTGACCTGGTTTGACCGACCACGTGTCGCCGGCTGCATCACCCGAGAAACCCTAGTCGCCCCAGCACAAGTCGCCTAGGGCGACTTTGACTATATTTGACCCAACCATATGTCTTTAAAACCTCACCGTCTCTCTCTCTCTTTTCCCTATCTCTTTCACTCTATTTTCCCTATCTCTTTCACTTTCTTTCACTATATCTCTTTCATCCTCTTTCACTCTCCTTTCTATCTTCTCTCAAACTCTCTATTTTTTTCTATGGCTTCTTCTTCAAACCCACCTCAAGGTTCTCAAATAATGCCAAGAAGGGTTAGAGAAACGCTGGAAAAGACTATCGAGGAGATGGATGAGCTAGAAGCACGTAAGCAGCTACTAAAGACGCAGAAACGGGATCTCCAGAAAATCATCGACGAGAAGAATGCGCTGATAAGGTCGACAAGAAATGACGTTCGAGCGGAACAAGGCAAACTGGATCTCATAGACGCTGAGTTCCCCATGATTGAGGAAAAGCTCAAAGACAAGTTCATCTTGGTTGCGCACCTTAAGGGAATGTATCCGGAGGATAATTAGGAAACTATTATGTATTTCCTCCAAGTTATTTGCTGCATTTTCTTTAATGATGTGTTTGTGTTTTATTTGTGTATCGGTTGTTTGAAAACCCGGTTTTTTATGTAGTAGTTTATGTTGTTTGTGTTAAATGTTTGTGGTTTTTTTTAATGTGTTAAATGTAGTTTTTTAACGTCTTGAATGTTAACTTTAATGTCTAGATTATTTAACGTTTAAATTATATTAGGTACATACATAATAAATTATAAATAATTTTAGAAAAAAAACATATAATGTTGATATTTCTTTAAAGAAAAAATATCAGTAATAAAAACATAGAAAATAAACATAAAATATTGAGATATGATGTGTCACACTATAGTATTTAGAATGCAAAATTATTTGGCATGAAAAACTAAATAGATATGTTTTATTAATGCAACGAAACTGCTCTAAAAGGCTACACACTTAGCTAATTAAACTGGAAATCTTGGTAAAGACTATCGCTTCTGATAGTTCCGTGTGGCTCTAGCATGGATCGTTGACTGCTTCCGCTAGACGCTGGAAACAATGGACATGTATCACTCTTATGTCCGTGATCGCCACACCTAGGGCACCTCCTTAGAGAACTACCTTTACCACGAGATGGGCGACGAGCATTGACATTCGGTCTTCCGACTCGTCTCTTTTTATTATCGGTGAACGAACGGATTGAAGAGGGGTGTCGGGAAACTGCCACGTTTCAGGAGGACCGACAGGTTTAATTACCCCAATATATGCTGCCTTGTAATTTTCGGCCTTGAAATAAGGCACATCAACCAAAGAGTACACATCCCGTAATTTAGTCTTTTTTGCCACAGCGATGGCATGACCGCAAGGCAAACCAGACAACTGCCATTTCGACATTCACAACTATGTTGATGCATGTCCACGTTTGCGTTCCTGCCACTGTCGTGTACCTCCCATACGTTGTAGCCAATCCCGCGAACAGTCCATGTAACGGACTTTCCAACCTTCTTCCAGAGCTTATGTTGAGCCCATTCGGTAAGTGGGTGATCCAAGCTATCTAGAATATAAATAAATAACATACAAGTATATAAAAGGGTATACAAAAATAACAAACATAAAAGTTTCATTTAAAATTGATTAATAAAAGTTGCTAAACCTTCTTTAGCTCGACGAATGAAGTACCACTCTTGTTGGAATGCTCTAAAATATTCGATTAGTTCGACGATAGGTAACCTGCGTGCAAACCTGGACATAGCGTTTATTGACTCAGCACTATTGAAGGTCATTATTTTGTACCGAATGCCAGGAAAATAGACCCTTGACCATCTTTCCACCCCAACCTCCTCCATCAACCGGGCACCGTCAGGTATGGCGACTCAAAGGATATTCATCATTCGGTCAAACACATACGTCGTGTAGGCCTTGCATGCCTTCCAGTATGGGGTCTTGTAAACTTTTATTCAGGCATCCCTGGATCTCACGTTCATCACCAAATGGCGACAACATAAAGCGTGATGTGAATTTGGGAAAATTGTGGTGATAGCGGCGTTTATAGAAGCAGCCCTGTCTGACATAAACACCAACCCTTCTGGCTCACCGATGCATCGTTTAAGCTTGCTCAAAAACCAAGTCCACTCATCCGCTGTCTCTGACTTACCTACTCCGAAGGCAATGGGCACGATGTTGTTGTTTCCGTCCATGGTAGCAACTAAGAACATAGTACCCAAATAAGGCCCCTTTAGGTGAGCAGCGTCTATGATAAGGACACGCCGTAAGTTTTGCAAGAAGGTATGGATCTGCATAAACGTCAAAAGTCAACATCGGTATTTCCTATAACTTCATGGAGTAAAAGTGTACATTATAAAATTTAAAAGTGGTGTTATTTCTATACATACCGCTACACCAAGGGCGACGAAACATTCTTCAAAACGCCCTTCGGTGTCTACCCTTATTGAAGTTTGTGTACCTGGATTTGTAAGTTCTAGGTTATACAGATAGGCGGGGAGCCTGGTTAACGACTCCGAAGGGCTACCTCTGATTGAATCAAGAGCATTCCATCTAGCACGCCACCCAATAGCATACCCGATAGATAAACCAAACTGTTGGTTAATATCATCGACAATGTCTCATGGTTGATATGTTCTGTTGGTTCTGAGAAATTTTTTTTTATTAATGCACCCAATACCTTTTTGTTTGCTTGACGGTGATTGGAGTTCAGCTCGGTTCGAGAACAAGTGTGTACGTCATTAAAGAAATGTACGTGAAACATCCCGTTGTCACCCACCTTCCTCGCGGTCATACGCCAGGCACAACCACTGTTAACGCACAACACCTCGTACCTGGTTGTGCTCGACTTGTGCGTCCGATGCTCAAACCCCTCTTGTAGGCACTTGATTCCAAGCTCAATAATCATTTCATTTTTCGTTTAAAAAACTTGACCTTTTTTTACCCTTGAACTACGATTGTAAGGTACTGTTTGGTTTGTCGTCGTAGAGACTTCTGGGGTTGGAACGAAAACAGGCATTTCAAAATAATCATTTACACCTGCTCTCAAAGTGATGCCTTCGTCATCCTCTTCGTCATCCTCTTCCTCGTCTTCTTCCTCGTCGCCTTCGTCGTCGTCTTCTTCATCGTCATCTAAAGTAATACCAGCGAACGACAATTTGAAAACATGGGCTTCGTCGTCAGCACCTCCCCTATTGGTTGTACGATCTTCTTCTTCATCAACAGCTTGTTGTTGTCCTTCTTGTTGTTGTTGTGTCTCTGGAACGACATCATCATAAAAGTCATTAAGACCATATGTATGATCATGACTATATGTAGGATTAACGGTGGACATGTCAATTTGGGACTCGTTGGCTCCTTCTTGGGTTGTAGTGTTAGAAGTATCACCGCCATCACACATCGAATAATCGACGTCAACAAATAGTGTAGGAGGTTTAGGTGAGTTGGCTGCAAATTCCATGAACGCACTAACATCTTCATCATCGGTTAACATAAGCATTTCACCATCGTGCTTGTACACCACCTTCGTTTGACCAACTGACGCATCAATTCCACATTTCTTTTGAACATATTCAAGCAAGTGTTTATGCGTATCGTTTGAAAATAACTTTACACGGTAGTTAACCGTTTCATCAGTACAGACATAATCCCACCCCTCGTTTCGTTCGACCCATTGACCATTGAAACGAAGGATTACCTTAACTTTATCAACATTAGAACTCATTTTGTCTTAGCAATAATCAATGTAAGGTGTGAAAGAAACAAGGAAGATGAATGAAGCGAAAAAGTTGAAAGATGAATATGTTGAGATTGAGTGTTTAGCTTGAGTTTGCAGTTCTACCCTGCTTCATTTTATAGATAGATATGTACCTACATATCCATTGAGTAGTAATGTCTATGAAGTATCAGTATGAAATCATAGTTTGTCTTGTATCATAGGAATGACTTTTGCTTTTATGACTATTGCTTTTGTGTACCATCTTATTTACCCCTATAGTGTTGTCATCTTCATGGCAGATGAATTACTGTAAGGATCACGTGAAGAGTTGGACCAACGTCTTAATGACTCTTGCTTTTTACAGTATGAATTATTTACTGTCATCTTATCAGTGTTGTCATCTTATTTACCCCTGTAGTGTTGTCATCTTATCTTTATTACTTTAACCTTCATGGCAGATGAATTATTGTAAGGATCACGTGAAGAGTTGTACCAACGTCTTAATGACTCTTGCTTTTTACAGTATGAATTATTTACTGTCATCTTATCAGTGTTGTCATCTTATTTACCCCTGTAGTATTGTCATCTTATCTTTATTACTTTAACCTTCATGACAGATGAATTATTGTAAGGATCACGTGAAGAGTCGTACCAACGTCTTAATGACTCTTGCTTTTACAGTATGAATTATTTACTGTCATCTTATCAGTGTTGTCATCTTATTTACCCCTGTGGTGTTGTCATCTTATCTTTATTACTTTAACCTTCATGACAGATGAATTATTGTAAGGATCACGTGAAGAGTTGTACCAACGTCTTAATGACTCTTGCTTTTACAGTATGAATTATTTACTGTCATCTTATCAGTGTTGTCATCTGACTTACCCCTGTAGTGTTGCCATCTTATCTTTATTACTTTAACCTTCATGGCAGATGAATTATTATAAGGATCACGTGAAGAGTTGTACCAACGTCTTTATTACTTTACCCTTCATGCCAAATGAATTATTGAAAGGTGGATGATTTATTTAATTTTACACGGTAGATAACAGAAAACTCACATAAGACATTGAAAGTGAAAGACATTGAAAGTTAAAGACACTTCTACAACATCCACCTCGCACACACATATGGCACCTAGTCCCAACCGAAATACTTGACGTCAAAAGTAAGCACTTCAGTTGGTGGATCTATCACAATAGTGGCCACCATCCAAGAATCGGGGCCCAGGTAGTGGTCGTATAGTATACCCTCAAAATCACCCTTCACGAATAGACGGTCAGAAGGAGATCCAGGTGATGCCTCAAATCCTACGGCTATGTCCATAGGATAGCTGATGCCTTTAACCCTTATCATACACTTAGTTTGATTGTGCAAACCCCACAGTCTTACAAAATCGTCATCAATTTGCTGAAAAAATTATAAAGAAATAAATTATAAAGTAATTACATCTACTAATATTTACTTAATTGAAAAAATAAAACTTACCCAACGGCCATGGTCTATTACAAAGTCATCAAACTTAGTCATAAATGAAGACGACGAACTGGTGATGCTGATGATGCCGATGATGGCGATGATGCCGATGATCCCGATGATGCCGATGTTGCCATTTTTTTCCCTTAGGAAGTGAACAAAAGAGATGAAGTATTGAAGAGTTGTGAGTTGTGAGTTTTTGGTTAATGAGTTATCCCCTATTTATAACCAGTATATTCAGTAAAAGAAACCAATGGTAGCAATAAGGCTGAAGGGTGTAGCAATAATTCTGTATTGGGTCTTAAAAGAATGCTGAAACGTCTGTAAAAGGCTGATTCACAAAGGTTTTTTCAGTCGAATCATTAATGCCTGTAAAAGGCTGAAAAGTAAAAGATGATTGACGCTTCTGCATAAGGCTGAAAAGAAAAAGGCCACAATATTTACTCACTTGGTTGATAAACGTATGTCTTTGATAAAACCAATATTGAGTAAATGCATTAACTGTTTAGTCACATGATTCATTAGCAGTGTTGTATGGCTTTTTTACCCTTGTACTGTTGTATGGCTTTTATCTTCACGCCATATGAAGATAATTAAAAGCATCACGTGAAGGATTGTACCAACGTGTTTTATGGCTTTTGCTTTTAGCAGTCTGAATTATTACTGTCATGTTAGCAGTGTTGTATGGCTTTTTTACCCTTGTAGTGTTGTATGGCTTTTATCTTCACGCCATATTAATTATTGTAAGCATCACGTGAAGACAAACATGACTGGAAACTGACATAGCAGAAAACAAACATGACTGGTAGAGTTATCTTTATTGAACATTAAGAATTACGGGAAACTGACATAGTGGAAAACAAACATGACTGGAAACTAAGACAATGGGAAAATAACATAATTAAAGCATTTTTACGTCGAAAATAACATTGCAGCCATCCATAAGCTCATGCGTTTGTGGGTCTTCAACAAGAGTAAACACCAACCAACGATCGGGGTCCAGTTTGCCAGACCAAGGCCACGACTTAAAATCACCCTTAACGATAACACGGTCAGAAGGAGATCCGGGTGATGCCTCAAAACCTACTTTCATGTCCATAGGAAACTTCATGCCTAAGACCCTCATCAGGCACTTATTATGATTGTTCAAAGCCCACATTCTCACAAACTCGGTTGGAATTTGCTGAAAAAATTAAAAGACCGAACAAATTATGAAGTAACATAACTGGAATTTGCGTTAGTAATAGTTATCAAACTGGAAAAAAAAACTTACAAGTCGGCCAGTTTGGTATAAAAAATTATCAACCTTAGTATGGAAGGATCTGCGGTCACTCTCTGGTAAAAATGCTGCCATTTTGTATATGGTAAGAAGTTGAAAAGAGAGATGATTTACAGTTGCAATGTGATTATTTGAAGACATTTGGTATCCTATATATAGGTGTTCACGGGTCTTTATTAACTATTCAATCACATGATTCATTAAGGGTTTTTCAGACAACTGATTAAAGCTATACTGAACTATCTGAAAAACAAATGATGTTTGATTAAAGCTATACTGAATTATCGTCTTTTTATGCTTTATATTCACGTGAAAATGTACGAGAGTTACTGTCAATATGTACGAGAGTTACTGAATTAAGTTTTATGTCGTTTGGATTTGAATGCGTCACTAATTCAGTAACAAATTAGATGTTCTACTACATTAAAGTTTACTACCAACAAACATAACATCGACATACACAGAAAGTTTAATAATATCCACTAAGCTAAACATTCCAAACAAGTCTACTTTTGGGTTTTCTTCCTTAACCCACCAAGTACCTTCTTAACACTATTTGTAAACTTACTACCCGACGTCCATGGATCTTTGGTCTTATCCCCCGGCTTCCTTACCCGTTGAGGTCGCGGAGTGTTTTCTACCACCGTCTTCCCCCGGTTCTGTATTTCGGGCTGAGTGTCAGATTCAGTCTGATACGCTTCCGACTCCTCATCCGCCTCCGACTCCGCCTCATGCTCCATCTCCGTGTCAACAGCAGCACGCTCGGTATACGTGGTGGCCGGTGGCGGTACAACGGTGTCAACGGCAGCACCGTATGATGACCCTCCAGCACCGTATGACGACCCTCCAGCAACGTATGAAGAGCCTCCGGCACCGTATGACGACCCTCCAGCACCGGACATACCACCGTAGGCCTGGCCGAAGGCGCTAAATGCTGAGCCTGATCCAGTAATAAGGTCTGCATACGAGCCCCATGCAGTATCCAGCGACTCAGTACCAAAAAACGCAGGTTGTGAAATGACATTCATAATTACTAAACAACGTAGCGGGTATCAGATGCATACAAATTAAATAACACTTACAGCTTGCGTATTTGGGGTCGGTATAAAGAATGAAGCCCCAGACATGCCGTGAGCGGGAGGTGTAAAGCATGTCGGCCCAGTCATGCCGAAGGTCGAACTCTGGCCCTACAAACATCATATAAAGCTTATTAAGCAGGATCTCAAACTTATTAAGCGCAACCGCAATAATAGGTATCAAAGATGCTTACAAATTGTGCGTACGCCGGCTGTGTATATCCGAAGGACGAACTCATGCCCCCGCCCATGTGAAAAGACTGTCTCGCATCCTCCTAAACAATCATATAGTGTTTATTTAAAAAAAACCATTTAAATAATACATTTTTTTAACGTTTAATTTGGATAAAAGACATTGATTAAAAAAATATTATTATAACGTTGATTTAAATAAACATTATTATAGACATGTTTATTCATATAAACATTATTATTATTATTATTATAACGTTGATATAAACATGATTCATATAAACCATTTTTTATAAACACATCCATATAACGTTGATTTTAAAAAAAAGATTCATATAGCGTTTATTTAAATAATACATGATTATAGCATTTATTTAAATAATACATTATTATAGCGTTATACATTATATAACTTACGAGAACTTTAATGGCTAACCTACCTGATGCAAGTACTGGACAGGCATGGAACCAGTATTACCGGTTGGACGGCTAGTAGAAACAGAATGTCGTCCAGACACCTAACCAATGTATGCACATGCTAACCATTAGACAAAACATGAACCGTTAATATTAACTTATAAGGTTAAACATTTACCCGCATTCGAGCTAACTCATCCTCAATATCTTTCACCCTTGTCATCAACCCATTATGTTCCAGTTCCACTCTGTTAAACCTCTCCCATCTGTCTACGTCCATAGGATCGTCCGCGACGGGGGCATCCTCATCATCACGTACCTGTAAAAGTCTGGGCCTCTTCGGTGCTTGTCGACTGACAATGTGCTGAAACCATTCCTGGCTCCGTATGTACCACCTCTGCTGCTGCTCGAACTCGTTCGCTACAAGCCCCTCCCGTGGGATATATTGTGCCTCCTAATATATAAAAAACATGTAATGTCAGCTTGAATTAATAAACTATACTGTGTAAATTAAACTAGGAAAGATCAACAAAAATCATAGTACCGGGAAATGAAGGAAGGTCAACCAATCATCCCTTTGCAACGTTCTCTTATTTTTCTTCTCCCAGCGCAAGCCCCTCGGATACGAATTATTCATAGCAAAATACGTCTCCGACCGCGGGAAGATCTCGAAAATCCAAATCTGCAATGATAAAAATAACTTTTAGATTTATTATGTTAAAGAAAAACAATCATATAGTGTTTATTTAAAAAAAATAAAACTCATTTAAATAATACATTTAAAAAAACATTATTATTATTAGAACTCATTTATTATAACGTTGATTTAAAAAAACATTATCATAGACACATTATTCATATACACATTATTATTATTATTATTATTATAACATTCATTTAAACATTATTCATATAAACATTATTATTATTATTATAACGTTGATTTAAACATTATTCATATAAACATTATTATTAATAAGCACGTTGATTTAAAAAAAAAAGATTCATAGCGTTTATTTAAATAATACATTATTATAGCGTTAATTTTAAAAACATTACTTATATAAAGAATGATAAATATATTACCAAAAACGCGTGTTGAAAGCCGTATAGCGTCATTTTACTCGCCTCATGTGCCAATCGCCTTTCAAAGGCGCCATCCAACTGCTTGTATGTATAGCTCCAAATGTACGAACCCCACGGAAAGTCCTTCCACGCTTTCAAGTATTGCGCAGCATTTAATAGTACGTTATCGACATACACTTTGTCTTGATGGCCAAAAAATACCTTCTCGACCATCAGAATGGAACATATACGAACTTTATCTGCGGTGTCTAAGTCCCTCATGTCGTTAAACAAAATCATCAAGTCCGAAAGCTTCAACCGAAAGGGTCCGTTCCTAGGTTGTTCATCAATTTAATGTGGAAATAACCTAGTAACCAAGGAATTCCCATCCGAATTGTATTGGGTCGGTAAGAGACCAAAAGGGAGTCCCGTGATAAGATTAAACTCTGGTCGGCCATAACGACGTGTGTATGGACCGACCCTAAAATATAAAGTCTCGGGGTCTCCATTTTCGACCTCAACCTGCTTTTGTAAAATAAAACAACAGCCATCGGAGAGTCACGCAGTTTTTTTACATAGTCCAACCAATGACCAAACGGACGCTCTCTAAACAACGCCTGTGCGTCGTCATCTAACCTAGATTTCATATCCGCCAAAAAAGACAACGAACTCCTCAACGTAAGTTTGGGCCAATTGAAACCTCCCTATACAAAAGTTAATAAATGATTGTCAATTATATAAATAAATAATCATATACATATAAACCTTAAAACCTACATCCAAAAACTAATATAATTACATAACTAAAATTACAATTACAATTTTTTAACGTTTATAATTATAAACATCTCAAAACCAACGTCTACAATTATATAGATCAAAAATGAAGGAAATTTTTTTAACACATTTTACGTCTAAATAAATATAAATCTTCACATATACATCTACATCCAAAAATATCTCAAAACATCTAAAAACTATTACACATTTAGATAAATTACAATCATACATTTTTTTTACAATTTTTAACATGTACCACTATTAACCATTTACATAAATCCATGTGATAATTATATACATTTTTAACCAACTAAAAATTAAACACATAAAAATTTACATAAATCCATATAATTAAACATTTGTACTCATATAATTCTACACATCAAGAAAACATAATCATCAATTAATCTAAATATACATCAACTAAACATCTCAATTTTATACACATCAAGAAAACATAAACATCAAGTAATCTAAATATACATCAACTAAACATCCTAATTTTATACACATATACATCAAGAAAATACTTACATAAACATCTCAAGTTTATACACATAAAAATTAAACTTTACAACCGTAAACATTTTAAGTTAAAGACATGTAGAAAACTTACATAAGAAGTCGACATTGATGTTGAAGACGTTGATGGTTTGTAACCCCTTTCGTTTGTGTTGATGGTGAACCGACAAAATCACGTGTGCTTCAACGTCGTTGTTCAATTGGTCCCCACTTTGAAGTATAATAGAGAGTGATAAAGAGTAGAGATTGAAAGAGATGGGTGAAAGAGATAGAGAAGTTAATAGAGAAAGGAATGGATGAGAGTTGTTGTTTGAATGAGAAAGAGATGGGTGAGAGTTGTTGTTTGAATGAGAAAGAGATGGATGAGAGTTGTTGTTTGAATGAGAAAGTGATGGGTGAGAGTTTTTGTTTGAATGAGAAAGAGATGGAGAGTTGTTGTTTGAAAGAGAATGAGAAAGAGTGTGCACTAAGTCGGCTGAATTGAAAGAGATGGAGAGGTAGGGTTTCTTCTGGTGGCACCAGGAGCCGACACGTGTCGGTCAACGCAGGTCAAAGTCGCCTCCGGCAACTTATGCCGGGGCGACTTAGTGCAGGGACCAAATTCGTCACTTTTCAAAAGTTGAAGTTCAGGGGCTGATATGAAAATTGGGGCAAGTCGCCTCCGGCGACTCCCCGTGGGGCGACTTGGTCGTCGGCTGTGAGTATTTCGCCGGAAACGGCGTTTTTGGCCGGAAAAACACAAGTCGCCTCCGGCGACTTTGCCTGGGGCGACTAGACGGGCTATTTGGCGAAATGCTGGGAGAGATGGGCTATTTATCAAAGGCTTTTCATCGAACCTCCTCAACGACTAAAATCACAAAAATTCTCAATCAGTGTTCCTCTTCTTCGGCTACATCCTACGATCTAATTACAGCGTTGTCCGATTGATTGGCTTGAAGAAATCAAGATTAATCATTTGAGTTGGATGAACGCCATTAATCTAGGGTTAGCTGATGATTTTGTTTTTGCAATCCTGAAAATCGATTGATTGACTCTAGTTTTATTCAGAAATTTGGAATTAGAGTGCATATATATATATATATATATATATCATTGCCTAAATGGCTGTTGCTACAGATCGCCTCTTGAAGCGCCTTGAGAGACTACGTACTAAAGCCGATCGCATGCTAATGGATGATGATGATGATGTTTCAGTGGGGTACTATGATTTTATTGCATCTTCTTCATCTTTCAAAATTCTCTGTAAGAAAGCAATGTCTGTCTGTGTAATTGACCCCCTATGGAGAATTGTGCATCTTTCAGCTCCTGAATTGATTAAATTTCATGATGAAGAAGAAGGGGGATATGCCTCTTTAGATGTTTATTGGTTGAAATCTCTACCTAAGATCCTTTATGAGCTTCAAACTCTTGTAACTAGTCTAGAACACTGCATGGGCATCGGCATTTTCGATAGACATATGTGGGATGAGGTGAATAAAGATGAGGAAGTTAGGGGTATGTTAGAAAGGATTAAAGGTACATTAGCCGATTACTTTCCGCTTCTCATTGATGAAGCTCCAAGAGTTAATGGTGCAATACATGAATTGAAGACGGTAATTGATGTAATGTTGATACTTTGTCGTGAGTTGTTTGATTCCGATCAGGAATTTGTTGTGTTTGATGTTATGTCAACAAGACTGCTTGAGTCTGGGTTTACACAGACACAGCTTGAACTGCTCTCATTGGCAGGCAGATCAGCATTGAAACAGAAGGTAGGTGACCAAGAAACTGTGGTAGGGTTTGAGGATGATACGGTTAAGCTACTCGATAGGCTAACTGGATTTTCAAAGAAGCTTGAGGTTGTGTCAGTTGTAGGCATGGCAGGGCTCGGTAAAACCACCTTGGCAAAAAGATTATTTAGGGATCCTTATATTGTATATTTCTTTGATATTCTTGCCTGGTCTTGTGTATCTCAAACGTATGTGAAGAGGGATCTTTTACTTTGTATATTGAGCTCTATTGTTCAGATTACAAACATAATTTATGGCATGAGCGATGAGAAGTTAGGGGAGCAAATATATAGAGGACTGAAGGGTCAAAAATATCTGGTGGTCTTGGATGATATTTGGGATGATAGAGCCTGGAAGGAGTTGAGGATATATTTCCCAGATGATAGAAATGGAAGCAGGATATTGATAACCAGCCGAAACATAGATTTGAATTTGGAGGCCACAACTGCTATGCCACCTCATAGGTTGCGCCTTCGAACAGCACGTGAGAGTTGGAGCATATTGAAAATGATGGTTTTCAAAGACGGAATGTGCCCTTGGAGATTACATGATGTTGGAAAGCAGATATCTAGCAAATGTTGGGGATTGCCTCTTGCAGTTTCTATAACTGCAGGACTTCTTAGGAGTAGGTGGACAAGAGCTTCATGGAAAGAAGTTGCGGAAAGTCTAAGTAATTATATTGTTAGTGACCCACATCAGTACATGGATACTCTAGCTTTAAGTTACGATCATTTGCCTCTACATTTAAGACCATGTTTTCTGTATCTAGGAGCATTTCCTGGAGATTGTGATATCCCAGTGCACAAACTGATTTGGTTATGGGTTGCTCAGGGATTTATAGATCAATCCGGGAATAGAACTTTGGAGGACATTGCTGGGGAGTACTTAACAGATTTACTCAGGAGAAGTCTAGTTATAGTTTCCAGAAAAGGGGCCGATGGACAAATAAAAACATGTCATGTCCATGACCTGTTGCGCAGTTTGTGCTTGTGGAAAGCAAAGGAAGAGAGGTTTTCTCCTATAATTTACAGGTATTGACAATTTCTCAATCTTGTACTTTTTTAGGCTATGTTTGGCAAACTATTAGTCAAAACACTAGCTTTTGGCAGATAAACTAGTTATGTTTGGTAAAAACTAACCGATACTGTTAATGACCTAAAAAGGTCATGTTGAAAAATTAATTGGAAAAATATAAGGGCATGATTGAAAAAAACCCTTGGAGCTTATCGAAACGCTACTTAAGAGTTAAAGTAGTGTTTCAAAAAGGTAGCTTATAGCTAAACAATTGATCTTTTTAAAAAATCTTCAAAAATAAGCAAGATTATGGTTGCCAAACATGCCCCTTATCTTGAAATACTTCTTTAGACTACAACATGATTATTACGAAGTACCTGAAGAAGAAAATATTGCAACCATAATTGACAGGTATGGGCGCGTCTCTTCAGCAATTTCTCCTGTTGCAACTGCAGAAAGTAAAACAAATCCGTCACATGGCAGGTCTTCAGAGCATTCTTCCCAATATGCAAACTTTGTTTTCTGTTGTCCGATAGAGTTGGGTGAATGTTTTCAGGTGGGTAGACCCGTTGACTATGAGACCTATAAATTTCTTAAGACATTGGACATCGAGTCCATCTCTATTTTCTCATTTCCTAGGGAAGTAACAGAGCTAGTTAATTTGAGATATCTAGCTATTCAAGCTGAAGATGGGAATCCTCCGACATCAATATCAAACCTAGTACACCTACAAATCCTCATCGTATTATCAAGGAGGAATATTGTTGTACCTCGAACTACATGGGATATGGAATGTCTAAGGCATCTTTGCATCAAGTCAGGTGAAAATCTAATAGAGGATGTCTCTTCTGACAATTTTGTAGGAAATGATAGCTATCACAGGGTATTAGACAATCTGCAGACTATTTCAGGTGTTTGCCCTTCTCCTTCTTGTGTGGATATTCTTTCTAGAACTCCCAATCTTAGGAAGCTTGGTCTTTGTGGACCTCTAGTATCCACTTCAGGGGTCTTGGAGTTTCCAAATATATGCTACCTGAATTGCCTTCAAAGGTTGAAGTTATCAAATACAAAGATCTATCATGTGGCTGTGAAGTCATGCAGTCCTCTTATGTTCCCTAAACAACTTACGAGACTAACCTTATTAGATACTGCTCTGGACTGGAATGAGATTCAGACAGTTGGGTTGCTACCAAACCTTCAAGTTCTGAAGTTGCATGCTAATGCCTGCATTGGAGAAAGATGGGAAACAAGTGATTCAGGATTTGCAAACCTTAAGTTGTTGAAGTTACAAGACTTGGATATTGTGAATTGGGAAGCTTCAAGTGCTCACTTTCCAAGGCTTCAGCGGCTGGTTGTGTGCCGTTGTTCAAGACTTGAAGAGATTCCAGCTGGTATTGGTGAAATCTTACCACTAGAATTGATTGAGGTAAGTTGGTGTGGTAAATCTACTGCACAATCTGCAAGAACCATTCAGAAAGAACAAGAGAGGAACGGAAACGATTTCCTGAAAGTCATTACTTCGGTGCACAGAGATCTGCAAGGAAAGAGGAAAAGACAAAGTTATGATTGATTGAGGTAGGTTGGTATCCTTTTTGAATTGAACTATTTATATCTAATCATGTTCTTTGGTCATTGGCTCAAGTTGTGGTTTTTGAAGGATTCTTGTATTTTGTCAAAGTGTTCAATGAATAGTATCTTCCCTATGTTGTTTTACTCGACCATTAGTCCACTATCACCTGAATTGGGTTATTTCACACATTTCTTTCTTTGATACAGAGTTCATCCTGCCTATTTCGGTTTCGCTGCAAACAATCCTCCAGGATATCTTTAGGTTACGAATTTGGAATTCAAAATTTCAAATCACGCTTATTTTCTCTAGTCATGATCTCCCTCTCTGGCCTCATTCATGCCCTTGAATCCTATACCGTTTCTATGTTCTGCGTTTCTGAATGTGAGAAGCGAACATCTTGATTCTTGGTATCTTGGTCATCTAATTCTGAGATTTTTTGATTATCCTGGTTTTGAAAATGTGATATTATGTTGCTTTTGGTTCTTGCTTTGATTTAGGTACAAATTTTTTTTTTGTCTTGTCTGTAAATGTTCATGATTTATGTTTGTAATGAGTTGTTAACTTCTTTTTCTTAACTTACTGTTAGACTATCTCCTAATTGCATTAGGTTTTTTTTATAGTGCATTATGTGATTCTTAGGCCTAATGTCTCTTTCTTTTGTTCAGATCATGTAGTTATATCTTGATAGTTCATTGCATCTATTAATAGCCATTGATTACAAAATTAAGGCTACCCATTTGAATCTTTAAGATGCTAAAGATTTACTCTTTTTCTAAAGCAAATGATCACTTGTGAGTTCTGACCCGAGTTGCTTAAATAGTAAAACGAAACTCACCTTGCAGGGGGATAATTGGTTTTCAGGTTTCTGGTTGGTACTTTGTATAAACATGAATAGAATACGCTAAATCAAGAGGGCTGTATCAGTTTGGCAGTTGAACTTGATGTTATTGTTGATGGAACGGTTCCTGCTGGTAATAATTTGTACTTAGTTACATGTCAGTTAGGTTTTCTTTTGTAGTGTTGATATTAGAAAGTTAGCCTTTTGTGATAGTTTAATTTCTTTCTTGCCCATACAGGTCCTGTGCTGTCAAGCTCTGCAGCACTCGTGTGTTCTTCTACGATTGCCATAATGGCTGTCCTTAATGTCAATCCTCAGAAGGTATTTTGATCATGTCTTGGTTGTCATCAACTGTTTATTTATGCTCTAGAATTGGCAAGAACTGTAGCTATGCTTCATACAATATGAACGTGCTATGTTTTCATTGAATTTACTTATAGGAAAAGTAGGTTGCTTCCTGTTCTTGATTTTAATATTTGTATAAGTTAATTATAGAGATTTAGTAATAATTACATAATAAGCTGCAGACTTTATTTCTCTCGAGTGGTTTACAGTTTACCAATCCGACATCAGCTCCGTGCATCTGAAATAGAGATTAACTTCTTGTTCCTAAGTGTGAGCATAGCCACAAAAATTCCCTAATTATCTCTATAATGTAATTTTGTTTTCATACTATGGTGAAGTGACTGTTAGAGGGAACAATATGACTCAAATAGATGAAGCTTGAAGTAGTGGATTTGCATTTTTTATTAGTGATCCAAATTACTACCAAATGTTTCAAGTGTTTGCTTGTTAGATCTTTTCCTAATTAACTTTTTATTCATTATATGATTTGATATTATGCAAAAAAAAATTTGCTAACCATTGGTGACCGAGAAAAGAAAAGAGCATCCAAACATAAGAAAAGAACACCCGATTTGCATGGAAACTCTTTTGGGAAAAACCATGGGAAAGAGAAAATTAACACCCTAACCGGTCTCTACCAGATGTCCTCTAAAAGATTTCCCATTTATAAGATCTAAAAAATTTAGAAATGAAATAAAGAAGACACCTACTGGAAAACTCACAGGGTTTAAGCGTATTCTCTTTTGAAAATCTTAATTGGCTTAATCCATCAAAAAAATTCCGAACCTATTATGAAAATTGCAATAGTTTGTTTCTGATATGGGCTACTGCTCTGGTTTCTTGTTTAGATAGTTGGTTCTAGCATGATGAGTCGATAATTTATATTGCAATTTGAATTTTGGGCACCGTGGTTTTTCTGTTCTGTTTGTTGTTGTCATAAGGTGGGAGATACATCAATTGCTCTTAATTTGGTCTAACAAAGTTAGTTCTGTGTTGTGGATACAACAGATTACTTTTAAAAGGTTTTTGTCTTCACTTATTGGCTGCTTTTATGTCTGTTAGTATTCAATGGATGGTGTCCCTTTTGGTTCACATTTTTTGATGGTTGATGCTGGACCTCTTGTATTATTCGTCAAGTGATAAGCGTGATTAATTCATTACAAGTTGTATAGTTTCTGTTTTTGCTGCTATGACAAGGATAGAAAGGCCATAATACAACCATCCTGTCTCTGCCCTAATACGAACCTCTTTAATTCAGCTGCCCATTCTCTATTCATCGTTGACTATAGAGTTCAATCCTCAACACGAATTAAAATATCAATAACGGTTTTTCTTAATTGTACTTTTACTTTGAGTTTTTCGAACCTCTACTGTTGTTCTTTCTAGTGCTTACAATATACCACTAGTTTTGGGGGAAAGTTTGTTGATTTATATTATGTTTAAACAATATAAAGAAAACTCTTTTGGGAAATCACTTATTTTGGAACTGTAATTGAAGTTTTTAAAGTAGTATGAAACGATGGTTCCGATATTTTATTGTGCAATTGTTTTAAATCCGACGATTGGAGTTGGAGGCGTTGCGAAAGTATTTATATATGAACCCAATACCCCTTCATCATCACCAAAAGAAATCCACCATAGAGATTGAACCAAGCATCATCACATTTGCTTGCTGGCTTTACAACTTAGAGCTAAAAAGGTTGTTTTGTTGTTAATTTCTGTCACTTTGATGATGTTTAATGCTTGCCTTCTATGAAAAGAAATGTTTTATGATACAATTTCCCTTCTTGCTGAAGATTTAAGTTCCCATAGTTCTTCAAATTTGAGTTACGTTGTAGAATAACGGGAACACATCTTATCCTCATAATGCCTTAAAATCTCTTCTAATGAAAACATCAAAATCCTTTGCATCTCGCCGCATTGTGGCGGGTACAAAACTTGTTAGTGCATATGTACAATTTTTATTAAGATAGCATCCACCATAACCAGAGATCATGCCGTTTCAGGAAAATTTCATTTTCTGCCGATTCCTTCACATCATGTCTCAACTTTGTTGATTTATTTATATTGCTTTCTTTTTTATGATCTGTTTTTAATCCTTTTATCATGAAAATGTTGATAGCTTAGAGGATAGTGGAGACTATAAGATAAAGCATTCTAACTGGTATGGATGAAATGGTTAGTGTTATTACATTTCATAAGTTGTTTTTTCTAGATAATATTAGGGGCCGTTTGTTTTTTAAAAGTTACCTCTTAAATATGAAAATTAAGAGGTTTTCGGACTTAAGACCCTTTGTTTTATTTTTAAGAAAAGGTCTGAAAACCTCTTAGTGTCCTTTGAAATTTTAAGAGGTGCACCATCCACCTCGTATTTAGACTTCAGACTTCAGACCTCTTAAAAAACAAACGACACTTTAGTCTTATCATGTTTTCTGATGAAAGATATTGCCCACCGCTGTATATTACTATTCCCTTACCATAAGAATTGCAAAATGTTTTAGTTACTAGTAGTTATAAACTTGTTGCAGATGCAGGTAAACTGGAATTCCAGCTTCATGTCGTTTAGTTTTTAAGAGGTCTGAAAATTGAACTCTAAAATGGCGTCTAAAAAATAAGAGGTGGATGGTGCACCTCTTAAAATTTCAGAGGACGGTAGCAGGTTTTCAGGCATTTTTCTTAAAAATAAAACAAACGGTCTTAAGTTTGCAAATCTCTTAATTTTCAGACTTAAAAGGTTTTAAGAGGTAACTTTTAAAAAAGAAACAACCCCATGTCATCCATTAAAGAAGTTGAGGTGGGTTCTTGTAGAATTCAATAGCTAGGCAAGTTCTCTGATGGGGTTCCAAGGCTTCTTTTGGTCTTGCTTTTATTTTTGTGGGCTCTTATCTTTGTTTCTTCTTGTATCAAGTAAGCAAGACCCTCAGTCACATTTTTGTTTCTGTTGATACCATATAAATAAGAGCTTTAAAATAGAAACGGTTGATGATCAAAACAAATCAATGCCAACTCTTTTCTAAATTCTAACAACTCAAATTTCTGTAGATCATGGAAATTTGAAAGCATTTTTTTTGTATGTAGTAGTAATTGAAATTTACAAGTACAATATAATTCCAAACAACAAGCATTTGAATCTTCAGTATTTGCAGCTATTTTTATGTATGTTTCTTTAGCTAGACATTTCAATTCTAGGCAAGAATGTATTGAAATTGCAGGAACTTGATGGGAGGCATGCAAGTGAGAGTAGATTCTGGAAATACAGATAAGCTAGCTTTATGTTGGAAACCTTGCATGGATTGTAAGTAGATTCATAGCCTTGACCTTTTGATTTGTTTCAAATATCTGTTTTCTTGAATCTTGTTATAACTTATTTCTGAGAATGTTGATGCATGGTATGTATATTTGAGCCACTGTTGCTAAAGCTTAACAGAGCCTTCAGTTTTAAACAACTTCTGAGGTAATTTTCTAGGCTCTAAGGAGCCGTTTACTGAATACTTATCCGGGTAAATGTGCACTTGTATTTGACTCATTTGAGTAACGAATTGTTGGATAGGTAACCTGATTTGCTTATAAAACTCTGCTCAAACTCTTGTATGGAAATGATTACAATGGTGAGGATGGTGATTTTTCATTATGATCAGTTCAGTATGAGTTCTTCTGAAAAGAATCCTACCTTTCTTGTCTATAATTTACGATCAAACCAAATTCAGAATCACATTACAAGAACAAATAGCAGCGGGTTATTGTTCCCTACTATTTATGTAATTTGTGACCTAGAATAGTAATTATTCCCTTAAAGAAGCATGCCAAATAGTGTTGGTGTGGAGCAGGGCCGTTCCTAGAGTTTCGGATGCCCTGTGCGAATATGCAAAGTTATGCCCTTATGTCTATCTTTTAAGCAAATAAGACGATGAACGATATGATTTTTTAAAGAGTTTGGAACCTAGCCAAGCTACGTGGCTCATCCCTACGTCGATTTTTATTAAGTAAACAAAGAGTACAAAGGAAGACATAAGAACCAAAACCCCAAATGACAAAATATAAATATAAGTCACCTAAAAATATGTCTTCATGCATAGAAGGATAAAAAACAAGAAAAACTACAATTAGTTTTAACTAAAATTGTAAGTAAATATATTAAAGTTAACAACAACAAAAAAAAAAAACCGCAACTCAGCAAGTCTATAAATGTCAAGCCTAATAAATAAAAACAGTGAGACCATTGAAAAAAAAACAATGAGTGCAATGGTATAAAAAACAACAAATGACTAAATCATAAATTCCTAAACATAGGTTGCATAGCAAGTTAATTGATGTTACGATTCAAATATGCAATCTATCAAAATTTTCAAATCCTTTAATTGATGCAAAAGCATGTAAAGTAGATCGAATAATAAAGAATTCCACTAAATGAAAATCGTGTAATGTAATACCATATTGGAATTGTATAGAGTCCAACTCATAAATTATTAAAACTAATTACCTAATACTAATACTAATAACATTATATAGAAATTTGATGCCCCTTGAGCTTTGATGCCCTGTGCGGTAGCACGGGCTGCACGGCCCCAGGGCCGGCCTGGTGTGGAGTATGTTAACATGGGGGAACATTTCATCTATGTCCTTAAAAACTTATAATATTACACATATCTCCTTGTAAACTTTAATATTACGTTCATATCCTTCTAAACTTCAATAACTCACACATATATCCTTCTCTCTTATTTAATTATATTTTAAATAAAAACAATTATCTATAAATTAAATTTAATTTATAAATGACTTAACTACCCTTTCTAATTTCCTTTCCAAATAATAAGAGCTAATTACATATTTGTTTATCTTCATCGTCATCACCATCAAATCAATTGTTCATCTCCATCAACACCATGAAACTTAGATTTGTTCATCTTCATCATTATTATAAAACCCACATTTGTTCATCTTCATCATCTTCACTATGAAACCTAGATTTGTTCATCTTTCTTTACCATTTTTTAATCAATTATATATATATATATATATAATTTTCCTTAACATTCATTAGACAACAAAATCAAATCTAGATTTAAATAAGAAAAATCTAAACTAATCTTAGATTTAGAAACCTAATATAATTAAATAAGAGAGAAGGATATATGTGTGAGTTATTGAAGTTTAGAAGGATATGAACGTAATATTAAAGTTTACAAGGAGATATGTGTAATATCATAAGTTTTTAAGGACATAGATGAAATTTTCCCTAACATGAATGTAATAAAGTTTGGTTTAGTTAATTCCTATTTAGGGTAAAAAAGTTTTTTATCCTTGATGTAATATTTTTTTTCTATTTTATATATCTTAACTTGCAAGTTAGGACTAGTTTACTAAACACTTACCGGGTAATGAGTTGAGTTTTATATACACACACACAGACACATATATGTATATACGGGTAATGAGTTGAGTTATATATATATATATATATATATATTCACACATACACACACACACACATATATATATATATAGACTTAGGTTCACGTGAGACCAAGCTATTTTCGTTCGACCGGTGAGAACAAAACTTTACACTTGAAACTTCACAGCAAACTGTAAGGCTCTAAAAATTTTAACAGTTTTAGAAAGAATAAAACAAACCAATTTTTCATTCAAAAACCAAACTTAGTATAGAAACCGTTGTAACGACCATTACCGCCAAAAATAACTGTAATCAAAACCGTAATTCAAATCCTAACGACTATGTAAATAAAACCCAGGTTCAAAATCATTAAATAAACTAGATGATCTATGCCAGTCGGGAGTTCGGAATCTTTCGGGACTACTGTAATGCCACGCCTTTGCCCTTCGTATCCGCGTTACTAGGACCTGCAAGATCTGAAAGATGGGGGGGGGGGGGGGTAAGCTAATGCTTAGTGAATCCCTACATCATGCCATAAGTCAATCACATGTAACACACATAACACGCCCGGAGACCCGACCCTTAACCGATACCACACCTGTACCTCCAAGGGGACCACGAGTCTCCGCGTCCGATGTCCGACATCCAAACACCCCCAAGGTCGCGCAATCTCGACATCCAAGAATAGCCGCGAACCCTGGGCTAGACAAAGTCACCCCGCACCCGACATCCGGGCCAGTGACACTTATCCAGGGACCAGGCCAACCAAACAAACACATACATCCAAACAATCAATAATTATAGTCATACAACAAACAATACTGTACACACAAACATCATACAATCCACAATTTAAGCGAGAGTGCGAGACAAGTAAAATCCTCATAACAAGACGAGGAACTCACCTCGAGTCCTAGCTAGCGTCAACACCAATCTTATTGTCTACGATACTCCTGTATAACCTATAATTCCGCAAAAACCCTAATTTAGATAAATGGTAAATTCGCAAACCCTAACACGGCTGTTTTCCGACAGCCGCCACCAATAGCCAAGGCTGTTGGTGGCCGGAACATAAACCTAGCGGTGGCAGCCACCTGCTGCTGCTTGCCACCGGCCAACCACCCTAACTCTCACACCGCACACACACTGGATACACTCACACACACATACAGGTCGCATACACACACCACACACACATACACCGAACATACATACACCCGGTACACACACACAACACCTGCCGAACACACACACACACACACCAGCGCGCATACAGATCAGTCATACACACACACACCTGAAAGGTCCCGTCGCAGAACTTGGCAAGCTCGCCAAACCTCATAAATCTGCGTTCCCTCTTCTTCCTCGTCACATACAGAACCCCGTGCTCCGGTATCCTGGTTGGCATATAGGGAAGGTAAGCATCAATACCAGGTACGAGCAGGTTTGGTCTGAGCAGGTTGACCTTCGGCTGGCGGCTCTCGATCGCAAGCTGGTAGTCCGCCACCCGCGCAACTGTGATCGGTGCCGTCTCTGTAGTGTTCGGGTCGGAGAATTGGACCCTGGAGGTACTTGATGAGCGTGAGAAGATCTTCCAAGTGCACCCGATCTAGATCTACTTCCGTGAAGGTCCAGTCCTGCAACTCTCCTCGTGGAACGCCAGTCCCGTACATACGGACGTCGTACTCAAGGAATATCTGATGACCATGTCTGTAAGGGCGCATCGCAGTTACCTTGATGAAACGACGTCGGATTCTTTGGCGTCCGTGGGTGGCCCAGTTGCACATCCTCTGGTGCACGTATGCGGTCCTTCTTCTCTTCGTCTTGATGTGCGAGATCCCGAAGTAGACCTTTCGGGACCATACGTGCAGCCTTTCCTGCTGGAAGATACGGGAGAAGGACTCCTCAAGGAATGGCCGGAAGATGACCGAATGGTTCCAGTTGAGCTGGATGACTGATGGAGCGGAGGAATCTGGATCTGTCGAGTGGATGGTTCGAGGAGCTTCTGGAGTGGGAAACTCAAATGCCGATAGGAAGCTGTTGTAGTCTGAATCCCGACGATGTCGTCCCCCTTCTGAAATATCCTGAGGCTCTGAGCAAGCGACCGAAGGATTTTCCGGGCTTCTTCCGGAATCTGGACGTCTGACAGATCTTTCGGTGTTGCTTCCGGGGGAACGACGTCAATCTGCACCGTATCGGTCATCTGAGGAAACTGAACTGTCTCCCCTGCCGGGATCGGCTCGTAGTGCCAACTCCCCATGTCAGGAATCTCCTCCGTGTCTGAATCGACATAGGGAGCGTCGGCGGCAGCAGCTTCTGATGGAGTACTCGAGGGGGCGGCCGTGGAAGCTTAAGCTGAAGTAGAACCGGAACCGGAGGCAGAGTGGAGGTTGGTGCGAGGCCTTTTGGATGAAGCCTGCACCTCCCCCTCATGAGGACCTGGTGCCGAGTCATCAGGTTCGTCATGCCTCCGTTTGGAAGGCTGAGCCTGAGACCGACACATGGCCTCCAGTTCCCTGATGCGCTGCTGAAGGAGCTCTATCTAGGCTTCCCGATCGCGAAGCTTGGCGGAGAGGCTGTCGTTCTGAGTCGTGTAAGATGAGATGACGTATGCGTGTTCCGCCTCAGTGACATAACCCGGAATCGGAGGTAGTTCGCCCGAAGTCGGAGGGGCAAGTCTGAGAACGTCCTCGGACTGACGAGGGATTGGTGCTTCGGTTGACGGGGCTGCCTCGGAGTGTTTTGCCCTTGATTCGCCGTTTGAGCTCGTAATGCTCCGCATCCTTGTCTTCTTGAAGCTTTCGAGACGCTTCAAGATCCGCCAATCTCTTTCTCTCCGTCTCGGCCAAGGCTTTCTCCAGTGCCTCGACCCGCGTATCCCTAGCCCGTTGGCTTCCTCCACCGCAAGTAGTCTGGTTTGGACGACTTTTAGGATGTCGTCCGAATCCGTCGGACCTCGAAGTCCCGTTGGTACTGGGGTGGTTTTAGGGATTCCACCCTAATCCGTCAGGCCTAGAAGCCCCGTTGTTGCGTGAGCGTCTTTAGAGACTTCGCTCGAGTCTGTCGGACCCGGTCCCGGTAGTACAACACCCGGTGCCACTTGGGCTCCAGTTGTCGAGAAGAGTCCTACTGAGGTGCTCTCGGCCTGACGTCACCGCTGGTATGATGTTGACGGTGTCAGGGCATCCGGCGGATCCTCGAAGGGCATCACCTGACGTACCAACTCTCCCCGTTCCGGCGGAGTCCCGTGAGATCTCCGCGAGTGGTACCATAGATCGTGGCCTAATAATAGAAGGGATCATAAACGTCCCGGGAAGTGGCTCTACGACTCTATGTGCAGCAAGTGAAGTCGAGAGGTGGGGCAGATCCTCTCTTATCTCAACACCGGCAGACTCCGATTGAGTGGCCGGTGGAAGTTGTGCTATATCCCCGTGAATGACTGAAACGACCATCTGTTGAGAGATGGTCGAGTGGCTGGGTGGGGTGTGCAAGTGCGCTAGTTGGCTGCTAGCGTCTTGACCAGACACCGTAGGGTGCCTGGTCTCAATGAGGGTTGCCTCTCTGTTGGTTGGACTCAGGGTTTGGGGAACTTCCAGTTCTAACCTATGCGGCTCTTCTTCTTCGTCCGCCTCCTGAATCTGAGCCCATGGCTCACCTAACTGGACCTCTACGTCATCGGTCTCTTTTTCTCTCCTCTCTCTCTCTTTCTTCTTCCTCACTATCTTCTCTTCCCCAGCCGGTAGCAACCTCGGCCTCACCTTCTTCCTCACGACCAACGGTCCGGTCATCTGAAGCAAGATCCTCAGCAAGCACGGGATCTCCGGAGATTCTGTCGTCGTTGAAGGAAGAGGTGGCTTCATCCACATCTATCGCCTGGGCCTTTCCGCCCTTCGGTTCTGTCTCCTGGAACTCTGAGTCTGATCCGTAGTCCACCATCTCTGAATCTGTGGCCTCGTCATCGGGCTCACGACGGTCCGAAGGAGTATGCTCGGGAGATTCGTGACCGTCGGAGTCATCGCCGGAGGGATCGCCGGAGGGTTCGCCTCCTTGAGCTGCAACGGCCGCCGCTTGTGGTGGTGAAGGAAAGTGTGCTTGTTCTTGTGGGGAAGCTTCCACTTCCTCACCAGTTGGTTCGGGTTGATGCGGCGGTGATGGCGATCGGCGCTCTTCCAATGACGAGTGTACAGGGGATTGCTGGAGGATCCCGGTGTACTGCTTCACCCGGTATCCACGCATGATGTCTTGCTCGGCAGACTCATCAACATATGTTGGCGTTCGTGTTCTACGGGCTCGGTTCCGGATCATCGTCTGGTAGGCCTCGTCGTGCGACATGTGTGGTGTGGCGGACGTTCTAACAACCCTACCCGCTTCGCCCCTCACGACCACACTCATCACTCTCGAGCCTCGAGCTCCCCCACTGGAGCTCTGGCCAGCCGTGCCAGAGGCACGGCTCCTAGGAAGGACGGGTCGCGCGTTCGGGGTAGGGCTCCTCGGCTCTGAGGAGTCCGTGGACGCGTCTTCTAAACCTATAGACGCTCGGTACATTCTAACACTCTCGGCCCTACGGTCCGCCATACAGTAGCACATTATCAGGGATAGGCATTTCTACCTGACCTGATCGCAGAGTCCTTCGGTTCATCCTGCCGATCTGAATGCTTTCGAAGCGCTGGTGGCCGGATCTGCGTCTGACGGCCGGATGGTGATCCATGTGATCACGGATGATTAGGCTGAAGAACCGCATCCAAGGAATGGATTGTGTGACGAGTTCTTGCGGGCCCTTGTCTGACGTCGGTGACCATGTCTGCCCAAAGCTGTTGAGCGAAGTCGATACGCCTCCCGTAGGCGACCGCATGAATCACGTGCCAGAACTGGGTGGAAGCGCGGTCCACACCGTGTGTCTTGGATGACAGTGTTCTGTTGAGGATGTTGAAGAAGGAAAACCAGATCGGAGGCAGCATCCCCTGAGTAACTTGTGAGATTCCCGTTCGGTCTGTTGTTCGCAGTGAAGTGGACCCCAAGAGCGAGTACCTCGCTGAAGAGTTCGGGGCCGGAGACCAGTGGCTCGAACGGGGCCTCGGAGTGGCAGCAGGCAGATGGAGGATTCGCCTCAGGTCCTCCACAGTGATGGCGAGCTCGTGTGGTCAACACGACCCACGATGGTCTACACGCCATCTCGAGTCTCCACGGTAGATGACCTCCAGAAACTGCTGAAGGTAAATCATAGGGATGTCGGCAGTTGCCTGCATCGCATAAGCCAGTGGATGCGCCTGAAGAATCTCCAGAACCACCTCGTCCTGAACCGTGAAGTTGGCCTGGTCAACGTGCTCGTTGTTCTGGTGGATAGGACGGATGTCAGTCGGTGCAATGAGGGCTCGGTCAAAAGCGTTGTTGACCGGGGAAGGAGGAGCAGGAGTGTTCGATTGACGAGCCATTTCTGTCAAGTCACAAACAGATAAGTTAAGTGTTTTGAAAGATGTTACGTGAAAAAGACTATACCCTCGACTAGGCGCGAGTCGGAAAACCTCGAAAACCCAAAAATGAGTATTTCGTATTTTCCGAGTCGAAAAACGAGCAAACACACGAGGGGGTGTTTTCCGATTCGGAAAAGGTGGTTTTCCGAATCGGAGAACATCCAACACTTAGAAAAAAAAGAGCCACCTTTAAAGACAAGTTTTCCGATTCGGAAAACATGGTTTTCCGAATCGGAGACCTTCAACACTTAGAAAAATAAGGCATTTAAAACAGAAGGGTTTTCCGATTCGGAAAACATAGTTTTCCGATTCGGAAAATTGAACAACTTAGAAAAATTTTGACAAAACTTGGTCTCATACGTGATTCGGAAAACCTCGGAAACCCATAAGGGTAATTCCATGTTTTCCGAATCGGAAAAGATAAGCTTGAAAAACGAGACACAAGTGGATTCGGAAAACCTGATAATCCGAATCGGATTTATCTGGTTTTCCGAATCGGAAAACACTATGAGCATGTTCATCGTGAAAGGATGCGGAAAACTTGAACATTCAAGTTTTCCGATTCGGAAAACGAAACTGTTCGACTTCCGAAAACAAAAACCGCTCACCAAACGTCGATTAAAGGCTCTAAACTATTAACATGCATCCTAAATCAGTTAAGAACAAGTTTCTAATCAACAAAGGATCGTTTTAACGCCCCGAAATCCCATTCCAAGAAGTTTGGGTTTCGGGTAAGTTTTGAAAAGTTTAGGCTTCGATCCAGACCTTAAGACGATAGATTTAGACGTTATAACTATATAAGGATTGATCGTGAACTTACCAGGAATCCGAAAACGTACTTGGATCGACGATTGGAGCAAAAACGAGCGATATCGAATCGAGCGCGAGAGCGGTTATCGGGTGAGAGTTCAGAGAGAAAAGTGAAAAATTTGAAAGTTTGTGAAAAGTAAATCTTGAAAACCGGTATTTATATTTTTACCAAATTACATGTGTTTGGGTCGAAAACACTGCGTTTGGCTCTCTTAACCCGACTTTCACCTAATGGCAAAAACCACCCCTGGACTTGAAGTTTCAAGAAACTTACAAACAAGTCCCTGAACTTGTAGTTTTAGAAAGTTTCAAAACAGACCCTGGACTACAAGTTTCACAAAAGTGCAAAACGAGTCCCTGAACTTTAAGAATCAGAAAGTGGCAAAGTCCGTCCCCGAACTTGTAAGTTCAAGACATGTACCCTACCGCCCCCTAAACTTTCAAGTTCACAAAAGATTTACAAGTTCAGCGCTCGATTCCGAGAAAAGAGACTTACCTGGTACGTCTCGACTGGGTTTTGAGCGAGTTCTGATCTGATGTAACCAAAGTCGTTGTGAGGATCCACACCTACGAAATAAAGTATAACATGGTATCCAAGGTGTTGTGGGTCCGAGAATGTTAGCAAACACAACAAACAGCAAATCTAGACTAAGTACTCCCCCTCAATTCATGCTATCTCTCGAAGGCTCCCCCTACACACATGCATGTATAAAATAAACTCCCGACTCCCCCTAGACCTCAGGCAGGGAGGTCTAGCATTCCTAACTTACTTAGGATAAAGAAGTGACGTTTCTCGTCAAACGGCTTCGTGAACAAATCAGCAAGCTGATAGTCACTTTCAAAAAAGTAAAGTTCAATATTACCTTTCTCGACATGGTCTTTGATGAAATGATATCGGATATCGATATGCTTCGTCAGAGAATGTTGAACCGGATTTGCCGTGATCTGAATCGCACTCTTGGAGTCACACTAGATGGGAATTCTTCTCATGGTGTATCCAAAGTCGGCAAGTTGGGTTTTCATCCACAGAACTTGCGAGCAGCAGCAGGCGGCGGCAACATACTCTGCCTCCGCGGTGGATAAGGATACGCAATTCTGCTTCCGGGATGACCAACTCACCAGCTTGTCTCCGAGAAACTGGCAAGCACCAGACGTGCTTTTCCTGTTGAGCTTACAACCTGCATGGTCTGAGTCTGTATATGCAATTAGTTCAAACCCAGAATCCTTGGGATACCAAAGGCCAAAATCCGGTGTGCCCTTCAGATACCTAAGGATTCTCTTGATAGCAGACAGGTGTGAATCAGTGATCACACTGAAAACGAGCGCAGACACCCGTGGAGAAGACAATGTCTGGTCTACTAGCCGTGAGATATAAGAGAGAACCAATGATTGCCCGATAAGTTTTCTGGTCAACCGGTTTACCAGAAGTATCTGCATTAAGTTGAAAATTTCTGGCATTGGTGTTGCCGCAGAGTTTGAACCACCGAAATCAAAACGTTTTAGAAGATCTTGAACATATTTGGCTTGACTTATAAAAAATGCCATCAGGGCGTTGTCGAACTTGAAGTCCTAAAAAGAACGTCAACTCGCCCATCATGCTCATTTTAAATTGGGATTTCATGGTCTGTTCAAACTCGTGGCACATCTCAGGCTTCGTAGATGCAAAGATAATATCGTCCACGTATATCTGAACGATAATTAAGTCGTCACCTGTTCTCTTAAGAAACAAGTGGGATCGATTGTACCTTTCTTGTAGCCAACTCCTAGCAAGTACTCAGTGAGAGTTTCATACCATGCCCTAGGAGCTTGCTTGAGACCGTAAAGCGCCTTGTCTAGCACGTACACGTGGTTTGGGTATCTGGGATCGACGAATCCTTCCGGTTGTTCGACGTACACCTCTTCTTGAAGAACTCCGTTCAAGAAGGCACATTTGACGTCCATTTGATACACCGTCATGTTCTTGTGTGCAGCATACGCAAGGAAGATCCGAATCGCCTCGATCCGAGCCATGGGCACAAACGTCTCATCGTAATCAATACCCTCTTGCTGGCGATAACCTTTGGCAACCAATCGGGCTTTGTTCCGGATGATGAGGTTGTTCTCGTCTGTCTTGTTCCGGAATATCCACTTCAGCCCAATTATAAACTTTCCCCACGGTCTGGTTACCAATCGCCATACTTTGTTTCTTTCGAATTCCGCAAGCTCTTCTTGCATCGCTAGGACCCAATCAGGATCAGTTAGAGCTTGGGAAACATCCGAAGGTTCGAATTCACTCAGGAATCCTCCGAATAGAATCAGGTTTTCTACGCTCTTAGAAGATCTCGTCTGTACAGGTTGTGAAGGACTCCCGATGATCTGGGAGGGGGGATGATCTCGAGTCCACTTTCGAGTGTGTGGAAGAGTGACATAAGCTTGTTGGTTGTTGGTGGCGTCGTTCTCATCTTGCACGGCAAAGATCTCTCGCTGGTTTCTACTCGACGACCCGGCTTCCAGATTAATTTGTTGTGCTGCCTCTAACCGGGGATCACGCACTACCTGAGCATAAGTCCTTTGAGCTGAACTTGGTGAGGGTAGTGGAGCTTCTTCCAGGATAGGTGTAAGAACAGGGTGTGGAGTCTGTTCTCGGACGGGTTCCGGTGAGGCAGTAGATGAGGTTTCTGGGGGGGAGACCGCTGATTCCGGTGTCACTGAGTTGGTAGATGTGCTTAAAGAAGGCTCAGTGACGAAAGCATCGGATGTCACTGAAGTAGAGGTTGAGCCAGCATGAGCAGGAACTACAATCGGACCCGTGAGTGTGGGTAGATCATAATCTGCGAGGTCTAAGAAGTCTAAAGCAGAAAAGTTAGTGGAAGAATATGTGCTCGGTGGTGCGGTGAACAGTTCAGGAAAAGAGGCATTTACATTACTTGGACTTGCCACAGAATAAGTTTCGGTTTCGGAAAAATCAACATTTGAGCTTTCCAGGATGGTTCGGGTCCGTTTGTTGAACACCCTATAAGCCTTTGAGTTATGTGAGTATCCGATGAAGATAGACTCATCAGACTTGGGTTCAAACTTTCCCAATTCATCCCGGTCATTTAAAACATAGCATTTACATCCAAAAACTCTAAAGTAATCGATGTTAGGCTTAGGCTGTTCGACCATCTCGTAGGCGGTTTTACCGGTCCGCTTGACGATCAAGGTCCGATTCTGCGTGTAGCATGCTGTTGATACTGCTTCAGCCCAAAATGATTGAGGAACACCAGAATGAGCCATCATGGATCTCGCTGCTTCGACCAACGTCCGGTTCTTCCTTTCTACTACCCCATTTTGTTGAGGAGTGCGCACGGCTGAGAAGTTGTGAGAGATTCCCACGTCTTCAAGAAAGGATTGCAGCTTTGCATTGCGAAACTCGGTCCCGTTGTCACTTCTCAACTTCTTCACTCGGCGACCCAATAGAACTTGAATCCGCTTGATGAAGGCAATGATTCGATCAGCAGCGTCAGACTTGGCTCGTAGGAATTCAAGCCATGTGAACCTAGAGAACTAATCAACGAGAACTAACATGTATTTCTTTCGGGCAAGGCTCTCGGTTCTAGTAGGTCCACAAAGATCCATGTGAATCATGTCAAGGGGACTCTTGCTATTCGTGTCCATCCTCGGTGGATGAGAGCTTCTCGTCATCTTCCCTTGTTCGCAAGCGGAAGACAGTGTATCCTTGGAAAGGCGAGTCTCCGGTAGTCCCTTGACGAGATTTTTCGAAACCAGCTTGTTCATGTCTTTGAAATTCTGATGGCAGAGTCTTCGATGCCATAACCAACTGTCCTCCTTTGAAGCCTTTGCGAGCAAACAAATTGCATTCCTCGGATCAGAAATTGCTTCAAACTGAGGGTGTGTCTGAGGGATTGAACGGAAGACGGTGGAGTAAAGATTGCCATTCCTTCGTGCACTAAGGATGACGTTGTTGTCTTCATCATTCACGTCGCTTCCGTATTGAAATTGCTTCACCCAGTATCCGTTGTCGTAGAACTGACTGGAGCTGAACATGTTGTAACCTAACCCCTCGACATACCTTACATCGTTAAGGATGTATCTCCCATCCGTAATTTTCCCATAACCCAGCATCGGCTTAGGCGTCTTGTCGGCTGTTTTAACATATCCCTCGAACCTTTCAACGTAGTCGAAAAGGAAGGATCTTTGACCAGTCATGTGTCTAGAAGCACCGGAATCGAAGTACCACACATGACTGACCTGCAAGACAGACTAAGCTTGTTTAGGGACCCATTGCCAAATGGGTTCCTTTGGGTTAGAGACAGATAAATCAGTCGGTGTAGTCCCCTTTTCGGATTTCTCCTTAGGCGGAGGGGACTCCACTGACGAAGAGGGCCTAGCTTTTCCTCTTTTTCTTCCCCTTCTCTTTCGGGATTTGACATTAGATTGCGGAGCATAGAAAGAGTTAGACACACCATAACGCAGGAAATTATCAAACATAAAGCACATGTCATTGCGAAAAGTATTAAAAGCATCGTTCAAGTTGCGATTACAATTAACAGACATGTTCGAATTCATTCCTACACTAGGTGGAGCAAAGCCTAAACCCGCACGGCTAGGACTATGCTTCTTAGGGAAAGCAGAAAAAGAGTTGTTCCTTCCATGATGATCCTTTCTTGGTGGCTTCACATTCTGTCCACCATCTTTCCTCCTCGCATCTGCATGAAAAGCACGGTGTGAGTTAGAGGACGGATTTGTGGGAATGGAGTTGCCACCTTTTCCAGATGACATTTTAGAAAACTTAGGTTTTGTGGAATTGAAAGGTTGATTGGGTTGTAACTGAGAGGTCTCACCCACTTCAAAGTTACTTGAATGAAAGTCAAGACTTTTAATGGGCTTAACTGAGTTACGAGCATCGTTAGACTTTGAATGCTTTTTCTGGAGTCCTTTGGGTGCGTGAGGCTTAACTGACTTACCCTTGTCAGTACCAGCACATTTTCACCCTCAGGGTTACTTTTCTCAGAAATAGGGGCTCGTGACTCAGCAGACTTTTCAGATTTGACAACAACAGATTTTGGCTTCTTTGGAATAAAGCCTGAAGGATCATCATCCTCATCTAAAAACACCTTCATATCATATTCAGTATTTGGATCTTGGACAGTCTTGGGTTCGGCTATCTTGTGGTGTGAATTAGGGGGTTCATCATCATCAGAGACTATGGAGCAATGGTCCTCAGTATCTATGACAGGTTTGGGTTGGGGATTGGCTACTGGATGGTTAGGGATTGGAGCAGTCTTATCATCAACTGAGTCTGAACAGTAACGGTTTTCAAGATTCATAACTTTCCTTTTCAAAATGGAGTTAGACACAAGTTGGTTGTTTAAAGATCGGCGATACATTATCCTTTCATCGTGATCAAGTTCTTTTAAAAGTTCAAAATGGATATCTAGGATAACGTATCGAGTTTGAAGGTCCGCAACCTTGATTTGAAAATCAGTGAAAGCTGAGGTTGCGGTCTCACATTCTGAAGAAAGCCTAATTCTCTCGGCATTTGCCTCAAGCAAGTCTTTTTCCAGATTGCGAACCAAGGTGTCTTTCTCCGAAAGGATTACTTTCAGATTCAAGATCTGATGTTGACATGCATCCAAATCCATGGCTTTTAACCTAAGAGTAAACACTTCCTTTTCTAGCCTGTCTAGGTCGGTACACTTAGTTGCGGAAGTATCCTCGGGTGGGATGACTAAGGTCTCCTCTGAAAATTCCATTTCCCTAGTATCATAGCTTGAGTTCGGGTCTGTATAGTTGATGGGAGGCATTGCTACTCTAGGGGTTCTGGCCTTAATGCCTTCCCATGTAGGAGCAGAGTTGGTCGGATCACTTGACGGAACAAAGATTGGTCTATTAGGAGGTGGACTAGTGGGTGGACTGCTAGAGGTACTGTTCGTTGGACTGGTGGTCCTAGTTATGGTCTCACCATTTATGACTTCGGTGTACGTGACAGTCTGCCTAACGAATTCCTCAGTCACATGTCCTCCTACTAGAGTTGGTTTGGGTTTGGAGGCTGCCATATCCTCAAAATTGTATAGATGAGAAGGTGCTTTATCTAAAACATGGTTTTCAGATAGACCTAGGCCGGGTTTGGCTTTATAAAAAGGATACTTTTTGGCATGCTGAGTGAGGATACTTAAAGTCTGTTCAGATTGTCCTCTTTTGAAATTGTTGTCCTCAAGCTCTTGAATTTTTGAAAACAACCGAGTTCTTTCTTCTGAAAGCAACTGGAATTTAATGTTGAGCTCCCCATGATTACTGTTAAGTTCCTCATGGGCTTTTTGAAGACAACTAAGTTTGTTTGCTAAATTGGACTCTCTAATGCCAGACTCAAGTGTTTCACGATTATAGACGATGGTCAAATCCTCGAGAGAGTCTTTGTAAATTGCACTGTCGATTCTAAATTTCGTGACAGAGTCCTTTCCAATTGGAGACATCTCTCTAATTCACAAATTTTAGATTCTAACATTGCCACAGTATCAGTTATATCTGGAATAGAGGATACCTCAGACGGATCAATGTCTTGATAAGTGCTTGGTCCAACGGCTTCTGATCCCTCGAAGTCAGCCATCAAGCAAAGAACTTTCACCAAATGATCATCCTCATCTGAGCTCTCCTCTTCACAAACCCAGTTCTCTTCATCAACCAGCAAAGCAACCCCTTTTTCCTTCTTCCTCATCAATGAGGCCTTCCTCTCAAAGTACGCAGCATCCTTGTACTTGACGGAGCAATCTCTAGCGTAGTGTCCCAACTTACCACACTTGTAACAAGTGGTAGTGGGACTTGCGGTTTGTTGAGAAGCGGGGTTCTGGGTTATGGGAACCTGAGGATGATTTGACCGTTGAATTCCTTGTTCAGCTTGAATCTGTGGATCTTCCTTCTGAACTTGCCTGGAGCTGTTTCCCCGGGAATCACCTCCGTTGTAGTTACTTTTCCCGTGATCCATTCTCTCATCTTGCCTTCGATCACCTCTATTCTGCTCATACCCATAGCCTGGTCCTTTTTCTAGCCTTCCACTCTCATGTCTTCCTCCATACCCGATCTCATATCCCTGACGATCGATATACCCAGATTCAGGAGTATATTGCCTCATGCTGTTTTGGTAGTTGATGTCTGAGACTTGACCTCTCCAATCTCCTTGACTACCTTGGCCTCCTTGATAGTCAAGGTACGTGTTGTCTCTTCTGGGCTGATCTCTGTATCTGCCTTGATCTTCCCTGTACCTCCCTTGGTTGTTCCGATAAACTCCTTGATCGTATGCCTGGATCCCCCCTTGCTGATAGCTTCCTCTTCCTGGATTTCCATACTGAGCTCTATCCGGCTGGTAATGACCTCCTCTACCTTGCCCCATTCTTCCTCCACTGGGAAATCCGGATCCTCGTGATCGGTTGTATCCACGGTTTGCATTCAGTCGTTGTACACTGTGTGAGATGAGGGCAAGGGACTCATTCACATGGAAGAGTTCTTCATCAGAAATGGAGATAATCACGGGGTCATCGGGATGTTGGACGCTTGTTCCATAGTTCGGGATGAACTCTTGATGGTATTCCTCTTGATAGTACTGGGGAGAAACATTGTTGTATGGCATTGGTTGGACAGGTGCTGAGCTTGGTCCTCCGAAGGGCATGGCCGACAGTGCCAGAGGATTGAATGCTTTCTTGGTGCGTCCACCGGTGATGAATTCTTCGTGTTGAACCATCATGCTGAATAAGTCATGCAGACCCATAATTCCCAGATTCCGGCTAAACTGAATATTGATTGCCATATTTTGCCATTCCGGCGTGAGATTCTTCAAGAAGTTAACATTCACCTCGTACTTTGTTTTCTCAACCCCGAGCCGTCTCAGATCGTTGACAAAGGAATTCAGTCTTTGATAAGACTCAGTGAGGGATTCGTTTTCCCTGGCCTTGAAGCCTTCGTAGGCATTAAGCGCGCTCTCTTTCTGACTCTCCAATGCAGTATCTCCTCCCTGCATTTGTTGCTCAATTTCCAACCAGACGTCTCGTGCGTTGGTCAGACTGTTAACTCTCGCGTACATGTCGTTTGGGAGAGCCATGATCAAGAGGGTAAGGGCACGCTTGTCGATGAGGTGTCGGGCTCTCTGTTCTGGGTTGAACATCTCGACAGGTTTCTCAACCACGTAAGCCGGTAGTTCTGGACATGTATCGGTTCTAGGGACTGCGGCGACAGTGACGGTCGGTCTGATAGGCCCTTCGCGGATGGACTTCATCAGATTCTCATCCAACAGATCGAGGAAGTGGATCATTCTGCGTTTCCACTGTTGGTACTCGCCCATCACCAAGACGGGAGGGCGAGATTCGGATCCAATACCGATGATTTCCTTCGACATTTCTCTCTCACTGACAAGACCTCCTCGTATGACTCACTTGGCTTAAAAAGAAAAAGGTTTTCAAAACAGATATTTTGAGCGCCTCGGGACACCAATAGCTTCGAGATTTAAAAGGTTTTGAAAAGCAGCTATGTGTCGAATTCGGGGAACAATTTTGCAAGAGTTCCGGCTCGAAGAGGCGAAATCCGATCTGGAAACTGACGTTTTCCGAATCGGATTTGGCTTAAAATAGAAGGATGCGGAAAAGCACGTTTTCCGATTCGGAAAATGGTATTTTCCGATTCGGAAAAGGCTGAGTTCGGAAAAAGGCACGCTTGATTCGGAAAATGATATTTTCAGTAGCAAAACCCCAAATCAGAAGCCTGTTCTCCGATTCGGAAAACTATGTTTTCCGATTCGGAAAAGAGGTATTTTCGATTCGGAGTATAGTACAATTTCCGATTTGGAAAATTTGAACTGAAAATTCAGTTCTCGTTTTCCGATTCGGAAAACCTGCACAGGAACTCCGAAAAATCACTCAAAATCACTAAAAATCACTTAAAAGATAAGTGATAAGACCCCCAATTTGTAGGAAAATGATTAGAAAACAGTGGGGAATCTCTTATCACTTATAAAACTCTTTTTTAAAAACCACTTTTTGGATTAAAAACCCAAAAAGTTTTGAAAACCCAAAGTTTTAAAAACTTGTAAAATCTTTTTAAACAACCAACAAAGCCAAGGAATCAACAAGGTATGGCTCTGATACCAATTGTTGTCCCACAAATCACAAGAAAGAGTAGAAATGGATTGAAATCATGTGTGATTATCATAAAAGCTTGAAGAATGTATAACAATGGAGGTTTGCCAAAATGATGATAATGATTTCCAACAATAAACCCTAATCATCTCTTTCCTTAAATAGGAAAGAGGAAAATACAAAGATTGTCAACAAAGGCCCTCGAAGTTTCAAACTTCAAACAAGCGCATACAAAAACAGTAAATGTTCACAACTAACTGAAATTAAACTAGAAAGCTGATAAAGATAGTGATTTCTGACTCTTCACAACAAAGAGGTCCAACATGTCATAGTCAAACCCTTTGTACTTTGGTTACGGGAGGCATGCGTGCCATTTACAACCCGGTTTTATTTTTGTAATAATTTAAATACTGAAGAATCAAGAACTGAAGATGGAGACCGGGAGACAACCATGGATCTTGGAGCCAGTGGGAGCGCCGAGAAGATCATGCCCTGTGTGTTGTTGTCACTTAGGAATGAGACCGTCGTTTTGTGTTGGCTCACAAAACGACATTAGTTTAAGGGTTACGACTATGACATGTTGTTTATATTTAAATTGCGTGGTTGTTTAAATTACGTAGTAGTAATTAAATATAAACTGTTTAAAAAATTGAATGTTTTTAAAATAAAATGGATACAAATACAGTTCGTGTTTGGATCCAGTTTTTAGAAAAACTGGCAATTTCAAAACCGTTGTTAAAATCATAGATCAGTAGTGCAACTCACTTTGGGGACACTGATGCGGTAATTATTGTATATAAAAAGCGAAACAAGTTTTAACCTCTAAAGCCTAGCCACTGTTTACCACATTCACAGGCAAGCGTACCTGATCGTGAGTAATATAGTGTAGGAAGTCCAGGTATCGTATCTACCACTGGGAAGGTCAAGTTATGTAGAGTATTAATCTTAGCTAGTTTAATTAACCTAAAGCTATGGGGGGGTTTTATGAAAAAGGTTTGATTAATTAAAAGACAACTAAATTAACTAATTAACTAAGAAAGCAATAAAAGATGATTTAAAACTATATGAATGAAAATAGTAGTACTTATCATGGTATAACGACTCCCAAGTGGATAATTTAAACTGGCCAAAGGGTTGGTTGTTTTGGTTATTGTAAGAATTTAAGTCTAGGACACCCTAACATGTGACTGTTATGGTTATCAACTAGGTTGGTCTTCCTAGTCCCAATACATAGACTGTTTGTCAGGCAATCTAGTATCAGCTACCCAATTCTATCTCTATTGCACGGTATTCTAATATCTGGCTGCTCTCGGTCCGAGCTAACCACCTAACACAACTCTCCGGGTTCCGAAGGGAAGGTCAAGAAAGGTTGATTAACCTATCGGAGTCTATCTATCTTGGTCAAACAGATACACCCAACCAACGAATTCAAATAACCATACAATACGAATCAAATCGGAACCATGACATACATTCAATAAACCAAAGACAAACCAATAAACATTAAATCACAAAATCATCATCCACAAGGTTCATCTACCACAATAAATACCACTAAAGAAAACTACTCACTAGACATCATAGAACCATCAATCAAAAGAATAGAAACAGACATTATACCGACCGTACAACGATAGATGATCGAGAATCAAATTCCATAGCGTATCGGCACGATAACTCTCTCTTTCTCTCACAAATTAATATCCTAATGATAACACCAGATGAGAGATGATTGCAGATCAGTATGGAGATATGTGAAAAATATTGTTTTTCGACTGAAGGAGGAGATCAGTATTTAAAAGGATAAAACGGGGCTCGTTTCGCGATCGCGAAGATGCATGCTCGCGGCGCGAAATACTTAAATCAAACCCTAGATTTCCTTTCTTTGCGAACTTGGCGACGCCAAACTAAAACCTCGCGAACGCGAAATGGTCTCTGGATTGACTTTTTCCAATTTTCACGTTTTTTCGCCTTTTTCCGTACTTTTCCGTTCCACGGCCTCCAAACCTATAAAAGTAAGAATCAGTCCAAAACATAAGTGATTAGTTCAGAAATAGGTGAGAAATGGGGTGAAATCAGACAATTAAGCATAACCAAAACATGTATAATTTTGGTGTTATCAAAATCCCCACACTTAAGCTTTGATTGTCCTCAATCAAAAGACTGAAAGATAAGAAAAATAACGCCAAAATTATCTCCACCCAAGATCATCCAAGAGAACAAAGAATACTCACATAATCGAACACAAGAACAAGATACATCAAGCAATTGGATACCAAGGTCAACCTTTTACCCTCACATAGTATGAACGACAATTTAAAGTGTATCTCTCAGGGGTAAAAGTGTATGTATAAGAAGTGATCACACCAATACTCGACTAATCCCCGCATGGATAAGCTTGTCACCAAATCTAATCTCCACCACTGAGAAGTTGTCAACCTTCAAGAGGACTTTAGGGTTGTAATGTTAGGCTAAGGGTTAAGGGTAGGATAAAGGATATATAAGTGACTCAGATTTGCAACAAAAACTCAAGAAACTTAATCAGTAATGATCAAAACACTTTTGAGAGAAATCTGACTTTTGGAATTATGCACTTTTCTTTTCGGGATGAGCTTTTCTTTTAGCATCGGCCTAAGCATATTGCTTATTTGTGGCTCGAATTCTTTTCTTTTTCTTTTGCACATTTGCTCATTTTTCTTTTCTAACTTTGACTCTTTTCTTTTGATATTTCTTTTCTTTCTTTTCTTTGAGTCATCATTTTCTTTTCTTTTCTTTTTCACTCAAAATCAATCTGCTTTAGTTGTCAGATATGAAAAATATGGATCACAACATCTCAAGTTTCTCAAATTTAAGTCACGGCCAAAAGATAGATAAAAAGATAGGCTAAAGGATATATGGTATGGGTAAAGAAATGAAAGGCTAAGGCTCAAAATTGGTTTCAAGGGTTAAAGTATTAAAAGTGAGTACTTTCAAAAATTCGGCTAGGCAAATTAAATAACCTTAAGATGAGGTTATCTAACGAAGGCTAAAAAGGGTTAGAAATGAAGGCCTCTATCAGTGCAATGGTGATAAATACTTCTCTTATGTGGTATCGACAAGCATTCCAAGTGACAAGTTCTACCTTGGGTCAAAGTCGGTATTCCTCACGAAATAATAAACAATTAGGCTCAAACTCTCAAAGGAATTGGGTGAGGCACTCATGGTAATTGGTATTCCAAGGCATCCTTTTACTCAAATAATCTCATTTAGTGTTCTCTTATGCAAACAACTAAGTTCCACAAACAATCTCAGATTTCGAAAAAATTGGGGTCAAGTTTCAAAGCTTTCAAAAATTTGAAAAACGACGAACCAAAAAGCAAAAAGTGAACCCATTTAAACAAATAAGTCTACATAACCCCCTCCCCACACTTAAAATTTGCAGTGTCCTCAATGCAATAATCAAAACAATTAAGGAGTAATTGGGAAAAAGAGAAACTTCCCGGGTTATGTGACGTAATCTGATCTGAGAGAGAGTATTCCAGAATCGTGCTCGGTTCAAGATCATAGATCGCTGTATCTATTACCAAAAAGAAAAAGAAAAAGTAAAAACGAACAAAATAAAAATAAACCAAACTAAGCAAACAATTAAAAAGTCTTAATCCTAAGCAAACCAAACAAAAATAAAAGATGTTCAACAAACCAAACCAAACACAAGCAAAGATAAAAATTGTTTAGACAACCATATCGAATAGAGTTAAGAGAGATAGAGATCAATAAGGGCCACGAGGTTGGTTTCGCCAATCCTCGAATGTAGGGAAACCGGGCGGTGTGTCCTCGGAGTACGACCAAAATGGTGATGGAGCATTGATGCGGTAATTATTGTATATAAAAGCGAAACAAGTTTTAACCTCTAATGCCTAGCCACTGTCTTACCACATTCACAGGCAAGCGTACCTGATCGTGAGTAATATAGTGTAGGAAAGTCCATGTATCGTTCTTACCACTGGGAACGGTTAAGCTAGATGTCAACTAAAGAATTAATCAGTTAATCTGGAAAATTGGGGTTTTTGCTTTTAGAAAAGTATTTTGAAAGAAAAGATTAAAAACAAATAAACAACTAATCCTAACCAAGAAGTTGGAAAACTAATAATCAAACAAACATCAGAGACAATCGCATTCATCATGATAATTTAAGACTAACTTTTTAGATGGTTACCAAAGACATAGATTTAATGGTTATTGTAAGAATTTAAGCCAAAGCACCCTAACATGCGTATCTGAGGTCGCCAACCAGGTTAGTCTCCCGGCCCAAATACAGTGACTTGGTTGTCAGTCAAGTCTAGTAAAAGTCACCCTAATCAATGCTAAGTCGTGGGACCCTACAATCTAGTCTACTCTTGGTTCGAGCAAACTACTTACCACGTCTCCCCGCGTCACTGGATTGAAAGGTAAGAGAGGCAGAAATCACATAAAATTATTCCAACCAACGACTTCAAGTTGCCACAGTTAGAACACCAAAATAGGAACCAACAGATAAACATTCAATAAACCATAAATCTAATTATTAAATTAAAACCAAAACTCAAATCATCTTTCAAAGTAATCACACCATAATGTAAAACAACGAGAAATCAACACATGGACATGTCAATTATAAATGAAAAACCAAACCAACTAAAGACCGATAGATTTGGCATGACATCTTCTCGAATCGTCTCCTCCGAATGTCGATTATCGAGACTCCATATTCTCGGGTTGGAAACCCTAAGCGGCTCCCAACATCTAACCTAATCTGAACTATGAGAGAATTGTATAAAACTGATTTTCTGGATACTGGTGAATGAATAAACTGAATGACCCTAGGCTCTTATTTATAATTAAACCCGGCAGGCCCGTTTGGCGATCGCGAAACGGCAGGTTTAGCGGCGCTAAACGGGTAACCACATCTTCCAGAATCTTCCATCGACTTCTATAGCGGCGCGAAGCTTCCTTTTGGCGAACGCGAAACGGCAACTGAATCTCCAAAATCTTCAATTTGATCATCTTTTCCTTAAATGCTGAAGATCCTGCTTTGGGAAGAAGTCTTCCAATTGATGGAGGATCTTGGAACCTTCTAGAATCATTTGGAGGAGGCAATAAACTTGGAAGGGAAGAAAAGCAGATAAATGGAAACTAAATAATTGATTTTTCCATGTCTTCACAAAGTTTCCACTTTTGACGTTTTTTACCCTCTTTTTCTACTTTTCTGCAAAAGTGCCTTCAAAACATGCAATATTTAAATTCAAGTCTTTTTAAGTCAAACAGTATCACAATTACTCTCAAATTAAATACAAAAGTGGGGAATTAGCATGAGTAAAATATGTATAATTTTGGCGTTATCAAGCATATGCGGTATTTGGTTGAATACCGAAGTGGGGGGCCATTTGGTTCATCACTCCACTTTGCCAATTCGCTTGGTGGAGAGCCTCCGTTGTGTTGTACTCCATGTGTTGATGATGACGGCCGTAGGATAATGACATCTCCAAGAGTCGGGTACTCAAATCTTGATACCCCGAATACGCCGTCCAATCCGCCGGTTGTTCTCCCTCGTTCGCCCCACTCATGCCACCAGTCTCTTGCGTGCTTCGAGGTGCTCTCCTTGTCCCATAAGCTTGGGGGTTGTGAATCCACACATGTTGGTCTCTACTGATCAAACGCTCCACCATCGCTACACCCATTCCACGGAGTTGGTCCATATCGATCAATCCCATCTCACCAAGGTTTGTCATCAAGGCAATGGCACCCTCGGTTAGGATACCGAAGTGCTTGGCAAGAAGCGTAACATATTGGCCACCAACTATTCGACTCCCCTCTCGATAACCTCCCCCCTTTGCGAGTTGCACGACAATGATGTACGGGGCATTCGGATACTTGTCATCCATAGAAAGTTGCTCAAGAAGCCAAATATCGTATGTAGAAACTTTTTCCTCACTCGAGGAACGAGCATTTACCGCGTGAATGAGCATGCGGTGCAAAAGTCGGTCCGAAGAAGCAAGAAAACCCTTGACCCTAAGATTGTTGCCATAATCACCATCACCTAAGATCGCCCAAGCCAACCGAGGATCAAAACCATCTTGTCTTTTCACAGTCGCCCACATCTACTCCACAAATCCGGGAGCATCGACCTCATCTTGGGTATATATCCCCAAAGCAACGGCAAACTCGACCAAAGAAAGCGATCGTCACACTCCACCGAGTCGGAATGTCATGCATGATTGGTAGAACTCCTCAAGGGCCTTTCCGGCGTCGAAACGAAAAGTGGCCACAAAATCAATAATAAGCTCGCGGTAGAGGGTCTCGGCCACATCAAAAACGCGCTCCCACGCATGGCATATGTAATACTCGGTGCCATCTTCGTCGTAGGCATGCTTCTCGAGTATCGCCTTGAAGTGGTTCTCAATTCCCATGGATTGAAGGAGGTTCCAATCGACTCTCCTCGGCACTAAAACTTGACGAGTGACAAGCCGGTTAACTATATCCTGGTATTCCTCACGCTTTTGAGCGTTCAACGTAGGGTCGTTCATAAAATAGGTGAACACATGGCTCCCATCCGGTGCACGGAAGGTAGGAGCGGTGGAAGTTGACGAGCGAGTCCTTTGTCTCTACAAAAATCCAAAATACCATTGTCTTAGCTATATGTGATTGATAAGAGCAAGACAAGGTCATACATATCAAAACCCAACGAGACAAAGCCTCCATGACTAACAAGTTCAACTAACGAATGCATGCATGAAAAACCAAATCAAAGGGAGTGTGAAACATCCCCACACTTGAACTTTTAGTCCAACTTCCATCAAAAACAAATCTAGATAGTTAAACAAGAGTGGGGGATTTTGGTGCAAAATCCTCACACTTATCATCAAAGTACATTCACTAGATTCAACAATTAAATCGCATGCTAGAATGAAATCTCAATCAAAGCTCATAGCATGCATTAAACAATAATCAGTCTTAATTCTATGAAAGCACAAAAACACCATTGATGCCTAATTCAAGATCTAATCTTACAAAATCAAGCTAATCTAACAAAATCAAATTTAGGAAACATACCTTTGATGCCATGAATGATGAAATTGAAGCTCAAGAAATTCGATTTACGCAGGTACGTGAAGAGAACTCGCGGCGCCTAGAGAGAATTAGGGTTGTGTACCTTGAAAAATCGAGAAAGAAGGGTTTAAAAACCCGTCTGCACCGAGTTCGCGTCGCCAAACTAAAAGTTTCACGTCGCAAAAAGGACAGTTTTCAAAAAATTTTACCCTAACTTAAAAAAGTCATGCCGCAAAACGGTCCCCTCGCGCCGCGAGAATCGAAAATCTTACCTGATACAAAGGATGGCTGACTTCGCGTCGCGAGAGTTAAAAACTCGGGATCGCGAAAAGTCTTCTGTTTCCAATTTCTGAAATCTTCGATACGCGTCGGATTTTCTCGTTTTCGGCTTCTATTTCCTCCGTATGGTTATTTAAGCAATTACAAACAAAAATATTAGTAAAAACACACTCGAAAAACACAAAAATGAAAAAGGAAAGAAAATGCTCGGGTTGCGTCCCGAGAAGCGTTTCATTTTTGAATGGGTTTAGAGCTCGACCCCTTTTTCAGCTCATTTCTTGGCACGTCGGGCTGACGAGCCCTTCTTCTTCTTATGCTTTTTTTTGGAGGGTCCCGACCCGTTGGTGGTTTGATCTTTTTGGTGTAGCGGGTTCAAATAGTCCTCCGTCTTTTTCATATGTTCATGAGGGAGCAGTGGGCGGTTCATGTCCTTCTTGAAGGCTTGAGAAGGGTCCTCATAAGGTTCATCGAGATGGGTGACCGACTCTCCAAAGGGATTAAAATAGATCCGCTTCTCTTTATACCCCAAGCTTGACACTTGATTACGCATATCGACGTTCACTTGGGCGGTGTGTAGAAAAGTCCTTTCGAGAATAATCGGGATCTCCGTATCCTTCGGAAGGTTAACTATGATGAAGTCCGTGAAGTAGACAAAGTTTCCGATTCGTATCGGGACTCCTTCCGCTATCCCCAATGGTTTAGTCATGTATCCATTCATCCCTCGATATTGGTAGTCCGTTGGCACAATCTTCTTGATCCCCATTTTCCTGCAAAAGCAAACAGGCATCATGTTAAGAGCAGCACCTGCATCTATCAAGCAAGACCTTCAAATTTAGAACAAAAAATAGGTAAACTGTAACTTCCCGGATCATGCTTGATAGAGGCAACGTAGGTGAGCTCGTCTTCCGCCACCTTCTCTTTCTCCTTCTCTTTACCCTTATCCTTCTTTGGTATCACAAACTCTGCATATCCACCTTGCTTTCTGTCTTCCTCCTCATCATTGCTTGAAGAAATGGGTCCTTTGAGTCCTAGATGTTCGAATGAATTTGTGAACCCCTCAGAATCATAGTCCGTGGCATAATCAGGTTCACTACCGCTGTCGCTTTCCACGTATTTTTTCGTGTAGATATCCGTCCACTTCTTCTTTGATGTTTCTCCGACCATCATGAGCATTGGCTTCGCGTTTTCTACCTTCGGGTTGACTTGGGTTTGCGTTGGCAGCTCCCCTTGAGTCCTTTCACTTAGTAATTGTGAGACACGACCAACCTGCACTTCCAAATTCTGGATAGTACTTTGATGGTTACGTAAATACGAATGATGCGGTAATTATCGTATATAAAAAGCGTAATAAGCTTTAATCTCTAATGCCTAGCCACCGTCTTACCACATATACAGGCAAGCGTACCTGATCGTGAGTAATATAGTGTAGGAATGTCCAGGTATCGTATCTACCACTAGGAACGGTCAAGTTATCGTAGACTAAAGTCTAAATCGGTTTAATTAATCTAAAAGGGGGGTTTTGTATGAAAAAGGTTTGAATACTGAAAAAGATAATTAACTACGAAAAACTAAGAAAGCGGTTAAAATAATTTAAGTTTATAATATTGTAAAAACAGCAGTACTTATCATGATAACGTGAATCCCCTATATGGATGACATGAAAAGGTCGAAGGTTTGGTTGTTTTGACTATTGTAGGAATTTAAGTCTGGGACACCCTAACATGTGCAATTTATGGCTATGAACTAGGATATGGTCCTCCTAATTCCAATCCTAAATTGTTTGGTCCACAATTCAGAATCGGTAAACCCTTCCCAATCAATATTGCAATGGCTCTTTTACTATCGGTCACTTATTGGTCAAAGTAACCCCTTAACATAACTCTATGGTCCAAGTCAGGCTAAGGTAGGTTGATTATCCTTTCGGAGTCTATCTATTTTTGGTCTAACAAATACACCCAACCAAGTGATTTCAAATTGCCACAACAACAATAATCAGAAAAGAACCATAAACGACATTCAATTAATCAAAAACAAACCAATAAACATTAATTGCAAAATATCATCCATAAGGTTCATCTATCATGACAAGCACTACTAATAGACTACTCACTCATAAAAACATAAACAAAAGTGGACATCGACATGATACCGACAGTACAACGATAGATGATCAGAGATCGACTTCCACAGCGTATCGGCACCTTTCGTACTCTCACTCTCGTTCCTCTGTATTCCCCTCGTGTATCGCACTTCAAAACTCATGTCCAGAACTGAAGGAGGAGGCTAATATTTAAAGAAAAACGACCAGGCACCATCTGGCGATCGCCAGACTGCCATCTTGGCGACGCCAAACACTTAAAATCAACCCTAATCTGCACTTCAGTCGAACTTGGCGGCGCCAGAATGAGAACTTCGCGATCGCCAAGTGTCTTCTGTGTTGACTTTGTGCATTTTTCACGTTTTCTCGCCTTTTCCGTACTTTTCCGTTCCACGGCCTCCAAATCCTTCACAATCAATAAAAAGCTCATTTAGTGCATGAAATGATCATAAACGGGTGAGAAATGGGGTAAAGTCATACGATTACGCGCAACCAAAACATGTATAATTTTGGTGTTATCAAAATCCCCACACTTAAGCTTTGATTGTCCTCAATCAAAAGACTGAAAAATAAGAAAGATAACTCCAAAATTATCTCCACCCAAGATCATCAAAGAGAACAAAGTATACTCACACAATCGAACACACAAACAAGACTCGTCAAGCAATCGGATACCAAGGCCAACCTTTTACCCTCACATAATATGAATAACAATATGAAGTGTATCTCTCGGGGGTAAAAGTGTATATAAAAGTGATCACACCAATACTCGACTAATTCCCGCATGCATAAGCTTGTCACCAAATCTAATCTCCACCACTGAGAAGTTGTCAACCGTCAAGAGGACTTTTAGGGTTGTAATGTTAGGCTAAGGGTTAAGGGTAGGTAAAGGATATATAAAAGTGACTAAGGGTTTTGCAACAAAAACTTGAAAACTTAATCAGTAATGATCCAAACAGTGAAACAATCTGACTTTCAAACAGTGAGACTTTTGGGATGAGTACTTTCTCTTCTTAGAATTGGCCTAAGCCTATGGCTTATTTGGGGCACAAATTCTTTTTCTCAATCTTTTCAGCTCTCATTTTTTTTTTTTTTTTTGTATTCTCGACTCTTTTGATATTTCTTTTCTTTTCTTTTTGAGTCTCAAATATTTTCTTTTTCTCCCTTTTTTTTTCAGAGCAGCAACTATGTTGCTTTTGGGCTCTTTTTAAATCTCAATCCCATACAAACTGTCAGATATGAAAAACTGGATCAAAACATCTCAAGATTCAAATTTAAGTCACGGCCAAAAGATAGATGAATAATTAGGCTCAAGGATAAAGTGTATAGTGGGTAATGAAATGAAAAGGCTAAGGCTCAAAATGGTTTCAAGGGGTAAAGTGTTAAAAGGTGAACACTTTTCAATTAAAGGCTAGGCAAATCAGATAACCTTATGATGAGGTTGTCTGACGAAGGCTAAAAGGGTTAGAAACGAAGGCCTCTATCAGTGCAATGGTGATAAATACTTCTCTTATGTGGTCTTGACAAGCATTCAAATGACAAGTTCTACCTTGGGTCAAAGTTGGTATTCCTCACAGAAATGAATAAATATAACAGTTAAGGCTCAATCTCTCAACGGAATTGGTGAGGCACTCATGGTAATCAGTATTCCAAGGTATCCTTTTACTCAATTGATCCTATTCAGTATTCTCCTATGCAAGAAACTCAGTCTCAAAAACAATCTCAGATTTCGAAAAAAATTGGTGTCAAATCTCAAAGCTTTCAAAAGTTTGAAAAACGATAATCCATAAGCAAAAAGTGAACCCATTTAAACAGATAAGTCTACATAACCCCCTCCCCACACTTAAAATTTGCAGTGTCCTCAATGCAACAATCAAAACAATTAAGGAGTAATTGGGAAAAAGAGAAACTTCCCGGGTTATGTGACGAAATCTGTTCTGATCTGAGAGTGGTGCATAAAATTCGTGCTCGATCATAGATCGCCAAATCTACCAACAAAAAGAAAAAGAAAAAGTAAAAACGAATAAATGAAAATAAACAAACCAAACTATTTAAAATCCAAAGCAAACCAACAGAAAAATAAAATTGTTCAATCACAACCACGCAGTTTAAAAAATAAAATTGTTTAGGACAACCAAATCGAATAACGGAGATAAAAGAGAGAGATCAATAAGGGCCACGAGGTTGGTTTTGCCAATCCTCGTACGTCGGGTAACCGGGCGGAGCATCCTCGGAGTATGGCCAATATGGAGATGGAGCATAAGCGGTATTCGGTTGAATACCGAAGTGGGAGGCCATCTGGTTCATAACCCCACTCTGCCAGTTGGCTTGGTGAAGAGCCTCCACGGTGTTGTACTCCATGTGCTATTGATGTCAGCCATAAGAAAGTGACATCTCCGAAAGTTGGTTACTCAAGTCTTGGTAACCCGAATAAGCAGTCCAATCCGCCGGTTGTTGACTTGCACTCGCCCCACTCGTTCCACCGGTCTCGTGCGTACTCCTCGGTGCTTGGCTAGGTTGACTTCTCGGTTGACTCCCATGCATTGTAGTCCCTTCCGGTCGCATGTTCAACTCTCGCCACGCCCATACCTCGGAGTTGATCCATGTCAATCAACCCCATCTCCCCGAGGTTCGTCATCGAAGCAATCGCGGCGTCGGTTAGGATACCGAAATGTTTGGCCAAGAGCGTCACGTACTGGCCACCAACGATGCGACTACCCTCGCGATAACCGCTCGCCTAAGCGAGTTGAGCGGCGATGAGATACGGAGCATTCGGATATTTATCATCCGTAGAGAGTTGCTCAAGAAGCCACAAATCCTGCACGGTTACTTTCTCCTCACTCGAAGAACGAGCGTTCACCGCTTGAATGAGCATGCGGTGTAGAAGTTATCCGTCGAAGCAATAAAGCCTTTCACCTTGAGGTTGCCATGATAATCACCATCACCCAAATCGCCCATGCCAAACGCGGATCAAAATCATCGGTCTCTTTGCGGTCGCCCACATGTACTCCTCAAATCCGGGAGTATCAACATCCAATTGGGTATATATCCCCAAAGCAAGAGCAAAATCAACCAAAGAAGAGATCTCCAAACACCACCAAGTCGAAAAGTCATACACGATTGATGAAATTCCCAAGAGCCTTGATCGCATCGAAACGAAACGTGGCCACAAACTCCACGATAAGCTCTCGGTATAGGTCTCGGCGATATCGAAAACTCGCTCCATGCATGGCATATGTAGTACTCATTGCCATCCTCGTCGTATGCGTGCTTTTCAAGAATCGCTTTGATGTCGTTCTCGACATGCATTGATCGAAGAAGATCCTAATCGACTCTTTTTGGCATGAGAATTGGCGGGGAGAAGTCAGTTAACAATGTCCCGATATTCCTCCTTCTTTCGAGCGTTCAACGTTGGGTCGTTTGTGAACGAGGTGAAAACATGACTTTCGTCCGGTGCATGGAAGTTAATTGCGGCGGCGGTCTTAGATGCGCGGGTCTTTTGTCTCTACACAATCAAAATACCATTGTCTTAGAAAGGTTTCAATCCAATAGGTGCAAGACAAGGTTATTCACTTTCAAAGTTCCAACGAGACAAAAACCTATACGACTAACAAGTTCAAGCATCACAATCATATATGCATAACAAAACAAGAACAATGCGGATGTGGAACATCCCACACTTGAACTTTTAGTTCAATCACAATTACAAGCCAATCTAGCTAGTACGAAAGAACGGGGGATTTTGGTTTTCTCAAAATCCCCACATTATCATTTAAACACAATTACTAGATTCAATCAAGTAGCATGCTAGAAACAAGATTTCAATCACAATGTAGGGCATGCATTCATCTATAAGCTCTAACAATCAATGGTGTATCAAGAAAAATTATCAATTCCATTCAAGCAAACAAGCACCATTGATACCCAAAACAAGATCTCCAATTACCAAATCGAGCAATCCTCACGAAATCAAAGTTAGGAAACGTACCTTATACATGATGAAAGATGAAATTGAAGCTCAAGAAGGACGAATTTCGCAAGAACGTGAGAGGGTTTGGCGGCGCCTTAGAGGAATTAGGTTTGTGTGTTTGTGAAAAGTGGGAAAAAGAAGGTTCATCTATCATGACAAGCACTACTAATAGACTACTCACTCATATTGAAAATAAAAACATAAACAAAAGTGGACATCGACATGATACCGACAGTACAACGATAGATGATCAGAGATCGACTTCCACAGCGTATCGGCACCTTTCGTACTCTCACTCTCGTTCCTCTGTATTCCCTCGTGTATCGCACTTCAAAACTCATGTCCAGAACTGAAGGAGGAGCTGATATTTAAAGAAAAACGACCAGGCACCATCTGGCGATCGCCTGCAGACTGCCATCTTGGCGACGCCAAACACTTAAAATCAACCCTAATCTGCACTTCAGTCGAACTTGGCGGCGCCAGAATGAGAACTTCGCGATCGCCAAGTGTCTTCTGTGTTGACTTTGTGCATTTTTCACATTTTCTTGCCTTTTTCCGTACTTTTCCGTTCCACGGCCTCCAAATCCTTCACAATCAATAAAAAGCTCATTTAGTGCATGAAATGATCATAAACGGGTGAGAAATGGGGTAAAGTCATACGATTACGCGCAACCAAAACATGTATAATTTTGGTGTTATCAACGAACTTACCTCATCATTGATCTTCTTTTGCGCATCCATGAATTGGATGAGTTGGTCCTCGTTAGAAACGCGCGGCTCTCCATCCGTTATTTGGTTTTGTTGGTTTGGTGCAAAGAATCCGGGAGGTCTCGGGATGAAGTTACGATTATTGTTCCATCTCCCTTGATAATCGCCTCGGTTGAGGTAGTGTACCTCCTCGGTTGTCATCATTGGACGATTCGGGCAATCTTTCGTTAAGTGTGGTCCCTTGCATTCCTCGCATCCAACCTGCAAAGCATGAACAGATTTAATTAGTTCCTCAATTTTACGTTCAAACTTTACCTGTTGGTTTTTCATTGCGGCTAGCTCATGGGATGGGTCGAAGTTGGTTGAGATCTTTCCGGCCATTCTCGGGATTTGCAAGTGCTTGTCCGTCCTCCAATCTATATTGTGAATCAACATGTCCTCGAGAAGATTATACCCTTCCGTGGGTGTTTTGTACTTGAATACACCTCCGGCAGATGAATCTAATGTAGCTCGTGAAGAATAACCAAGCCCACTATAGAAAGTTTGGACTTGCTCACTCTTACTCAGTCCGTGACTCGGGCACGAATTTAGAAGGTGTTTGAAACGCTCCCATGCTTCGGATATTGTCTCCCCATCATCTTGCCGAAAGGATCGGATCTCGGCTCGTAACTTATCAATTTTGGATGGTGGAAAAAATCGGGAAAGGAACTTTGAGCGAAGTCTTTCCCAAGTGGTGATCGAACTTGGTTCCAACGATCGTAACCAAGCTTTGGCTTCTCCGGTGAGTGTAAGAGGAAAAACTCGAAGGCGAATCGCATCATCTCGGCCTTCCTCAGTTTTGAATAGATCACATATGTCCACAAAATTCTCCATGTGTACGATAGGATTGCTATCGTTTTTCCCGTCGAATGTAAGGTCCTTGATCATGTGAAGGAGCTTCCCCGGGATCTCCTTATTTAGGTCCGGCTTCGTGATCGGATTGGTGGGTACGGTCGGAGCGGTTCTCCGGGCGGTTCTCGGGCGAACTTTATTGGCTTTTGACTTCTTTTTGTTTCTTTTGCTGAACTCTCTCTCCGGTTCCTCAAACAGCTCTAACAGTTCCGTCGTGACTGAAACCACAACAAACGGTTACGGGCAACTTGCGGGAAACAAAGAGATAAACAAATAATTATCTAAAACTAGAAAGCGAAAAAACTTGCAAGGGAAAGAATCCCTCACAAAGATCGATTAACAAAACCAATAAAGACTAAAAGTCTAACAACTACCGTTCCCCGGCAACGGTGCCAAAAACTTGATGCGGTAATTATTGTATATAAAAAGCGAAACAAGTTTTAACCTCTAAAGCCTAGCCACTGTTTACCACATTCACAGGCAAGCGTACCTGATCGTGAGTAATATAGTGTAGGAAAGTCCAGGTATCGTATCTACCACTGGGAACGGTCAAGTTATGTAGACTATTAATCTTAGCTAGTTTAATTAACCTAAAGCTATGGGGGGTTTTATGAAAAAGGTTTGATTAATTAAAAGACAACTAAATTAACTAATTAACTATGAAAGCAATAAAAGATGATTTAAAAATATATGAATGAAAATAGTAGTACTTATCATGGTATAACGACTCCCCAAGTGGATAATTTAAACTGGCCAAAGGTTTGGTTGTTTTGGTTATTGTAAGAATTTAAGTCTAGGACACCCTAACATGTGACTATTATGGTTATCAACTAGGTTGGTCTTCCTAGTCCCAATACATAGACTATTTGTCAGGCAATCTAGTATCAGCTACCCAATTCTATCTCTATTGCACGGTATTCTAATATCTGGCTGCTCTCGGTCCGAGCTAACCACCTAACACAACTCTCTGGGTTCCGAAGGGAAGGTCAAGAAAGGTTGATTAACCTATCGGAGTCTATCTATCTTGGTCAAACAGATACACCCAACCAACGAATTCAAATAACGATACAATACGAATCAAATCGGAACCATAACATACATTCAATAAACCAAAGACAAACCAATAAACATTAAATCACAAAATCATCATCCACAAGGTTCGTTCATCTACCACAATAAATACCACTAAAGAAAACTACTCACTAGACATCATAGAACCTGTTGGATGCAAAATCGGATTGTATCCGAGATTAGGGGTGTGCAGAAATCAACCGATCCAATTACAACCTACCGATCCAATACAAACCGACCGACAATGATTGGATATCCAATTGTACTTGGATCAGATCGGATGGAAAATTTTGACATCCAATTGGATCGGATCGGTTCTTGGATGGTAGTCTAGAACCGACCAAAACCGACCGATCCAATCCAATTTACCATCCAATCTCAATCGACCGGACCCATCCAATCATCATCCAATGTACCCTATTACCATTATTGCATTGTATATTTTAACTTTTTAGCATTACTTAATAGTTATTGAATGGATGGAACTAAACATTATGTCATTGTTTAAAATATTGGATTATTATATGAATTATTGTGAAATGGATTAAAAACATTTGATGGATGATTGGATGGATTTGACTAGATCATCCATCAGATGTCGGATAGATCTGATCCGATCCAATGGATATCCGATAAGAAAATCCAGTGGATGGAACCGAACCGATCCAATCATCCATTGGATTGGGAAAATCCAACATCCAATGGATGATTGGATCGGTTCGGATGGAGAAATCCAACATCCAATGGATGATTGGATCGGATTGGATCCCCTCAAATTCATTGGATGTCATCCAATGCACACCCCTATCCGAGATCACAAGTTGGTGATCAAAGTGAAGACAAAGGCAAAGTCAAAGTCGTCAAAGAAGTCAAAGCTTGCTTTATTGTTTTAGTTCTTTATAGTTACTTTGTAATAGTTTGTAATAATTAGGGTAGATTGTGTAATTGTTCAATAGTGTAAGGGTTTAGTTGTTTGGGTATAAATACCCAAAGTGAGTTAGTTTGGTTGTGAGAACATGCATGTACGTATCATTGTGTTAGTTTACCCTCGGGTCTAGTTTTGGAACTAGAGAATTGTTATTATGTTCCAAAGATGATTAAGAATGTTATGTCTTTTGATTTATTGGTAGACCAAGGTTTTTATTATAAATATGATTATAAAATGCTTTCAGTCTTTAAAAATAATATTTTCTATTTTAAAGCTACACCTGTGAATGGTTTATATACAGTAAATCTGCAAGATGATAATAGAGAAATCTATCATATAAGTAAACGATCCAAAGACATTAAGGATCAGACTTACCTCTGGCATTGTCGTCTAGGCCACATAAACAAGAAACGCATTGAACTACTCCTAAAAGGAGGTTTTCTAGGAACTTTTGATTTTAAACCTTTTGATAACTGCGAATCCTGTTTATCTGGCAAGATGACAAAGCAACCTTTCAACAAGGATAATGAAAGGGCCACTGACTTGTTAGAAATAATTCACACAGATATGTGTGGACCATTTAGTCATGAGGCAAGAGGAGGATACCGGTACTTCATTACCTTTACTGACGATTTTAGTAGATATGGTTATGTCTACCTAATGAGACATAAATCTAAGAGCTTTGAGAAATTCAGAGAATATCATAATGAAGTACATAATCAACTTGACAGAAAGATCAAGTTTTTACGGTCGGATCGCGGAGGCGAATATCTTAGTCAAGAGTTTGGTAGTCATCTGATGGAATGTGGGATTGTGTCACAACTCACACCTCCGTATACACCTCAGATGAATGGTGTGTCAGAAATAAGGAATCGTACATTGCTAGACATAGTACGATCGATGATGTGTCACTCTACACTACCAGTATCATTCTGGGGACACGCGCTCAAAATAGCAACACATATACTAAACAGAGCGCCAACCAAGTCGGTAGAAAAGACACCGTACGAGTTATGGAAGGGTAAGAAACCCAAAATGTCTTTTCTGAAAATTTGGGGTTGTGAGGTTTACGTCAAACGACCTACCTCAGAAAAACTCAAACCCAAATCAGATAATGTTTTTTCGTGGGGTATCCCAAGTCCACCGTGGGATATTACTTCTACAACCCTGACGAGAACAAAGTTTTTGTGGCTCAAAGGGAAAATTTCTGGAAGAAAAGTTTCTCAGTTTCGGGAACACCAGAAAGGATGTAGATCTATAGATAGTAGACGAAAATGACACTACACCGACTGTTGCGCCAAAAATTCAACATGAAAATGTTGAATCTCAATCAGAGCCGATTGAGGAAGTGCAAACACAGGACCTTCGCAGATCCACTAGGGTAAGACAAGAACCAGATAGGTATCTTGGATTTCTAGTCTCTCAGGACGGTGGAGACTTGATATGATCCATCGTGGCTGGTATTCAAGTGCATGGGAAAAGAAGAATTTGGGTCAACCACGAAAATAAAGAGAGTTAATATCTTGAAGACTGCCATATTTGGAGCCACTCACGAAGAAGCATTTTGCGGGTCATTAGTTTGATAGCCAAACAAGCTCTACTTTTTAGTTTAGTGATATTTTAGCCTAATTAGAATAATTAAAATTGCAATTTCGTTTTTTAGGCATAAATAAATTATTAGATGGTCACAAGTCACATAAGTTTTATGAATCAAGATAACTATGATGTCTAGGTTCATGAATTTATGTTGATTGAGAATTTAAGTCTAGAATTAACTTTGAGTCTCTTTATTTATCTTTTGTACCTATAAATAAGTTGCCTTTGTAATCATTTAAAAAAACAAGAATTGAGAATAAGAAGTGTATCCACTTTGTTTAGAGTTTTAAACTCTTTATCAAATCTAGAACTTATCAAGCATAATGTAGCTTGTGGCGTTCGACACTTATCAGTCAACTTGGTGGGTTGATTGTGGCGTGCTCCTATACCAAGGTTCTTGCCTGATCTATTGGCAATGGGTCGCGGTTTCCACCATGACTATCCTAGCAACCATTAGAACGTTCAGACAATACGTGTTCAAACCCGTACTTGTCGGGTGAGATCACATCATTTGGTATCAGAGCCACTTCTTTTGGTTGCATATCTTTTAATTTTATTTATTTTCTTCAGTTTTTATTCTCGATTTCTTGGGGTTTAGAATCACATATTTGTAAGGGGATTTTGTCACAAGTTGGCAAGGTTCTTATTAGTGACTACTAAATTCTAAGCAATCAACCTCTCATCTACTGTTCTTTTTCTTTGGTTTCTCTAAATCAAAATTCAAGTATTAATAGTGGGTCATATCACAAGTTGATGTGGTTCCTATTATTGGCTTTTGATTATGTGAGAAATTCAAAAAGTTTATTTTTTTACCTTCGCTTTATATCGTGGAAAAAAGAAAAAAAAAGAGAAAAAGAGAAAAAAAAGATCATTAAAAAAAGAGTAGAAAAGAATCTGATTTCTTTGCTTTCAAGAGGAAGATTCGGGACAAATCTTTTTAAGAGAGAGGGAATGATATGATCCATCGTGGCTGGTATTCAAGTGCATGGGAAAAGAAGAATTTGGGTCAACCACGAAAATAAAGAGAGTTAATATCTTGAAGACTGCCATATTTGGAGCCACTCACGAAGAAGCATTTTACGGGTCATTAGTTTGATAGCCAAACAAGCTCTGCTTTTTAGTTTAGTGATATTTTTGCCTAATTAGAATAACTAAAATTGCAATTTCCTTTTTTAGGCATAAATAAATTATTAGAAGGTCAAAAGTCACATAAGTTTTATGAATCAAGATAACTATGATGTCTAGGTTCATGAATTTATGTTGATTGAGAATTTAAGTCTAGAATTAACTTTGAGTCTCTTTATTTATCTTTTGTACCTATAAATAAGTTGCCTTTGTAATCATTTAAAGAAAACAAGAATTGAGAATAAGAAGTGTATCCACTTTTTTAGAGTTTTAAACTCTTTATCAAATCTAGAACTTATCAAGCGATAATGTAGCTTGTGGCGTTCGACACTTATCAGTCAACTTGGTGGATTCATTGTGGCGTGCTCCTATACCAAGTTTCTTGCCTGATTTATAGGCAATGGGTCGCGGTTTCCACCATGACTATCCTAGCAACCATTAGAACGATCAGGCAACACGTGTTCAAACCCGTACTTGTCGGGTGAGATCACATCAAGACTTGAATGAACCGACATCCTATGGAGAAGCTGTGTCAGGCAGTGAGTCTGAACAATGGCAGGAAGCCATGGAGGCAGAGATGTAGTTCATGTACGACAACCAAGTATGGGAGCTGACTGATTTACCCCAGCACTGTAGGGCTGTTGGACGTAAATGGGTTTTCAAGAAGAAAACTGACATGGACGGGAATGTGCACACTTTTAATGCTAGACTAGTCGCAAAAGGATTCACACAAACTCATGGTATCGACTATGATGAAACTTTTTCGCCAGTAGCCATGTTAAAGTCAATTAGGATTCTTATGGACATTTCAGCGTACTTTAATTACGAGATTTGGCAGATGGGCGTCAAGACAGCCTTTCTCAACGGAAAGTTAACAGAAGACGTCTATATGCAACAACCGAAAGGTTTTGTAGATCCTAAGAATCCTAATAAAGTGTGTAAACTGCAAAAGTCCATTTATGGGTTAAAACAAGTGTCTCGAAGCTGGAACTTACATTTTGATGAGCGTATCAAAGAATTTGGTTTCGCGAAAAGTGAGTTCGAGCCGTGTGTTTACACTAAGTTCAATGGGAGCATAGTAACCTTCTTGGTCTTATATGTAGATGATATTCTACTAATAGGAAACGATGTACAACCTTATAGAGTGTAAAGAATTGGTTAAGCAAATGTTTCCAGATGAAAGACCTTGGAGAAGCCGCTTATATACTTGGCATAAAGATCTACGGAAATAGATCTAAGCGGCTTATCGGACTTAGTCAGAGTACATACATTGACAAAATCCTGAAGAAATTCAGGATGGATGAATCCAAGAAAGGATTTATCCCAATGCAGCATGGCATAGTGTTAAGTAAAACACAATGTCCTGTTTCTAGTCAAGATCAGGACAAAATGAAATCATTTTCATATGCTTCAGCAATTGGATCGATTATGTATGCCATGTTATGTACTAGGCCCGATGTTGCTTACTCAGTAAGCGTTACGAGCGTATATCAATAGAATCCAGGTGAACCTCATTGGGTAGCTGTCAAGAACATTCTCAAGTACCTGAGAAGAACAAAAGACATGTTCTTGGTCTTTGGAGGATCTGAGATGAAATTAGTGTCACCGGATATTCTGATGCTAGTTTCCAGACCGACAGAGATTATTTTAGATCACAGTCAGGGTACGTGTTCACCCTAAACGGAGGCGCGATCTCATGGAAGAGCTCGAAGCAGGACACAATTGCAGATTCAACTATAGAAGCAGAGTACATTGCAGCATCTGATGCAGCAAAAGAAGCTGTCTGGCTGAGGAATTTTATCTCGGATCTTAGAGTGGTTGCTAGTATCTCTAGACCGATTGATATATTCTGTGACAACTCTGGAGCCGTGGCGCAAGCAAAGGAACCCAGAGAGCATCACAAGTCAAGACATGTGCTTAGAAAGTATCACCTCATCCGAGAGATCATTGGAAGAGGAGACGTAAGAATATGCAAGATTCCGACGGACGACAATGTCGCAGATCCGCTGACAAAGCCGCTAGCGAGGGTGAAGCATGAGGCTCATGCAAGTTCCATTGGGATGCAGTACCTGGACACCAGTAGCTAGTTTTAGTTTATTAATTATTATTATAGTTTAATTTTAAACAATAAATCATGTAAAGTTTTATTTCACTGTGTGATAGAAAATAATGGAGGTTTTTAAATTCATGATTGTTTCAAAATTAACTATTTTTCGCATACTTAATGTATCCATGATTTATGCAAAGTTTTTTGCAAGAAATCTAAATTTTCGTAGGTACTTATTGAAATGGGAATTTCAATTGGGAGTTTGATGCTATTATAAATGTTTGATGATTTATTCAAAGTAAAGAATAAAAGCACAAGTGATATGACCAAACATTTATAGATACTCATCAGAGTGTTTGAGTATTGGAAGTGACCAGTTTCAAGTCTGCTTCATGGAGACCCAGTCATAAGCCTCGACTTGATGATAGGTTGTCCTTAGACCTGAGATATTTGGTTGGGAACATGAGGGCTACTGTACTCTTAGCGCGTTCTAACGCTGCACCGTAACAGGGCGGCCATACGGAACGTGACTAGATGCAGCGGAAGCCGTGGATCCAAATGCAAATAGTCAAGAAGGGATTTGCACTCTTTTTCAAAAGAGAGATATTTCCGGGCCCCTTGACGATTAAGATTGGCAGAAAACGTGTGGCCATGCTCGGATAGAATAACAGGTGTTATTCAGAAATATCCGTTACTGTAGGCAATCAAAATCAGAGTCAAGAAATACTTGAATTCGAGAAATGAATCCTCCACTCCATGCCTCAAATTCACTTTGGAAATATCGTGTGCAAAAGGAATGAACCTGTGTACAAATTCAAGTATGAGTTGTATCCTTGGATATAAGAGATCTTATTGTTAGTAATTATGTGCAGAAGTTGGCAAACCAGTGATTACACATCCAACGTTACTAGACACTCGAGGGTCACACCTGTGAGGACCTGTAAACCGAATAAATAAGATAGTCCCAATTTGGAGAGATTAAGGTTTATAATAGTTAATTATAAATCAGTTGGGCATTTTCCGTACTAAATCCCAAAGTTAAAGGTTTGTTAGTAATTATATGTTTATTAGATAATAAATATATAAGTTTATTAATTATTGAATTATATATTTATTAGGTAAATAATTATATAATAGGATAATAATTAATAATACAAATAATTATCTAGTTATTTTTCTTTAAGGAAAAGAAAAGAATATTTGCCAAAGATAATTATGAAACTAATTATAGAAACTGGGTTGTATGGAAATTCCTCCATATAAAATAAGCCTATGGCTTATCAGTTTTCATAATTCATTCCACCAAGAAAAACAAACCAGAAAATTCTCTCCTCCCTCCTCTTTTGAAACCGGCGCCGATCCAAGAGCAAACCAGTTCGGTTTTTGGTTCTTTGATTAATTCTTAGCTGTTTTTCATCGTATCGGGGACTCACTCCTGCTAGAGGGATCTTCGTTTGGTCGATCACGGGTGGATCTAACTCGAGCATTCCAGGTAACACTCTAACAAATTTATTACTATTATAATTGAAACGAAAAGATCTGTGGATATTTGGGTTTTATATCCAAATCGCTTCCGCACGTATCAAACCAGTTAGGTTTGATTCGATAAACTTATTGATCAGTTTGATCACAAAGTTTTGTCGTGTATCTCATCCAGTTAGGATTGAAATCCACAGTTTTCTTCGTGTCAGTTTGATACGAGGAACGCATAAAAACCCAACAGTGGTATCAGAGCCACAGGTTTATTCGTTTTATTCTTTTTAACTGTTTAAAGATCCGTTAAAAATTGTTTCTTGCGAATAAAGTTTTATTGATAATCGTTTCGTATAAAAATTCAATTTTAATCAGTTTGGGAAAAAATTTGATTTTTATCAGTTTAAAATCTTTTTCAGTTCCGTATAAAGATTTAATGATTATCTATTATAACTTTTCAGTTTTATCGTTTTATGTTTATCGTCGAAAAAGCTATCGCGGAAAAACCCCACGGGGTAGTGGGGATCGGTGGCGGAACTGCGGCAGATAGCCGACCGAACCACCCACCGATCGCCGACCGAGACTACAGGCGGCGGTACGGCGGCAACAGCCGACCGGACCGCCAGATGGTGGCCGAACCACCACCAGGCCGTGGCCTAGATCGCACTCGGCCGTGGCTCGATTCGCCACTCGGCCGTGGCCTGACTCGCCATTAGACCATGGCTTGATCAGCCATCAGACCTTGGCCCGATCAGAATTTAAGCCGTGGCTTGAGTCGCCACTAGACCGTGGCCTAATCAGAGTTCAAGCCGTGGCCCGATCAGAGTTCAAGTCGTGGCCTGATCAGAATTCAAGCCGTGGCTTGAGTCGACACTAGGCCGTGGCCTGATCAGAGTTCAAGGCATGGTCCACCAGCTTGGTTGGCCATGGTCTATACCCAAATCAAGCCATGGCCCGATCCCTTGATGCACCAAGGCGGCGCTCGCCCGAACCATCAGTCAGTGGTGGGCTGAGAGGAGTGCGACCACCAGCGGCCGCCACGACGGCGATGGTCAGTGATGGCACCGGCGGTCGATCGCCACCAGGCGGTGGTGATCGACGGCGATGTGAGCGGCGATAATATCCCGGTTGATCGTAGGTAGCGGTTGGTTTCAAGCGTTTCTCAAATTTTTTTTCTTTCGGGGCCCAGACTTATCAATTTGGTAATGGCGCGAAACCATGGTATTTTGGACCAAGTTTATGGCCCAAAAGGGTTTATTGGGTTTTAAGCTTTTTGACCCAAATTAATTTTATTTAGATAATATATTTATATATATATATAGAGGAAAGTTCAAATGTGAACCACTTTTTGATTGTGAACGTGAGGACAACCGAGAGCGCGACACGTGGCGGATGACTAGGCGCCACGTCGGCTTTGAGTGTGGTCCCCTCCTTTAATTCAATGCCCTCCCCATGAATCGCGCCAAGTCATCCGCCGTGGACATGACGTGGCGCTTAGTCATCCGCCACGTGTCGTGCTCTCGGTTGTCCTCACGTTCACAATCAAAAAGTGGTTCACATTTGAACCCACCCCTATATATATATATATATATATATATAAATCAGTTACATTATATTATAAAATTATGTTTAAGGGATTTTTTGTTAATAATTATCCCGAGTAAAATTGTGTTTTATCAAACCATTTATTTGACCCGTTTGGTCAAATAAGTCTAGTATCATGTTTTTGACCAGTTGGTCAAACCACGACACAGTTTACGGTCCAATGTTTATTTTTCCGACCAGTTTGTTCGAGGACCGGGTTTTGATATAACTTTTAGATAAAAAGCAAATATTTTAGAAAATCGGTTTTGCTTTATAAATAGATTTATTGATTATAAATCTTAGTATTTTTATAATTCAAGTAAAAACCGTTTTCAGTTTAAAATATTAGTTTCGGTTTATAAACAGTTTGTTTTATAAACCAAGTTTTGCGATAAACGGAACAAGATAATTTTTAACGGATCTAGGATTTCTTTATCGCTTTATTATATTGTTTAATATATATAAATGCGTGGTTGCTTGAGTATATATGTGCTTTCGTATATATCTATTATAGGGCTTGCCAACTTAGACCTTTTGGATTAAATTTGGGGAGGCCTGCGTGCCATTTACAACCCCTTTGTAATAATGACCATAGGATAGTTATTTTTCCTTTTTTTTGGAGTTCCATCGAGAATGCCGAAGGCCAGTGGGAGCTACGCAAGAAAAACCCAAATTTTCTTTTCTAGAGTACTAACGAAGATACCGGGGAGCCAGTGGGAGCTACGCGAGGTGTTAGAAATCCTTTAGAAAAATAGGTCATTATTGGTCCTTAGGAATAAAAGTTGGCAAACCTATAATTAGTTAGCTTTAAACTGCGTGGTTGTTATAATTATCTGTGTGTTTATAATTATTAACTGCGTGGTTGAATTTTAATCGTGATAGTATGTTTATCAAATATGTTTTAAAAATAGGAGAGAGTTTTTTAAAACTAGATTAACTCACGAGATCAAGTAGGTTTTAAAAATCAAAGTCACCAGCTTTTTCCAAAACCTTTTACGGTAGATTTTGTTTTGAAACCTATAAAATTGTAAATAGATTGTTTAAAGGCAAGTTGATAAAACAGTTAGTTTTGGTCAACTAGCATGCTATCAAAACAGCTAGTTTTGATTAGCAAGTATGCTTTTAACAGTTAGTTTTAATTAGCAAGAGCCTTTTAAAACAACTAGTTTTAAAACAGCGTATGTTTGAAACAGTTAGTTTAAACATCAGTTTCTTTTCTGTTTAAACAATCAGTTTTTCCAAAAGTTACAATTTTCCAAATAACTGGACATTAAAAGGTTTTTCAAAAATTATTAAAACCCCGATAAATCATAGATCAGTAGTGCAACCCATCTAGGGGCACCTCAGGCGTAAGGTACGCGGACGTTCTAAGAAGAACACACCTTGAGCATCCGCCTTCAAACCCCAAGCTAGAGGGGATACTACGACTCTGCGAATTATCTTCGTGTTGTATCGGCCAGAGTAAAAGTGTCCAAGTCCCAAAATGGTGAGATCTGTTTTGGTTCTCATATGTTTACCGGGTGGTACCGGGCCAAAAAGCACTTAGAGGGACTGAAACATGTACGGATAATTATCGTTGTCCCGAAAAGATCTAAGAGTCATGTCAGTTAGATGTGATTGGTAAAAGTCCTTACCTACCGAAATAAATACGACCTGGTGGAGCAAGAACATTACGCACATCAGGGCGTATGAAATAAGGATCCTAGTCCAATAAATTGATCATTTAAGGGTTTATTGATATTTATTGGAAATAGTCTATTCACAGTTACTAAAACCAAAGTTTTTAAATGTGTAGATTGCAAACACAGTATCCAACACTAATAATCTTTCTCTTCTCGAAAAGGACAAACTTACTAAGTCTAATTTTATCTCGTCTGGGAGCGCAATCTGATGATTGTACTCAGGCACGAGAGAAAGTGGTATGTCCTAGAAAAATCTCTAGGCGAAGGCCCCTCCAGCAAATGATGTTGTCACTGTCAGGAACAACATTCCGATGATTTGCTGGACGTAGGCCGTCTTATGCTTGCGACTATGAGCCTAGATTTTCTCACGGGGCCCATAAACACTAATGCCTATGACATGATTCGCCAGTTGACGGACATGTTTCAGACGCAAGCACGCACAGAGCGTTATGATGCCAGTAGAGCACTAAACTCGTGCAAGATGGCCAAAGGGACCTCAGCTAGTGATCATGAAAATAAAAAGGCACACTGATCACCTAGAGAGGCTCGGTCGCCCAGTTTTGTTGCAGTTAGCAACGAATACGATACTCAACTCACTATTGAAAACCATTGAGTTGAGTATGGGGACCAAGACCAAATATGTGTTTATGGTCAAGAATGGTGAAGTAAGGAAGAAGCGTGGGCATGGGAACACCAGTAAGGGAAAAGGCCAAGTTTTGGCTACCCTGAGTGCACCCAGGGTTAATAATAATGGCAAAGGCAAGAGCAAGGGCAAGAAAGTTAAGTCCAACAGAGTAATGACCAAGATTCAATACTTCAAGTGCCATGAAGTCGGTTATTGGAGACATAACTGCCCGAATCATTACAAAGCAGGTATAAACACCTCAGGTATTCATGAATGCTTCAGTTTATCACTTTCGCTTGTTAGTTTACGAGTGTGTTGACACCTAGGAGCAAAAGTTTAGTTGCAGGTGGTCATTAAAAGTGAAGTGCCCAGATTGCAAGGATCAGCATGCAAGTAGATATTATCAAAGACAATTTTAAACTTTCATGATTTAAAACAATCTTGTTTTTCCAAAATTTGGATTTTTGGATATTTGTTCATTGGTTTTAAAATTTAAAATTATTGTCTTTATTTAAATATTTTTATGCATGGTATTTTGAATCTGATTAAGTCAATTTTGACTTGATTCAAAATTAGATCCTAGATGTTGCCTATTACACTAACAGTATTACTTCAATCAAAATAATTTGAAGTAATGTATATGAAAACTGTCAAAAACATACGAAGTACTATAATTATAGGAATGTGTTTTTGAATAAAACATTTATGAGTAAAAGATTATGAAAAGTATTTTATGATCAAAATTTATTACTCATATGTTTTAAGAAGAATTTAGGATATTATCTCAGATATCGTTGATAATATCAGTATTTATAAAACTCCAAGTTTCGAAATTAGGATTTAATATGATCCAGTTAAGTTTTATAAATATTAAAATTCTCGTATTCATTACTTGAAATAGAATTGACTAAGTAATCAAGTTTTGACTAAGTCAATAGTTAATTTTAAGTAATAGTTGGTTTTCATATAGGTTAGTGGGAGCCCAGTTTATTCTCTATCTAGTATATGATAAAGAATAAAAAATAAAATTATTGATTTAGTATATCTCGGAATTCATGATCCAGGTAGGATGTAAAGATATACGATCTACCTTTTAGCCAAAAAAGGTAGAATAAAAGTTTCAAAGACTTTGAAACAAAATAAAGTCACATTGACTTTAAGAAAAATCAATAATTAAAATGTGTTGGAATAATTAGTTAAAGATATTAATTATCTTTTGAAAGTGTCGCAAACACTAGAATAAATTTCCTGGAATTTGCCAGTTTGGTAAATGGAAATTTTATCTGATTTCAGGTAGAAATCATTTATCTACACAAGCAACTAAGGGAAGTTGCAGTTTAAACTTTACATAGTCAGTGAAACTAGGAGTTATTCCAGTATCTCCAAGTTCAGGGAATATGGTAAAGTAAAGTCTAATCTCTGTTTAAAAACGTTTGCAAAACAAAGATTAGCATAATCAAGTAGATTGTATCAGATGATACAAACTTGTATTGTTTTGGTTGTTACTTTGATTAATATGGTAAACATTAATCAAAGGGTTTAAACTGAAGTTAGGTGATACTTCGTTTAAATCAGTTTTTAGTAAACGTTGAATAGACACCGTAAAAGTAATTAAGAAATGCTATTAATTTTGTTATTATTACAGAGTGTAATTACAAAATTAGTTTCTTTATCACTTTTATATTTTGCATGTTTTATAATCCAGGAATGGGACTAGTTTCCAGTCTTTCATTCGAAATTTGTCCGTGACAACTTATCGTGGTGGGAACCCGATAGGGCTTTAAAGTCATTGTGAGTTTTTGGGTAGTTATGATCAGTCGTTGAATAACAGCTACAAGTGATGTAGACCAAAAACTGCACAGATATTCGATAGAGTAGCGAATATCGGACGTGATCCGCGGTTGAGACTACTTCTTGGATTTTGTCATAAGTAGAATCTCACAGTGGTTGTCCCTATCACCTGAGGTATCCGGTTTGATATCATGAGGACTGTTGGATACTTAGTGCGTTCAACCGCTACGCCGTAACAGGGTGGCTATAAAGGGCGTGACTAGATTCAGCGGAAGCCGTGGTGTTAAATGCAGATATGCAAGATGGGATTTGCACCTCTTCTCCGAAGAGAGATATTTCTGGGCCCCTTGACTGACTGAATATACTGATGAAGTGCATGGTCATGCCCAAACGAACTGATAAGTTCTTTGTCGTTTACCTATCAGTAGAGGTCGGATAGTCGAGAAACATAATCATGAGTATTTAGAGTTGACTTAATCCATGCTCATACTCATAGATGAAATATCGTGTTGCAAAGGGAAAAGCCAAGATATACCCAATTTATGAACAGTTGTTTCATTAATATGGAAATTTTAAATCACCTATCTGGGTATAAGAGTTCTTGTAACCTGGTTAGCCTAAGCGCTTGTCTAGGGGCCTCCTTAGGTCCGTGTGATCAAGACGGTATTGCCAACTTGCACAAGTGGGAGTCTGTTAGTAATTATGTGCAGAAGTTGGCAAACCAGTGATTACACATCCAACGTTACTAGACACTCGAGGGTCACACCTGTGAGGACCTGTAAACCGAATAAATAAGATAGTCCCAATTTGGAGAGATTAAGGTTTATAATAGTTAATTATAAATCAGTTGGGCATTTTCCGTACTAAATCCCAAAGTTAAAGGTTTGTTAGTAATTATATGTTTATTAGATAAATAAATATATAAGTTTATTAATTATTGAATTATATATTTATTAGGTAAATAAATATATAATAGGATAATAATTAATAATACAAATAATTATCTAGTTATTTTTCTTTAAGGAAAAGAAAAGAATATTTGCCAAAGATAATTATGAAACTAATTATGGAAACTGAGTTGTATGGAAATTTCTCCATATAAAATAAGCCTATGGCTTATCAGTTTTCATAATTCATTCCACCAAGAAAAACAAACCAGAAAATTCTCTCCTCTCTCCTCCTTTGAAACCGGCGCCGATCCAAGAGCAAAACCAGTTCGGTTTTTGGTTCTTTGATTAATCCTTAGCTGTTTTTCATCGTATCGGGGACTCACTCCTGCTAGAGGGATCTTCGTTTGGTCGATCACGTGTGGATCTAACTCGAGCATTCCAGGTAACACTCTAACAAATTTATTACTATTATAATTGAAACGAAAAGATCTGTGGATATTTGGGTTTTATATCCAAATCGCTTCCGCACGTATCAAACCAGTTAGGTTTGATTCGATAAACTTATTGATCAGTTTGATCACAAAGTTTTGTCGTGTATCTCATCCAGTTAGGATTGAAATCCACAGTTTTCTTCGTGTTAGTTTGATACGAGGAATGCATAAAAACCCAACACTTATAACCTAGTTAACCTAAGTGTCTGGCTAGGGACCTCCTTAGGCTAATGGTAACAGTACAGTTATGTGTCTGGCACAAGTGGGAGTCTGTTAGGATTATGTGCAAGATAGTAACTGGATTACCGTATCCAATATTATAAGACACTAGTGGGTCACACCGCTGCACACCCAATTAGAGACCAATTGGATTTTACCAGTTCGATGGAATAATTAATAAATTAATTATTGAGAGAAATAAATAATAAATGGTGATTTATTATTTATAGATTAATAAAATATCAGTTGGTATTTTATTAAAGATTAATAGTAAATTAATCAAAGGGTTTATATTTAATTAATAGATTAATTAAATATAAGAGTTTGAGTCTAATTAAAATAGGCCTAATGGGCTTTTTAATTAGATGGGTTTTTTCTAAATGGGTATTACCATATTTAAGTATATAAATATGGTAAAAACCCTTACAGATCATTCATTCCATTCATTCAACTGGAAAACCAGAGAAAAACCCTAACCCTCTAGTCTCTCTCTCTCCATCGATTTTCGAGGAGTCCCGGGCGGTCTAGCAGCCGATCTCACGGTGGTGTCAGTAGCGGTGTATTCCCCACTCGCTTTCCGGAGGTTTTCGTGTAAAAGGTAAACCGTCTAAACCCTCTTATTTGTATCTGTGTGGTTTACGGATGGATCCGGTTTGGGAATTTAGTTTTGTTTTTCCGCTACGTGTTTTTAGCTTGCTAATTCCCAACAAATTATTAAGGGTTCTTGCAACTACAACCACACCATAGATACTAGAACACTCCAAACCAAAACCCTCTAATGATTAGAGTCATCTTGACAAATAGAAGTTTGATCTAAGATCTACATGTAAGAGGTTGCTAATCATGGCAATACCTAATGACATTTTTTAGTCCTTAGATTCCTGTTAAACATCCAAGAACTATGGTCAGAGCTTTAAAAAACAGTTGGAAAGTGTAGCGAAAACCTTGAAGAACAACAGAGCTCTTTGCATTAATGAAGATCATGCATTGAAAGCTTTGGAAAATGAATCCATTCAAGGAACCTATTCAAGGTTCAACTCTGGTAAACAAGTGTAATAGGTATGAAGTGCACAGAACGACTGAACAAAATGACACAAGATTTCTACAGAGAGCCTGAATGAAGAGTGGCTACACTCCACCATGTCTAGGAAATCAACTTTGGACATAGAGAGTTAGTCTCTATCAGATCTATATGGGACTCTGGTGGGTCTAGAGACCCAAATCTCTAAGATGAAGAAACAAGTTGGTGGCCCATTCGCTCTGGTGGGAAGATCGACAAAGAAAGATGATGGTGTGAAGAAAGAGAAAGTGATGAGTGATGAGAAGAAGAAAAAGAAAGTGTTAATTGCAAAAAGTGATGTGGAAAGCTATGAGGAAGAGATGACATGAAAGAGATGATGAATACCCTTGCTCTCATGACTAGAGAGTACAAAAGAGGTTATAAAAAGTATATCTACGAGAAGAACAAAAGAGAAGGTTCTAATAAAAGGGTGTTTGATGACAGAAGAAAGTAAGAGAGAGATGATAAAGAAAGAGGGAGAAAGAAAGAATTAGCTCAGAGGGACTCGCAGAGTCAATTCAGCGACCGTGATAGAATACATCAAGAAGCCAAGTATCTCTCCCCAACGACAAAGACGTCAAGCATATAGAACCAACAGCGGTCTCGAAGAAGTAGCTGATGGTAGAGTCAATGCCGCTCGTGATCTAAAATCGGATTCAGGGATAATTGTCTATCTACCCCTGCCTGACAGTCTAAAGATAGCAAGTCTCAGCGACCCGCTGATCCTCCTCAAAGCTCAACAAGCTCTATCCATTGATCAGAGACTTGCATCAGAAGACTTCCTAATTTAATGTAAATTTTATACACAAAAGACAACCATGCTTTTGCTTTTCTGACACAAGCACAAAAGGGAAGTTCTTCACACTGTTCCCTCTATACTTATCATCTCCAAAACAACTACTTACTATATTCTCCATACTGTTTTATGCACATGGATGTCATTGGTCCCAAAGGGTGACCTTCAAGCTATAAGGATTGTAGAAGGGGGGTGAAATAAAATCACACAATTTTTCACTTTTAAATTCTTGTATTAAGTAAATACGAATTTACAAGATTGTTGCGGAATTAGATAAGGATAAACCTAATCTAAACAATCTAAAGTTTCCAATTCATTCACTATGCACTAGTGAGTAAGAAAAGAAGAAAGAACTTAGAAGAACTTGGATAATAGAAATGATTGTGGATATATAGATATTCAAGAAGAAGAGTATTTGGAGAATACTTCTTACGTTCAATATATACCCCATGCAATTAATGCATGACAGAATCACCTTTTCACGTGTTGTGTAATGGGTGGTCCAAATGCACTATTTACTATAAACAAATACCTATGCATGTATGAGCAAAAATGTGCTTATAGTGAATAGTTGCCTTATAAGCTGATAAATACGAAAGGAACAGTAAAGTGTCTGTCCTTTTGTACTTGTGTCAGAAAGACATATAATCCTTTTGTGCATAAGTTAGGAAGACATATAAAATCTTCAGTGATAAGATACTTATCAGCAAGCTGATCACCGATACTGATGAAGGTCAGTGGTCGTTGTATCTTGAGCTCTTCAGAATGTCATGCATGTTGTGGACATGTCGCTATCACCGAATCCGTCTTCAGATCATGAGCTACGATGTTTTTGTCTCAGCTAATTCTTTGATCTCGTTGACGATTTATTGAGCATGACTTCTTTGTCTTCAGGGGATGCTTTCTTATGATCAGTTTCAGCGGTCACTTGAACAGACGTAGTGGCTCGCTATCCCTGATGGGGCAGTGTTGTTGTATTTCTTGAACAAATAGAAAGATCACTGAACAAACTCAATGATAATTCCTCAAGCTGTAATAAAAGCAAAGAATCTATTCACTAACGTGTTGTTTGGTTCGTTTTCTATTAAAGCCTAGCTATCTGTATGGATATAGTTGTCTATGTGTTAACAGATAAGTGTTTCTTGTCTAGTTCTCATTACGTATGTGATTTGCGATATATGGTTATGTGTATTGGGGTATGTGTTCACTAAGCTCTCAAGCTTACCCCTCTGTAGATTTCCTTTAAGTTGCAGGTTCATCCGGAAAGGACAAAGGGATGGGACCTGCTTGAACCTCCGAGGTGGCTATAGCTCAGTTCACTTTTCTAGAGGGAATCATAATTTAAAACTTGAGGATTTATTTTATACTATGGTTGTGACATAATTACTATTGTTGGTTGGATCTTAAATTGTAGTGAACCTCGTTTTGAGGATTTTTTTTTTTGATAAAACTGAATGTTGGGATCTTGATTTCTGAAATGATATTTAATAAGTTGAAATTTTTACTACTTTCGTTGCTAAGGTTACTTCTATCTAACACCGTTAAGTATTTCCGTTTAAATTTTGAGAAATTGGTTTAGAGTTGTTACAGAACATCTTCTTCACGCCAATATATACTCTATGCATTAAATGCATGGCCGAACCACTTTGTACATGTGTTGTACACTTAGTGGTCCTTGTGTACTTTTTACTATAAACAAATACCTTTGCATGTTGCACAAAAAGGTGCTTAAAGAAAACAGTTGTCTTATGGGTTAATAAGTAAGGAGAGAACAATAAAGTGACTGTCCTTTTGTACTTTGTGTCAGAAAGGCATGTAATCCTTTTGTGCATAAGATAAAAGACAATCATCAATCTTCAGGATCAGGTTACTGATCAGCGAGAGAATCTCTGATACTAATGGTGATCAGAGGTCACTGTAACCTGATGTCTTCAGAGCTTCATACATGATGTCAACAGGTTCCTATTACTAAATCCATCAGATCACGAGCCATGATGTCCCTGTCATCAGCTATTTCTTCGACGTCCCTGATGATTCTTTGAGTATGACTGATGTGTCTTCAGGAGAGGCTTTGCTTCTGATCAGTATCAGTGGTCTCTTGAACAGACTCATTCAACCACTGATCCTGATACTGATATTTCATTTCGATGCTTGAACAAATTAGAAGTATCACTAAACAGACTCAGTGTTAATTCCTCAAGCTGAAATAAAAGCAAAGTAACTATTCACTAAGTAAAGTACGTTTCAGGGTCATTGTCATTTCATCAGGTCTTAGGAGAGCCAGATCAACAATCTCCCCCTAAATGACAATGATTAGACAACAAAGAAATTGCCTATAACTAGAAACAAAGAAAAAAAATTCTATGTCTAGGAAAACTAGTAGGAAATAGAACTCATAAAGGTGCATGTCCCATTTACTGTTTTGAGGGATCTTTTTCAGTACTATGTTGGAGTAAAGTACAGTGCACTTGAAATCTTTTCATTAATCTCATAAGTTTGACAAGTTACAAGAGAAAAATTACAAAGGTACATGATAAAATACTGAAAGATTTGTGCAATAAATTTAACTTGCTTCATCTTCAACCTTAACATAAAAAGGATTGATAATTTCTTCTTATGCCATTCGTTGCCTTAAGATGGTTCCGATGCTTGACCGAATGCAAAGGAGTCTTCTTAAGTTCTATCACTGGTGGTGAAGAGAAGTACGTCTATCAGATGATCAAAGGGAGTCTTTGATAGTTCTTCAAATCGCTGAAAATGAGGCACCATGTATCTCTCAGGGTAGCACACCCGTGAACAAGTTCCTTGATCACTTGTCTTAACTGGAGAGAGACACCTTCAGAGAATGAGAGGTCCAATATCGAGATGTCAGCATAGGTGTAGGGAAGAGATCCTGGTGCAGTGTAGCATGGAGTGAATCTTCTTGTTGAGGGACCACAGGATCTGCGAGGAGGAGGTCTAGCAGGACGAGGAGGAGGATGAATCAGGGAATCACGGATATTGACAGATCTTCTGAGTCTTGTGATGAGTCTACTGATAGTTTCTTCTACTTGGGCTTTGTACTTTGCATTAGCCTTTGGTAGGAAACCTTTGATTTCAATCCACTCTGATAAGTTGTATCTTTCGATGAAGATGGTTCCAGGATGATTACCCTTTTTTCTTGTTTTAGATAGAGCAATACCTGTTATTGGAGAACCATGGTTCCTGAGATGAAGGCGGTCCCTACACCATCTTTTCTCATCATCCTCTTCCTCCAACTACTGCTTACTTCTCCGGTTAGCAAACACATTTAGTGCATCCTTCTGAGCAAGTAAAGGATCAACATTGATTTCCTCATCTTCCCTGACATACTGACCAGCGAGCTTCTTGGCGGCTTAAGCAGAGAGAAATGCTTCTTTATTCTTTCGTTCCTGCTCCTACTGGGCTCGAATGCCTTCTTCATACTTCTCAGGGTTCAGATAAGCGAATTCGAAGTCACAAGAGGTACCAAGAGGAGTTTCTGCTTTTATACTCTCGAGTCGCTCTACCACCGCCTTTAAGCGTCCATCCCTGTTAACAAGAACATTATCGTCAGAGATAGCTATGTAGTTTTCTATTTCAGATCTAGGAGAATAAGAGGGAGAAGACTGGGGTGAAGTGGGAGGAGTTGAGAAATCATTAGATGAATAGAGATCATCCTAATGAAGGTCTTGGTTCGAAGGTCCATGTTGGTCTAAGGTAGGTTGGGAAGTAGAAGGTTGAGAGATAGAGGGTTTATGAGAGCTTAAATGTGTGGCATCAGTGGTAATGGGGGGGGGGGTACAATGAAGATTATGTCATTTACAGCAAGTATGGTGCTTTTAGAGGTACTGTTCTCCATAAAGTTTATAATGTCATAAGTGACAAACCCAAAGTTGTAGGTTTTCTCAGCAAGTTAGGTTTGAGGTGGTTGGAATGGGATTATGTCAAGTGTTTGGGTTGGCGAGGTATCTGATGAGGTATTCGAAAGGTTTATGGTTTCAGGTTGTAAGATGGTTTTGGGTTTGGAGAAGATGGTAGAGATGGGTAGAAGATCAGAATCAAGAGAGGAAGAGGGGTTTAAGGTAGTTGACTTACCCGGAGTCTCCCCTCAGGACGTGAGCCTCCTGACACTTCATCAGGAACATTGGGAATGGACGCTACAGCAAACTTTGATGGAACCTTCTGCACGATGAATAAGTCTTCTTCCTCAGCAAGGTCGTCATCATCATCATCACTTCTACCATCGACACCCTTTTTGCATGGGCTGTCAAATGGGTCTTCGTCGCCTGAATCCTCTACATCAGTGGGTTCATCCCTTAGTCCCCAATTGGTTGAACGAATGTAAGGGGATCAATATGATGGGAGGGTCTTGGTTGTTGCTGCTGCTGCTAAGATCTTTGCGGTTGCGATTGCAGTGGTCTCTCCCCCTTAGCAAGTGCTCTCTGTCGGGAGAGGGCATTTGTTGAAACACATTGCTGTAAGAGGGAGGCCATGTTATGTTGGATGATGGCTCTTGAGATCAGAGAGGTCGCAACAGACTCTAGCAGGGCTCGATCGTTGGAGGAGAATAAAGGAGCTGGAGGAGCAACATTGTTAGTGCAAGAAATCAAAACAATTAGAGCAGAAAGAGATCATGAAGCCATCACTTTATTCATCATCATGGAAAGTACAAAACACCTTGAATTACCCACACTTAACTCTTAGACGACTCTCATAATCCTCTCAATTGCCATTCCATCCCTATATATATACCTATACACATAAGCCCCTCAAACTATTCATCATTTTACACTTTAAGCCCTCACAAACTATTATTTACACAAAATTGATTCTTTATAAAACTTTCACATTATTAGGACATTTTATGTCCTAACAATCTCCCCTAAAGTTTTATAAAGAAGCATCTCTGATCTTCTCCCCCTGCTTCTATAAGAAAACTTTAGTAGTGCTCGGCTACGTCGAATATCCTAAGCTCCAAAACTTCAGAATTATCTGAATAGCAAACTCAAAGTGGAACTTACTGCACAAATACAGCTCTAAATCTGTATACAACTCAACACAACTATTAGCCGCAAAATCCAACTACCGTCCTCAAGCTAATTGATTTATCTCATTTTCGGGAATGGATGTATGTGTGAGTAGCTTCTACAATCAGTGCAAGATCAACAAAAAATCAATGAGACTGCTCGTTGTAGCACAAGCTCAAAATCTGATAAGCTCAACAACAGGGAAAACTTCAAATATCTTGGATCACCAAGACACCATAATCGAGAAAGAATTGGGAGTAGATACTAAAAGAGACGCTTTTCTTCTTTGTACTCTCTACTGCTCAAAAAGTAGATGATTTCCAAAATACTTTCAGAGACAGAAAGTAATCAAAATTTGATTCAATCTTCTTAAACCGTCAGATGACAAAAACCGCCTTCAAAACTTCAATGCCGATAAGCTCAACCACGTCAACAATGAGTGGTTAGGAAGTATACCACCCACAAGAAACCATACACTCATGAAAGCTGGCAAGGAGGAGTGAATAAATTCTGAAGTAAAGATTGCAGGGAACCATCCTTATGAAAAATCCAACTAAATACAAAATTCGATCATTGACGTCCTGAAATCGTTACAAATCTGACTTGGCTGCAAAGGTTTTGGAATTGCTGGGGGAATGAGAGAAATTCAATTTTCAAGAAATGAAAAACTGAATTTCAGGCTTTTATCGGGCTTTTGAAAAATAGAGATGGAAAAATTGGCCAATAAGCACAGGGATTTCTGAAACGAACTAGAATTGGATTGGATCTGGATCGTTACAAAAAATTGGCGATCAACCTTGGACCAAACTAAACTTCAAGGCCCAATAAGAAATTGAGGCCCAAATGAATAAATCTAGTAAGCTCGATTGATCATTTAATCGTTGGAGCGCATCAGAAAATTAATTCTGAACTGGATATATCATTTTAAGCTCTCTTGAAAGAATTGCGCTATTAATAAAACCTGATCTTGAACTTGAACAATTAAGGATCCATGATATAAAGAGGCTTTTTAACTTGATGTCAATAATATAAGGGGTTGTATGTGAATAAATTCACAAACATGAAGTGCAAGGACCATTGATGTCATAATTCAGAAAATGTAGATCTGATCTCATATGTAGAGGTCACGTAACATTGACGGTTGACTTGGACAAAATTTTCTTTGGTCAAAAATCATGTAGGCACGCATAAATGTTATGTCTCGTAACATTAATTCTCATTTGTCAACCTCACGTAACATAGAAATTAACCACGTAACATGGTTTTAATTCACACTCACATAACATGTGTAATTGGTCAGCTCCATTTTAAACACCAACAGGCATGTGCATGGCACATGCCTCGTAATATGCCAACCAAAGCTTTATGTACATGCCTCACATGCACATCAGCTACCCTTACATCATCTTGCATATGTCAGCATTCATATGTCACGTAACAAATTTAAAAAGGTCACGTAACATTTCCCACGTGATATGTACATGCCTCATATTAGCTTTGATGAAAATTGGCAGCCATCCACATGTCAGCTTATGTCCCATGCAAGATACGCACTATCTACACGTCAAGAATTGAGTGGCACACACCAATGTATGTAAGACACACGCCACCACCAGCTTGGCAAATGCCAAACACACAATGACACACTCTCTTCACATCAGCAAGCCACACGTAAGCATGAGTCAGACACAAGCCATCTTTGTGTTTGAAAATCTTGGTCACCACCATAAGGTATACGCTGACCGAGCATCTGACTAAACACATGAGTTGCTGACCGATTGTTGCTCGGTCAGAGGCATGTCACGAGCCTCTGATCGAGTCTCTGACTGACAATCTTCCTTCTGACCGAGAAATAAGGCTTCTGACCGAGCATTTAAATTGATAATCGAGTCACTTACTAAACAAAGAGATGCTAACCAAAATTTTGATCATGCTAACTGATTCTTGATCTGATGTTAAGAGTCCTGACTCGTGACATTCACATTCTGACCGAACTTTTCATATTGGACTCGTGAGATTTAAAGGTTAGACTCGTGACATAAGAATCTGATGCTAAAACCTCCATTAGAGGACCTCCATTGAAGAACTTCGAACAAAACTTTGAAAATCCATCAACATATGCTCAAAATACATCAAATCTACACATTTAAGCACTAAAAACTCAAATCTAACATCATAATAACATCAATCCAGATCCAAAACATGAAATCTTCAATATCTTCAAGCTCCAATCCAATTTTCACCATTTTTGCATCAAAGCTCCAAAAATCCAAAACTTTACCTTCAATTGCTTGATTTATGAGGATCGAAACGAATTTGTTAATCTGTTCCAGCTCTGATACCACTTGTTAGTACAAGAAATCAAAACAATTAGATTAGAGAGAGATCATGAAGTCATCATCTTATTCATCAATGGTCGAAAGTACAAAACACCTTGAATTACACACACAAACTCTTAGACGACTCTCATAACCCTCGCAATTGCCATTACATCCCTATATATATACCTATACGCATAAGCCCCTCAAACTATTCATCATTTTACACTTTAATCCCTCACAAACTATTATTTACACAAAATTGATTCTTTATAAAACATTCACATTATTAGGGCATTTTATGTCCTAACAATCTCCCCCTAAGATTTATAAAGAAGCATCTCTGATCTTCTCCCCCTTTGTATTCGAGATTGCTCTTCAAAATGAACTCCAACTTTAACGATCTTCTATCTTCAAGTCAAACAAACTTTGTCGGTTACATAAATCAAACAACTAACAATCTCCCCTTTTATACAAGCATCATCTTCAGAGCAAAGTCTTTAAACTTGAAAACTTCTTCAGAAAAACAAATCATTCATATCATTCACAACTTGATATCAATCTTTAAATCCAAAGGCTTTTCAACCTCAGATTCAAAAGATTCAAATTCATAATTCTCTTTAGCTCCCCCTTAACCCTTGCTTTCTTATTTGAATCTCGAAACTCTGATCAATTCTTTCACTTCATCAACATTTTCCTCATACTTCACATCAACATATTGTTCACATGTTTACATCCCCCACTCTTGACACTTCCATATTTTCTTCATGAAATATCGCATCACAATCAACATTAATACTTGCTTTAATTTAACCAATCATCTTGAAATCTTCAATCAACCATACTTGTTATCTTGAGCTCTTTAAAGCAACGGTTATCTTGAAAATATTCAACTGAATCTTGAACTCTTCAACATAGTTCCCATATTTTCATCATGTCTTTGCATATGTCTTTGATAGAACTTCTCCCCCTCATGATGATTAGGAAAATCCGAAGCATCATGAATAATCAAACAATCTTGAATATAATAATCCGAAACATCTTGAGATCTCGGATACAATAATATTTACTGTAACAATCTTGTATATTATTTTCTCATCTTGAGATCTCGGATACAATAATATTTGCTCTAATAATCTTGTATATTATTTCCTCATCTTGAGATCTCAAATATAAAGGGGGAGATTGTTAGTGCAAATATTATTGTATCCGAGATCTCAAGATGAGGAAATAATATACAAGATTGTTAGAGAAAATATTATTGTATCTGAGATCTCAAAATGAGGAAATAAATACAAGTCAAACAAAGTCAAAGTATGAAGGTCAAAGATGAAAGTAAAACATTGAAGTCAAAGTCAAAGGTTTAATTAGAAAAGTCAATGAATGTAATCAGAGTGTTTTGACTAATTAGTCTTTGGTATAAATAGAAGGAGTTAGTGAGAGTTTAGTAAAGGAGCTTATTTGTAATATTCATGGAGTGAGATCTAGACAGAGAAACTAGAGAGAAAAGTAGATGTTGTATGAGTTTATTCATGGAATGAAGAATTTGTTTGTTTGATTCATTGTTTCTTGCACTTACAATTTGGTATCAGAGCTTTGGTAGAAGATTTATGCACAAATTCAATGAAGATTTGAAGAGATATGAAGAAATGGGTTTTATAGATTTGTAGATTTTTGTTGTTCAATTGGTAGTTTTAGTTGTGTTTTTGTGTTTCGTTTGTGTTTTCTAATCATCTCCAATCATTCTAGATCAATTTCAATCTCAATTTTGAGATTTGATTTTTGGAAATTTTTACCAAGAACTCAAAAGTTCATCCATGGAGTTTTTGAATTTTTTACAAATTAGATGAGTTTGATTTGAATTTTGTGATTGTGGCTTCACAAAAGTTGTTTGTAATCATGAAGTGAGCAACATACCCGAATCTTTACATTTTTGGTGAAGATTTTCGAAAATCGTTCTTGAATATTTGAGTTTGTGTTCTTGAGAGCTCATGAGTGATTTTGTGATTTGTTGTTGATTTGATGTGTTTTTTAGTGAAAACGTTTCTAAAATGTGTTTTTAGACATGAATCTATTATTTGTTTCAAGTTTTAAGGTCTAAAATCCATTTTTGAAATTTTTGGGTTGAATGTGTTCTTGAGTGTTCTTGAAGATCTTGAGTGTTCTTGATTAGATCTTGGATTTTGATCCAAAATTTTTGTTGATGTTTGTTCAAAAGTTGTTTTTATGTGTGTTTGATCTTAAAATTGGAAATTACTAAAGTTGTTTGTTGTTGTTGTTGTTGAGGAGTGGATGTTACGTCTCATAACATGTGGTTGTGAGATTTAGTGAAAGAAGAGGACAAACAACTTGGTCAGTCAAAGTCAACTTGTGACATTCTCTCTCTTCATAAGAATTTCGGTCAGCTTAGTTGTGAAAATTCGGTCCGCACACAATTGTTACGAGTCAAAGATTTAAACTTCGGTCAGCACCATGTTACAAGAGTAAGGGGTTGTTTACTTGGTCTAACCGGGTAAGTACTGGCCCGGGTAAGAGCGTTGACATGGGTAAGTGTTGTCCCGAGTAAGTATTATATGGATAAGAGTGTTTACCAAATGTTTTTGGTAAGTGCTTACCAATAAAAAGAAAGACTATTTTAACCCTTTTTAATTATAGTTGGATGTTAAAAGAAAGAGAGGAGAAAAAGAAGGGGCAAACATAGAATAATCAAATCTGACCCGGGTAAGCATCATTTTTGTGCTGGCTCAGTCATAGCTCAGTCATAGCTCGGTCAGATCCTTGGTCAGATTTCGGTCAGAGCTTGGTCATATCTCGGTCAGCAATGTTGCCTCAATCAGACCTAAGTAAACAGCCCCTAAGTAAGTTCCCGATTGATCTTTTTCTTTGCAAAATGTTAACCAACGGTTCTAAGAATCAATAATTTGATACAATTTTGTAGCACGTTAGCTGCTGAATAATGCAATCGTTGGGTTTGCTGTGTTCATGGTTCACATAGCCACGATTTTGATCACTAGAACTGATATCAAATATCAATCCAGGAGAAAGCTTAGGATGATCAATCGAGTTTTAGTTAATTTAATTTAATTAAAATATGAATTAATCAATCCAGTTCCAATGGTGAATTCGGACGTATCTGTTAGTAGCTTATAAGCTTGATGACACTTATACATGACTAGTACTTGCCTACTTGGTAGTGGTATAATGATATCGAAAGTGGCTTATTAAGTAAGGGGAGCTTTATGTCGAATGCCAAGTTTCTTTTCCAAACTTGAACCCCTCTTAATTTATGAAAAAGCGCTCCTAAACAACAACTTTTTTTTGTCCATAAGACAGATTAAGCAATACAGACAACTTTATTCATAGATTTAATGGAAAACCAACTAAGTAGTTTCTTATTATTTTCTAAATGGATATTCTGGGTTAGACCCTTCATTGGTGCAACCATTGCAGCCTTTTATCACAGATTCGTCTTGAAAGTTGGTGCAGTGGAAGCTCTTGGATCACTCAGAAGCAGTACCAATGTTTGAGATTTCGATTGTTTCACTTTAATCTCATTAAAATAGGAAAAGAGTAATAAAATGTTTGCATATGTGGGAATTGATTTGAATGTATGTGGGTTTTAGGTCTTGGAATATGTTCAAGACTGGTAGTGGTGAGGCATGAAAATTCGATGCATGAAATTGGATTTTTTGATTTCTTGATATGGTATACATTGTTTGTTCCATGAACTTAATGGGTCGTGCATTCTAATGTAATGTAATTATCTTCTTTGTGCACAGGCTGGTTTGGTCAGAGAGAAGGGCCGTGACCGTATTTATTCTCAGGGGTAAGTTAGCATTCATGTTACTTTGATATAAAGTATTCTATTCGGTATTCCGAAGACGACAATTTTAGCTCATCCATGCATATCTAACTGTTCATTAAAGATCAGCAACCACTTCAGAGATTTCATGCATCTTTGCGGCATCGAGTGCTTATGTTATAAAATATATAATTTTGGGTTAAAAACCATTGTTATAGACTTTTTTTTTTACATGGCACAAAATGCAACCACTCTTCGCACCTTCACACTCGATTCGAAAAATGTTTGTAAAGCGGCTTTTTATGAATTCATTAGCTTCCTATATATAAGCACTGTTATTGTCCAAATAGTGTTATATACAATCCTTGACATGAGGGAGGCTTGTTTTACATGATGGTTGATTTCTTGAACTTGAATGGTATCTTGAACTACTTCTACTGAACAACTTTTATGCAAAATATATAGGTTAAAGTTGATATATTAAGAATGTTAGTAGTCTGATATATAAATGGGTTATATTGGAACAAATTCATTTAACATTTCCTGATGAATCAAGTAACAAGATGACGATAGAGGAGACTAAACGCAGAATCCATGATGCATTGTGTTCTTTTAGAAATCTATTCGTAATAATTCTATTGTAAGGTGGCAGTGCAGCAGAAATTTCATGTTCTATTGCAGTGGAAGCTGTCGCCGATAAATATCCCGGAGTTGAACAACCACCATTAATGATCCTCAAAACAAACGTCACCATGAAATCATGTAAACTCTACCTTTCTTCTATTCCGATTTTCAAATATTCTGACCATTGACTTTTTAATTTTGTGTGTTCATTGATATTCTACAAAAAGAAATCGAAATACTAACGTCGATACCTTGTTGTTTCATATCTAGCTTTATCATCTTCTAAAAACATTTACTTAAAAGATTTTTCTATTTTTTTGTATAGTATGCCATCAGGACTTTTGTGGATGTTTTGGATTCTGTACCATGGCTCTTGCAGAGAATAGTGTTTGCAACTGATTGAAACACATGGATAGAAATTTGGTTTGCTCAGTTAAAAAAATAGGTGGAGAATTGAACAAAATCCAAATTGTTGGACGTTACCTTGAAAGCCGCAGGGAAGAATTTGGAAGGAGATAAAGTAGAGTTTCTTTGGTTTTCGGGGGAAATTAACTTAAGAACACACGAGTGTTGGCCTCTGGTGATGGATATTGCTCGAACAAACAAGCTTCGTAGGATTATGATGTATGAGGATACCAGGTCTGTTTATTGTGTTGGAGTCTAATGTTTTAGGTGCTTTCATATTATGGGTCAAAATGAGAGGATGAGTTGACCGCTACACAGATTCCAATGAACGGATTAAGAAAATCTTGAAATGTTTGAAAACTACCAACGAGGAAGAAGTTGTCACCTTCTGAAACACCATGTCTCGATGTTAACATGACCGTAAGTAATTAAGTTTCATTATACGATACTGGGCTTAAAAAGGAATAGTTTGAATTGCAAAAATGACTTTTAGTCTAGGATGCAATTTGCACAGGGGCGGATGTAGTGTGTCAATAGAGGCACATGCCCCCACTTGAAAAAAGAATCTTTGTTTGTTAAAGGCTAAATTTTTGAAAAACCCAATAGTTTTGCATAAAGTCCCCCCAGTAAAATTTCATTGGGACCCCACACAAAAGCCTAGTCAGCCAACATCTTTCATTTTTTTCCCTTTTAAGTTATCATCATTATTTGAGTTGCAATTTGACTCAATAAAAATATTTTAGGTTATTTATATAGTTTGATAGTTCGCATTCAATAAAAAATTGTTTAAAATCAACTAAAAAAACCGAAAACTCTTTTGAAATCAGCTAAAAAAACTCAAAAAAAACCATTAAAATCAAGTAAAAAAACTTTAAAAATCCCTTGAACAACGGTTGATTTAGGGTATGAATACATCGAACAACTTTACAGGCATAAGCTACCTTAAAGGTGCCCCCACTATGAAGAATTCCTAGATCCGCCACTGAATTTGCATATCTTCAATTAAATTCCATAATGTTCCCGTGTATGTTTTTGTTTTTGTGGTGCTTTAATGCAAACTTCTTATCCTTTGTGCTCGTAAGACTATCGTAATGAGAACGTAACATCTTGTTACAAACACTATTAAAAAGAAGTCATTTCGTATCCAGTCATAACGTTGAACTTTATGCAACTCATGGGCAGGCGAGCGTCTAAGGATGGCCGGATCATTACCTAGTATATATATATGTGGTCTTTTTAAAAAACCTTATAATTGATCTTTTTTAAAAAGATCTTGAAAATAATATATTAGGATCGGTTATTGGCATGAATATTCATAATGGGTTTTAAAAAGGAAAAAAATTAGGTAGAAAGATGGTTAACTTTTCTACTTGCATAGATTGTAGAAGATAGAATGGTAATTTCGTAACTTTTACCAATTGACGACAAACAAGTTTATATATGAATTTCGTGATTGATATATGAATGGCACAAGTTCTTCTATGAACAAATAGTTAATATATGAATCAACTAAAAGGTTACTTCATATATGAGTCCGTTAAAAATAGTTAATATATGAATTACACATGTTCATATATCAACGTATATATTGTTAGAGATATGCCCATTATCACAACGACAGTAATATTATTAAATAGTAATAATAGCCTATTGGGTCGCACACAAAGTTCGGTCACGTAAAGGCGAGGTATAATTAGAAGGGTTAATGAGTAATTAATTTAAAAGGTTTTAGTTAATTTGGAATTACTAGAAGGGCTAACTAGTAATTAGTCCTAACTTATTATTAGATAATATCTAATAGTCTAGATAATATCTACTTTAGCTAGATAATTATTAGACTTTGATATTATACTAATAATCCTATTAATGGGATAATCCTAAATTAAATATATCCATATCTTTCTTCTCTTAATCTGACTACAACAAACAAAAGGGATAGATTTGGTTTTATTTAAATTGAGTTTTCCTTTTCCTTTTGGTGTGTGACGTGAGTAGCAAAGAAAAGAGAAAATTGTTTTTCCCTTTTGGCTTCAATATTCATTCACGGCAGAAAAGAAAAAAACACAAAAGGGTTTTGTTTTCTTTTGCTTTGGTTTTAAAAACAATAAAATCAAGGTGTTGGAGTTGGTCATTGAGAGAGAACAGAAGGAGATAGATCTCGCTATTAACGTGACTGTTTTTGGGGTGTGCTCCTGATAGAGAGATTCCTACTATTGGATCTTTACGGTCATCGAAAGGTCTTTCTAATCCCTCTCGTATTTAATTTTATATTGTTACCTGTATTCTGATTGTAACCTGATCTCTGGAAGATGTGTGTGTTTTTCGCTTCCGCTATTATTATTATGTTGATCTGTATGTTTTTTTTTGTATACACACAATCCAACAGTGGTATCAGAGCCACGGTTAAAATAATACAAGTACATTGAAATCGTTTTATTAGAATTTGTTTTGGGGTTTGTTGTCGTACATTCAAATGGGAAATTGAATCTATGAAACAAACACAAAAATTCTATCGGTTTTTTCTAATAATTTTGAGTTTATCAAAATCAAAAGTTTTGGTTTTGAAAGTTAGGGTTTCTAACCTAAAACTTTTAAAGTTATGGTTTTTGAAAACAAAGATTTCGAATGTTTTGAAAATTAATGTTTAAAATTTTAATTTGAAGTTTTGAAACATAAAGTTTCCGTTTTCGGAAGTTTAGGGTTTTAAATCTTTAAATTAGTTTTTGTTAAACATAAAGTTTCTATTTTGGGCGTTTAGGGTTTTAAACCCTAAATTTGAGTTTTACAAAATATAAAGTTTCTTATTTTGGAAATCTAGTGTTTTAAGCCTTAAAATTGAAGTTTTGAAAAATTAAAGTTTCTTTTTTGGAAAAGATTGTTTTTTAAAACTTAGAGTACTTAAAATTTAAAAGTTTTGAATTCTAGGTTTTTGAGAAAACTAGAGATTCGAAATTTTAAGAAAAGACAGAAAACGATTTCTTTTTCCAGTTGTTGAATTTTATTTGTTTATGTTTTCCCGAATACTTTGATTCACTTGTGTATTTAATGTTTGGATGGTTTGGCATGAAATCATACTTACATAAGTATAAAGTGTGCTTTTGCAAGGATTGATTTTAGTGCCAAAATTGTATGTTTTATCAATCTTTATCAAAGTATTGTTTCACATGGATTTGGCACTCCATGGCCTTGTTAGTACAAAATTTGTGTTTGTATGGACCCGGTAATAGTTTGCCTCAATTAGACCTATGTGTTGGATGTTTGGTTGTTGTTTGGTTGTTTTTTTTAAAAAATGGTTGTATTTTTTGCGCGGCCTGCGAGTCGTTTTCTTTTCTATGTATTTGTAAAATAGTATAGAATAGACTAGAATTTTTTTTATTACAAAATGTAAAAGAAGACCGATGACAACAGACAAGATTCATGGAGATTGAAGTCTTGGCGTGGACCCAATCGAGCATTGAAAAAATGGCGAGTTTAGTGGGAGCCGGCACATCCTTTTGGTTGTTAGTCCCTAGTTTGACCATGTTTTTCTCGTGGTGGCTCACGGGAAAAACGCATAGGTTCGAGGCAAATGTTACCGTTACTTGCAATGTGGTTGTGTTTATTATTTTATTGTTTAGGTTGCATGCTAGATAACCTTTTTAAAATAATTTGAAACACAACAAACTTTTATTAATGAGTTAATAATTGTTGCGAGTGGTTTTAGCAAATAAATAAAATTGGTTTTATAGTTTTAAAATGGTTAAAACAAAATTTGCTAAAATAAAACGGTTTAAAAATGTTTTAACTAAGAAAAACAAAAACCCGTTTTTAATGTAAATCACACGCTATCCATTTAAGGCACGCATTTGAACTAATAATCTTTCGGCGTGGGAAGGTCTAAAGACAACGCGTCGGTTAGATTTTAGGGATAATGTTTGTGACATTCGCAATATCCGAGAGTCTTGGACCGGATGTCATGTGTCTTAGTATGGTTGATTTACAATCTGGACTCGTGATCCACGGCAAACCTATCACGGGAAATGATCAGCGTGGAAGGGATTAAACATGCCAAATGACATAATGGATGTCAATGAATCCCGCAAGGATCTAAGAATTTCATTGAGATGGAATCGGTAAAATGGTTACCTACCTAAATAGCTTCTAGTTGCGATCCGCGGCAAACCCATCGTAGCTAGGAGTGAAATATGGATCTTAGCCTTGTTAAATTAAATTTGTTTTATTTAAACAATTGGGTAATTTCTTTTAACGAGGATTATTTAATTCAAATCACTAAAATAATTTTTCTATTTGATAGATGTCAAACAACGCGAATTCATCGATTTCAAACTTCTGTTTGAAAGGGCTCCTCGAAAAGGACAAGCTTACGGGCTTGAACTATGTGGACTGGCTTAGAAACCTGAGAATAGTGCTCAGGATGGAAAATAAGCAGAGGGCCATAGAGGAGCCCCTCCCTGCGGCACCCGCTGCCGGAGCATCTCGAGCGATTCGGGAAGAGTATGAGAAACGTCTGACTGAATCGAACGAGGCCGCTTGCCTTATGTTGGCGACCATGGTTCCAGAACTCCAAAAGGGTATGGAAAGCCTTGGGGCGTACGACATGGCCAACCAGCTAAAGGACATGTTCCAGCGGCAGGCCAGGCAAGAGCGGTATGACAATGTCAAAGCTCTGTCAGAATGCAAAATGGCCCTAGGGAGCAGCGTTAGTGTACATGTTCTGAAAATGAAATCGTACATTGATCAGCTTGAGCGTCTAGGTTTCCCCATTAGTCAGGAGCTTGCTACGGATTTCATTTTAAGCTGTCTAGTTCATATGAACCGTTCGTTCTGAACTATCAAATGAACAACTTGGAGAAAACCATAATGGAGCTCCATGGCATGCTTAAGACTGCAGAGTCTAACATGGCCAAGTCCAAGCCCGCTGCTCCAGTATTGGCCATCAGGGAGGGAGGTATAAAGAAGAAGAAGAAGGCTGCCCCTGTGAAAGGCAAGGGGAAGGGAAAGGCTATCCAGCCCAACCCCAAACCTAAGACAAAAGGCCAAGGGAAAGCCCAATCTGATATACCTCAGTCAAAGACTCCTGAGGATGCTGTATGCTTTCACTGCAAGGAGGTAGGACATTGGAGGCGAACTTGTCCTAAGTATCTGGAGGAGCTTAAAAAGCTCAAAGCTAATGGAGCATCAACTTCAGGTACGTATATGATTGAACTCCATAGTACTTCTGCTTCTAATTCCTGGGTATTGGACACAGGATGCGGTACTCACATTTGTACTAATGTGCAGGGACTAAAAAGAAGTAGGAAGGTAAGACGTGGGGAGCTGGACCTGATCATGGGTAACAAGCAGATTGCTTCGGTTGACATGATAGGAAATTATGAGCTTTCTTTTTCGTCTGGATTATCTGTGGTTTTAATCGATTGTTGCTACTCGGCCGAAATGGCGAGAAACATTATTTCCTTTTATGCTTTATATAAGGATGGTTTTGATTTTGGGTTTGATAATGGATCAATTCTTGTTTATAAGAATAATGTGCTATATTTTAAAGCTAACCCATGTCATGGAATTTATGAAACAAGTATAACTGATAGAGACAATCGAAGTTCAATTTATAATGTTGAATCGACTCAATCTAAAAATGGTTTAGATAAGTCGTATCTGTGGCACTGTCGTCTTGGTCACATTAGCAAGAAACGCATCACCAAACTCCAATCGGATGGGATTTTGGAATCATTCGACCATACATCGAATGATGAATGTGAATCTTGTCTTTTGGGAAAGATGACGAAGGCACCGTTTACAGGAACTTGTGAGCGAGGCAAGGATCTGTTGGACATAGTACATACTGATGTATGTGGGCCGTTCAAATCAGCCACTAGACACGGCGAGAGATACTTCGTGACTTTTACTGATGACTTCAGTAGATATGGATATGTTTACCTGATTAAACATAAGTCTGAAACCATCGAGGTGTTCAGGACGTTCCAAAACGAGGTAGAGAATCAACTAAACAGGAAGATTAAGACTCTCAGATCCGATAGGGGTGGTGAGTATCTTAGTCAAGAGTTCCGAGATCATCTAAGGAGTTGTGGCATAATTGCACAACTTACTCCTCCCAGGACACCACAACATAATGGTGTAGCTGAGAGGAGAAACCGAACATTGCTTGATATGGTTCGGTCCATGATGATTCGAACTGCGCTTCCAATCAGTTTCTGGGGTTATGCCTTAGAAACTGCTGCAAGGGTCCTAAATCTTGTACCAACGAAAAAGGTTTCTAAAACACCTTCTGAAATATGGAGCGGGGAAGTTCCCTCACTTGAATATTTAAAAGTCTGGGGTTGTGAGGCTTACGTACGCCGTGAAGCTCAAGACAAACTAGAACCTAGATCGGAGAGGTGTTATTTTGTTGGATACCCAACTAATTCTTTTGGATATTTATTCTATAAACCTTCGGAGAACAAAGTGTTTGTTGCTCGAATGGCATGGTTTCTTGAAAAGGAACTGATATCCAAAGAGACTAGTGGGAGCCAAATTGATCTTGAAGAAATTCAAGAGTCAACCAGCATGGAAACTGACGTTGGCACTAGTTCTCAACAACAGGTTGTAGAACCTATAGTTGTTGAGCCTCAGCAAAGAGTTACTGAGGAATCTGACATCCAGCCACCACCTCTTCGTAGGTCTGATAGAGTGCGTCATGCACCAGAAAGATATAATTTACTTATATCTGATGGTGATGATACACAGGTAGATCTTGATGAGCCTACCAGTTATCAGGAAGCCATGGCGGGCCCTGAGGCCGCTAAATGGAAGGAGGCTATGGAAAGCGAGATGCAATCCATGTATGATAATCAAGTATGGGACTTGGTTGATCATATACCCAGTCTAAAGATAGTGGGTCATAAATGGGTCTTCAAGAAGAAGACCAACATGGATGGCAAAGTACACACGTACAAAGCTAGATTGGTGGCGAAGGGCTACACGCAAACTCATGGTGTAGACTATGATGAAACCTTCTCACCAGTGGCTATGTTGAAATCTATTAGGATACTCATTGCCATAGCAGCATTTCATGACTATGAAATATGGCAGATGGATGTAAAAACTGCTTTCCTTAATGGCAAGCTATCTGAGGATGTGTATATGACACAACCTGAGGGTTTTGTACAGTCCGAGCATCCTAATAGAGTGTGTAAGCTTCAAAAGTCTATTTATGGACTTAAGCAAGCTTCTCGCAGCTGGAACATCTGCTTCGATGAGAAAGTCAAAGAGTTTGGTTTTTTGAGAAGTGAAGATGAACCATGTGTATATGTCAGAACTAGTGGGAGTATTGTAGTCTTCCTTGTCTTGTATGTAGATGACATACTCCTCATGGGAAACGATATCCCTACTTTGCAGAGTGTAAAAACTTGGCTAGGGAAATGTTTTTCTATGAAGGACATGGGAGATGCAGCATACATATTGGGCATCAAGATCTATAGAGATAGATCTAGGCGTCTTATTGGTCTAAGCCAAAGTACCTACATAGACAAAGTGTTGAAGAAATTCAACATGCAGGACTCCAAGAAGGGGTTCATTCCTATGCAACATGGTTTGGCGCTGAGCAAGGCTCAGTGTCCTAGTTCTAATTCAGAGCTAGAAAGGATGAGTCGGATTCCTTATGCCTCGGCTATAGGATCGATCATGTATGCCATGATATGTACTAGGCCTGATGTGTCGTGTGCTTTGAGCATGACGAGCCGATATCAGGCCAATCCTGGCAATGACCACTGGACAGCGGTAAAGAACATCCTCAAGTACTTGAGACGAACTAAAGAAATGTTCTTGGTTTATGGAGGTGCGGAAGAACTCAGTGTAAAGGGTTACACTGATGCTAGTTTCCAAACCGATAGGGATGATTCTTGCTCGCAGTCGGGATTCGTGTTCTTGTTGAACGGTGGAGCGATTTCTTGGAGGAGCTCCAAGCAGAGCACCGTAGCAGATTCGACAACGGAGGCTGAGTACATTGCGGTCAATGAGGCTGCAAAAGAGGCCGTGTGGATGAAGAAGTTCATTGGGGATCTTGGTGTAGTTCCTAGCATTCAAGATCCCATAGAGATCTTCTGTGACAACGAGGGTGCAGTCATTCTGGCTAAAGAACCCAGGTCACATAAGCGCACACGTCATATACTCAGGAAGTTTCACTATGTTCGGAAGGTTGTTGAGGACAGAGACATTATCATGAGTAGAGTCGGCACAGATGAGAACTTGGCCGATCCATTCACCAAGCCTTTATCGCAGACCAAACATGATGCACATACTAGGTCTATAGGCATTAGATTTGCTAGCGATTTGGCTTGATTGTATTTATTTTGGTTGATTTGAAATTTCAGAACTTATACACTTGCTTTATGATGTATCGATATTATGATTGAGATCTTAATATATGCTTGGAGCAGTTACTATCATTCGGTGTATTATTAAGGTTCTAATTTTGCATGTTTATTAACTTCCTTGAACAATTAGTTCAAAATTTTCCACAGTCGGTCGTTCTCCACTGGAAGGGAGTAGTGAATTAAGACTGATGTGGAGTGTTAGTTGATTATCCATAAGAGATGGGTATAGCATAGAGATGCAACTATACACTCACATGTACTTGATAGAGATCAAGTATTGGAACGACCCACACTTAGAGATTGCTTCATGGATCATGTCACAAGCAATTCTAAGATGGTAATATCTAGTATCCTTAAGTAAAGATACATGTGATTTTTGACACAAAGTCTGTTATGCTTTGATGTTTCTCCAACGTTGTCCGTAACAGGCGGCTATAAAGGGAACCATTGGGCATAATGTGATTAGTGGGTAAGAGATCTATGTAGTCAATACTATTTGTTCCTTTTATCTTGTGATAAAAGCGATATCCATGGGCCCCTCGATGATTTGGTGCTGACACTGAATGTATGCATACTCAGACTAGATTGATGTTGGATCAATCTTGTAGTCTGTCTTTGGGTCATCACAAATCTTTATTGAGAAACATAATAGTGAACGATCTGAAGATTGACCATGTTCCATGTCTGACGTTCACACGGATATCTGTAACAAAGGGATACTTGATCGCTTACCTATAGGACTGCTTAACGCAGAAATTATGGACGATGGTATATTGCAAAATACTGATCATCTCCGATATTACTATTAATTATTGTGACATGTGCAAGTGGGAGTCTGTTAGAGATATGCCCATTATCACAACGACAGTAATATTATTAAATAGTAATAATAGCCTATTGGGTCGCACACAAAGTTCGGTCACGTAAAGGCGAGGTATAATTAGAAGGGTTAATGAGTAATTAATTTAAAAGGTTTTAGTTAATTTGGAATTACTAGAAGGGCTAACTAGTAATTAGTCCTAACTTATTATTAGATAATATCTAATAGTCTAGATAATATCTACTTTAGCTAGATAATTATTAGACTTTGATATTATACTAATAATCCTATTAATGGGATAATCCTAAATTAAATATATCCATATCTTTCTTCTCTTAATCTGACTACAACAAACAAAAGGGATAGATTTGGTTTTATTTAAATTGAGTTTTCCTTTTCCTTTTGGTGTGTGACGTGAGTAGCAAAGAAAAGAGAAAATTGTTTTTCCCTTTTGGCTTCAATATTCATTCACGGCAGAAAAGAAAAAAACACAAAAGGGTTTTGTTTTCTTTTGCTTTGGTTTTAAAAACAATAAAATCAAGGTGTTGGAGTTGGTCATTGAGAGAGAACAGAAGGAGATAGATCTCGCTATTAACGTGACTGTTTTTGGGGTGTGCTCCTGATAGAGAGATTCCTACTATTGGATCTTTACGGTCATCGAAAGGTCTTTCTAATCCCTCTCGTATTTAATTTTATATTGTTACCTGTATTCTGATTGTAACCTGATCTCTGGAAGATGTGTGTGTTTTTCGCTTCCGCTATTATTATTATGTTGATCTGTATGTTTTTTTTTTTGTATACACACAATCCAACATATATGAATTATACAAGTTTATGTATACTCCATATATTATATGGGTTCAAAAACCGTTTTTCTCCTATGCAACCGCCCAGCAAAACCAACCAAAAATAATATATTTGATTGGTTGATTTAGGTTTATATACAGTTAACACAAATTCATTGATTATAAATGATATAAATAATTGTATTGGGCAACAGTTATGCAAAAGGAAAAAGAAAAGACTACATGGGTCAATAAGGCTAGTCGCACCGCAAGGAGGGTTCTCAGCGGGTAAAGCCAACGGCTTGGGAGGGTTCTCAGCGGCTTGGGTGCATGGGGAAGGAAGCCAGCGGGTTCATGACCTTGGCGGCTTGTAGAACCCGAACAAAGCTGTGTTTGTATTTTTTTTTTACTTTTTTTTTTCAATTTTTACTCCTATAAATACTCATTTAACCCAACTTCTTTTTTCACACAAACAACCTCCAATTCTTCAACTCTTTTTTCACACAAACAACCTCCAATTCTTCAACTCTTTTTTCACACAAACAACCTCCAATTCTTCAAACCTCCCACTCTTCAAACGATGAATCCAAACGATTGAAGAATTATTAATCTTATTATTAATTAATTAATTACATGTTTTTATTTAATTAATGTAATTTTTATTAAATGAAATAAATAAAATAAATTGAAAAGTGAGTGGGTTGGGAGGGTTGGGTGTGTGTTGTAGAGGGTTATGGGAGGGTAAAGAGAGGGTTGACCAAAAGCTGATGTGGAAGCTGATGTGGCATTCAAAAAGTGAGTGGGTTGAGAGGGTTGGAGAGTATGGGTGTGTGTAGCCTAAAGAGTTGATACTCCTAGATAATTTGTCAACAAATCGTATTCTTTTTCCACAAAATAATAAAAAGTTGCGAGTCTTCGTAACTATAATTTATCCGCAGTACAACTTACGGGTAAACAACTAGTGTCTCTCTATATATATATATATATAGGGTTAAATATTTAAATATAATAAATTTTTTGATGTAAACCATTTAATAAATTTTGATGTAAATTTTATTGATTCTATATTAGTTTAGTTGTTCTTATTTTTAAGGACTCTTCAATAGATAATTATTCTATAAATTAATTATTAATTACTATTATTAAAATATATCTTTACTATATATTAAAAAGAATTCACTTAACTGTTTTATGTTTTCAAGAAAACCGCTTTCAAGATTACAAATCAATCAAGCATTTGATACAATAACATCATGCATAAAATTGGAAGGTGTGCTTCCCACGATTCATCATCTTTCTGATTTCTCTCTACTCTCACATTCCCCTCACAAGTAAGGGGGTGTTTGGGAAGGCTTATTTAAAACAACTTATGACTTTTGGTAAAATTACTTATTAACTTATGTGGTGTGGGAAAGAAGTTTTTTAAAAAGTGTTTGGATTAGCTTATTAGCTTTTAGGGGTTTTTGATAAGTAGTTTTTGATAAGTTAGTAGGGAGTGACTTTTTAAAAATGATTTATTAGCTTATAGGGGATGAAATAAGGAGCTTTTAAAAAATACCTATCCAAACACTTTATTTTAAGTTATTTGCTTCTCCGGTATGAAATAAAGTTATAAGCACCTCCAAGTAACCAAGCGCTCCCAAACACCCTCTAACTTCTATCTTTCTGATTCATTATTCAAATTCTATGTCTTCCTTGCGCTCCCAAATTACTCCTAATACCTTCATCGCATCGGCTCCATGTCTTCTTCTTCTACCCATAATCTTACCTCTCAACAAATTAGGTTTCTTTCTCATCTCCGACAGGTTTATTTATGTACAATGTTGTCGATTTTAAGTTTTTTTGTAATGTATTCATTTCAAGACTCACACTTCGAAATTTTTGTGTTGGGTTTTGTTTCATCTTACAAAGGTATGTTTCTCCACCATTGTTGCCAATTTTGAGTTTTTTCAAATGTATTCAATCCAAAATTTTCTGTTTATTAAGAAATTAGGTTTTGTTTCATCTCATCTTAATGTCGATTGAGGAGGGGTTTTCGATGTCAAGATTAAACCACTATGAAAACAACGATCTTGAACATGTCATCTTGCAAGAGAACTTAACATTTATACTAAAGAAAATCTTGAAATTGAATAGGTTCATTGCAGGGGTTTATGAACAATGGTTATCTACTGTTTTCGTGTTACGTAACACGTCATCAAATGCAAAGACAGGCAAATAGTTGCTGGTCTGCTTCCATTATAAATTTCAAATTGCTTTACCATTGTTTTTGACTTATGAACGCTCTACTTTGTTATCTGGGTAAGTCATCATTTCGGGCTCCTCCAAGGTAAGTTAGCAGAAGATTACATGAAACACAGTTTTAGATGTGGAATTTATACTCCAGTGACTTTGAGTACATCTTTGATGTTGATCATTTCATCAAGTCCTTCACCGATAAGGTTCTTATATTGACACACCTTCTGCCAATGCTTAAAAGAAGACGCAAACTTGTAACATTTCATTATAATCATCAATTTAGTTTGTCTCATAGAATGTTTCCACTTACAGGTTTTAAAATGAAAATGCATCTAATTTTGTGAAGAAGATGTTTATGTTGGTGACAATGCTCTTCTTCTCTCTATAATGCCATCTTCAACTCAATCTAGGTAAAATTCTCCTTTAATTTCTCCTAATTTTTCTTTGTTTACCTTATTTTGTGATTTAAGTTGGTAAACCAAACTGACCCGTCCATTAAATCATGTATATACCAAAACAACCTGATTTTATTTGCAATGCTATGTTAAGGATTTTGAGTTAAATTGATGCATTTTCTATCAGAATCATTAACTTACTAAAATGAATCAAATGTATATATACACACACATATCTATACTATATATTAAAGAGAATAAACCTCAAACAATGTGTTTCTTTTTCTTGTGGGAAACATGATACGAGACTTTGGTGCAAAATCTTTGAATGGTGCTGATGGAATTATGGTTGTTAAAAACATTTAGCAGGCTTGATAGAGTGATTTTGATCAAATTTTGGCTTCTTTTCATGTCAACAGGGCCGGGAATACCTGCAAAAACGGGTCTGGGGATACCCGGAATGTTCAAACCGGGGCAGGCTGCCATACTCCCCGACCCGCCTGGTACCCGGTATATAATATTAATATATATATATATATATAAATTATTTTTTAAATATAATACATATCTTATTAGAGACTTTGAATATCGACATTTACACAACATGGTTTTTTTTGCTTGTTGTTAAAGCATGTTTGACTTTGAGTTCTATTTTGCTTGCTGTTTGACTTTAATTTTTGAAAAACAAACGTAACACAATGTTCTTTGCTTTGTCTCATTTGTTTCATTTCCGAACTCAAAGTATTTGATTCTTCATTCTTAGTCCAATTTGATTCTTAATTCTTAAGGACAATAGTTAATTAGTTACCAATCTTAATGTTGTTTGATTTTCTGTTTTTAATAGTTTTTTAAAGAAATATGGCATACCGGGACCGGGTATCGGGTAACGGGGTTTGACCGCGGACGGGTGTTCAGTCCCTGTATCCGCAGGGGACCGGGGCCGAGGCTGGGGATCCTTGCATCAAACCGGGGCCCGAGCCGGGTAAGGGGGTACCTGCCCCAAACCGGCCCCGTTACCATCCCTAAATCTATCTTGCCTTGAAGTTTATTATCAACTATATATATTTGATAACAATCATTCCAACCTGACATACTTCAATGGTATATATTTTTTAACCAGCAGAGGGAAGATGCAGAAGAGCTCCATAACACGAGATTTTCCCATTGCAAAGATCGTATACACTTTTGAAGGATGGTGTTTCATCATCGTTTTGTTTACCTGGATGGTACAAGGGCTGAATCGCCTGTCAACAATCTCAGCTCAATCGCATTCTAGCTGATACGGAATTCTAAAGGGACTGAAATTCTCGGGATCATCACTTTTAGTAATCCCATTCCCGTTCTGGATTCAAGAACCAATAATTCCAAGGTTAGATCTATTCAAATGTTGCGCGATAAAGAGAAGGTTTTGTGATAGAAATGATGACTTTTATGTTTTCTTTAGACTTCATTAACTAAGCTTAGGGGTCGTTTACCAAGTCACATTATCTTGCCACATGAATATAATAAGAATCTTACCCGATAAGAGCAAGACAATGACCAAGAGTCTTACCCGGTAAGTGAGTGCGACGGCTCTTACCACAGTTAGCACTTACCGGTTAATTGTTGTATAGGACAGTTTTTGAGGACTAAAATCTTACCCAGTAAGCAAATGATAGTCTTACCCTTTTTGTTTGTTTCTTAAAGGATCCACAATATCAAATCTTCCAAGTTATTTTAATTTTTAACTAGCCAAATCTTTCTTCTGTTATTGTAGCAGGTTAATAATTTGCATATCTTGATAGTGCAAAATATGAGGATAAATGTTGGGTTGTTATTGGTATAAGGTCGTTCCCCGTTTTCACATTGGACAAGGTGGTCGAAAATTTGACTACATTGATCCATTGATCTCATGTTGTATATCTAACTGTTTTTCCAAAAAACCATAAAGGTTTTTAAATTCTAGAATTCAGACACACGAGAAACACTTTACAACCCTTATACCCGCCGCATAGCGCGGGTACGTTAACTAGTATTTACGAAACAGGAATATTACGGTTCAAAGATAAAAGATTAAAGGTAGGAGTATTTGGAGGAGTTTAAAGTGTCAAAATATTAGTGGATGGATAGGAAAAATATAGGAAGATATGCAAGTGTAAAAAGGTATGAAGCTAAACGCATAGTCTATGATGTTTGATCATACGTAGAAATAAAATAACTGTTGTTCTAGCAACTTGTCGTAGGAAAGTAAGAGCGCAATTATTTTGTTTCAAATAATTGTTGATTGACATGTTCAATATCACATGCCAAGCAAATGACATTTTAATCGTTAAGTTCTAATGTAAGGTTTTTCATCTTATGCTTCCTATGTTACTTTTCTTTTCAGGTGAATCTAACCTTTTTATATAGATAATGTCATGGAATTTACGATTTCCGAAGATGATTTTCAGGTCTGTTTTGCCGAAAGCGAAGGATCTGTTGAGGAAGATGTTGTACAAAGATGTTTCCAGACGATTATCTGCGGAACAAGTCCTCAGCAAGTCCAAATCTTATATATTTCCAGTTTTTTTTACCTTCAATCAAATAAAGTACAATACAAACCCTAGATACGATGTTATGATTACTGATTTTCTAAGATTGTTTTTGGTAAATTTGTGTAACACGACATCCTTGGGTGGTAAGTGGAGGTGAAACTCGATCCATGGCGGATCTAACTTGAGAAGAAATTAAATCCCTTTTTCCGCTGGTGGCTGTCAAATCATTTTCATCTGTTGATTGATTTTAACCTCTGATGAATCAACAAAAAGAAAAGAGAGAGAGCGAAAGTTCAATGAATCTTTTGAAGTTGAAAAGGACTTATTGGTTTTTGTTTTTGGTTTAGAAATCAAGGATGATTGTTTTTTGGTCTCCAAATAGTATATTGTTTGGAGGAATGAATGAATGGATCATTCATTATCATATAGTAAAAGTTTCTGTAAATATAGTGAAGAGAAGTTAGATAAAAAGGCATGTGATGGATGAATATGTTGGAAATCAAAGTCTCAAAGAAATAAACAAAAGAAAAATACGTATGAAGAAAGAAGTAAAAATAACACTTTCTAGAACTCCTCTTTCTCATTAAAAAACAAAAGTAATTACAAACTTAAATAGATAAACAACTAAGCTAGAGTAAAATAGTAAAACATCAAAATAAATCTCCTAAAAATATGCTACCATTATCTCCTAAAGAAATGGTATATGAATAATGGATTGACCCAATTTCAAATACCCAACATGTACTTAGAAATGGCCAAAACAAATCCTTATTTAACTTGTACATAAAGAAAACAATGGACCCAAATGACCCATTTTAAATACCAACCCGCTAACCCGTATCCGTGATTCAGTAAATAAACGATTAAACCCAACAGAATAAAATGTTATGATGTAAAAATGTTGATGGGATTGGAAAGACAACAAAGGTACAACCAAATATGTCTCCTCATTAGACAGCAGAAGGTTTTAAAAGTTTCTTATTTTTATATACATTATATAAATTGTCTTTCTAATACATGTGATTGGATGAATAACGTGATCAAATTGTCTCCTCAGTTTTCCTTCTCAATCTGGTTTTGGTGGATTTCAATAAGGGAGTTAAAATTCCTGTAATTTTGTTGTTTCTTAATTTATATAATGATATTAAATGCCAATAAGCATTTCGTTTATTAAAGAAAAGGTTAATAACAAATATTTATATATTGATTTTAATAAAACTAGTGTTCGCAACCGCAAGTTGTGCGGTAATCAAACTTCACCTAAGATAATATAAAATTTTGTTTTACTAATTATTGTTATATTTCTTTCGTATAAAATGACTATATTTTCCTAATCTATATTTAATATATTACAAAGATAAAACTAATGTATGCAATATTACTATAACAATACATTTACATGTTCTTGTTGAATACAATATATATATATATATATATTCAATATATATATATATATATATATGTTCTTATTGAATAAAATATATGATAGATAGTACAAAAATTCAACATAATGTTATTTTTGTAAATAAAAGTAAGTTATTATGTGCAATTATCAAGACCGGTAAAATGAATATACCATAGAAACAACACATGGAAAATCTTATATATAATTTTTTTTAAATACATCCATATTTATTAGATAAAAAAATAATTATTTTTTTTCGTACTTTGGTTTGTTGAAAATTTATATAAGATGAATATGTGTTTTAATAAAAAGTTTTGACTTATAAACATTATCACCTTACTATTGATTTTACTATTTTTGAAAATAAAGATTTTTTTCTTGAAAAAACATATATGTTTGAATAATAATTAAGAAAAAAAGAAATAAGAACTAAAAATAAAGTAAATTGGTATTAAAAAAAAATGCAAGATATATAATATTTTAATAACATAAAATGTTTATGTTATTTAAATAAAACCATAAAATATTGATTCAAAAGAAAAAAGATAAATGAAAAGTTTAAGCATTAAATGATGATGAAACAATTAAAAATAAATCAAAATTAGGAGAAAAAAGATAAATAGATAAGAATAGTTTACATTTTATTTATATTTTATTTCCTAAGTCGAATTACTACTTTCAAGTAAGATGACTAAAATAAAATTCCATAAAAATGAAAAAGAAATCAAATTTTAATTATAAACACAAAAACTAATAAAATAAAATAAACAACTAAACATTGAAAAAGTAAAAATTTTGATTTATAATCATTCTTGTCTCAATATTAATGTTTTGATTTGGTAAAATTAAATTAGAATGAAAAAGTAGAAATAACTTAATAAATGTTTGATTATAAAATATGAATTATGCATTAAAACTCTTTATACACTTGATTTTTATCAATATTCTTATGTATTTTTTTAAATTATTAAGTCAATTACAAATTTGTTTTGTTAATTACACCTTGTATATAGAATGGTGTTCAACAATCATAGTTAGTGTATAAGAGATATGCCATTTACAACTACGCATAATTTTAGTGGATGAATTTTTTTGTAAAAGATACAAAATTATTGAGATGTTATACTAATGAAAAATAATTATAAATTCAAAATATTAAAAGTGAAAAAATAGACAATTAATAAATATACCTTGTAAGTAACATTATTGACGTTTGTGCGATTTGATATCTAATCCAATGAATCAAACAAATCAAAAATATCAAAACACTTTCTTCTACCCTTTAGATAGTGGTTGATTGTGATAAATATACATTTATATATATCCTTTAATGAAAGAGATAAACGCTTTTGATTTAATTATAGGTATTAATTATTCATAATCAATATCAATATATATCAATATATCAATCAATCATCAATATATATATATATATATATATCAATCAATATCTTTATATATATAAAAGCAAAACCCAAAGAGAATGATGTGGCACAATGAGAGAGCTCCATTGCTATTTATCTAATTTTCTAGAATTTTGATTTATTTTTTTACAAAGGGTTGGAGTTGGTGAAAATATGAAAGTTTTGTGTAGTTTTGTTTATCCCACATTGGTAGCAAGATGAAATTTAAAAAAGTAAAGATGTGTATTTAAAGGGGTTTATTGGTGTTGTTGAAAGATGTGAAATGGTGTTTGGTTAATTGTAGCTAAACACAATTTAATAGTTAAATAAACTAATTAATTTTATATTTGTCTTTTGTTTTTTTAAACATGTTTAAGTAACGTTTTAATGATTTTAGTATCAAATATATAAATCTATTATATATATTAAAGGAACAACCACTAAGAATGATGTGGCATATTCTCATGCTTAAAATCACCTCTATCTTTTTTCTCATTTTTTTGAATTTTTTTAATGTTGAATATGTTAAAAGACCATTCTACCCCTAAATGTAATTATGTATTTCATTATAAGAGAGGGCTTCTTTGGTAATTTGACTTACAATTTAATTAGTTTTAACTTACAAACTATTTAACTTCTTATAAGCATTCATTTTGCTCTTTTCATCTTCCATCTATTAATTAAAGGAAAACCTACAATAAAATCTTATATAAACTACAACCTCCTCCACCAAAATGGAATTAACAATCATTATGTTCTATGCTATGTTCTTTTAAGTTTGTGTGTTTGTTTCTGTTTTGTAGAACTTATTTTTCACCGGTACCATGTTCATCCTCCATAAAACTTTCAGGTAAAAATAAAACTTTTATTTTTTATATACGATTTTGTAAGTTTTACATTGTTAATGTATGTATATGCATGTCATACCAAATTGGTATCATTATTTTTCCTATAAAAAGTTCATATATATATATTGTGAATATTGCATATTGTAGTTTTTTGTGTATATTGCATATTGTTGTTATATAAGTTTTTGCCACAATTATTATCTTTGTTCTTTTTATCATATTTCACGATTAATTATCATGTTGGTAATATAATTGTTGTTTTTACGTAACTTTTATGTTCGATTGAGATTGTATGATTTGTTGTTTTTTCTTTGTAAAATTTTTAGGTAATGTAAAACTTTTATTAGTTATTTTATAAGTATGTGAGTTATACGTTGGTGATATATGTATATGTGTCATCCGAATCGGTATCATTGTTTTTCCTATAAAAAAAATTAATATTTTTTATGTTTTGTATGTATTATATATTGAATGTTAAATGAGTTTTTAATTTTTTATTTGGAGTTTATTCACAATTATTCCCTTTGTTTTTTTTCCCGTTAATTCTTATGCTTTGTATTTATTATTTACGAATGTTAATAACTTTTTTACGTTTTTATTTGGGATATCTTCATAATTGTTATTGTTGTTTCTTTTCATTGATGTTTTTCACACAATCTTTATGTTGTGCATGTGTTTTTAAGAGGTTTCATTAATTTGGTTCACCAATATTATCGTAGTTTCTTACAAGTTATTTATATATGGTGTTGAAAATGATTATTATACTCCAAAGAGTGATTTATATTGGATTTTTTACTTTTTCTTTTTGTTGTGTATTTTTTTTCTCATTCTAATATGATTTCATAGTTTTAAAGTTTATGTTTAATAAGAAAAAACACCAACAATGATATGATCTTTTCTAAGGAGATCCCAACCCAAAATTCTTATTTGACCTCTCAAAGCTTTCCTTTTTTAATTAATTTTTGGAAAAATATTGATTAATTAGTTTTTGAAAAAATATTTTCATTTATTTATTTCACATTATTCTAATATTTTTATTTACACAATGTCTAATAGATGTATATTACATATATTTCTATTAACATGACAATTGAATACAATAACAGATCTAGAAACTTTGGTGATGTGGGTCAGATTATAAATCATAGTCATGTGTCCACATGATTGACAATGTCTCTAGATAGTTGTCTTATTTATCTAATTGGTCATGGTGATGCTCCGTATAGAAATTATTTGGAATAGATCCAATAAAAATAATTCAAACTAAGAATTATACATCAACTAATAACACGTAATCCTACTTGAGCAACTAAAAATATTCAGATCGGTTAACAAACATTATACTTAACAACTAATTACTAACAAATATTTAACAATCATATATTAACTGTCAGACTCTAACCTTAATAATTCATACTAACAATTATTGTAAAAAAAGTAAGTTATATAAAAAATAATAAGAGTTAAAGTGGGTTAAAAAAATTATGGGTGGAATCATATTTTTTAAAGGGGTCAAAACCTATATATTTTTATAAAAAGTTAATCGACAAACTTTTTTAAATTCTATGAGGGTCATTTGACCCCTCAAAGATGACGATAACAGTTACCATGTGATACTAAAATCATTAAAACAAAACAAAACAAAAATCATCCTCTTCTTAGTTATATTATTGATATAACAGAATAATCTTTATATATAATTATTTGGAAAATAATACACTTTTAATAACTATTCACACGAGGTATAATAATTTTCTTACTACAATATATATTGATACTTATTATTTTCAAGTAATATTAAATATTTTAATATTAAATGGACATATAAAGAATTTTTTATTATTATTTGAAATCTTATAAAAAATCATATAAATACAAATGACACTAAAACCAATATATAAATAAAGTTAATACACAATTTTAATAGTTGTTAATTAAAAAATTATAATTAATCCTAACTTAATTACGTATTTTCTTACGAAAGGCTTTCATCACCGCGCAACGCGCGGTGGCACACACTAGTTAAACAATAAATCAACATATAAACCTATCTGTTATAACCTAACATTCGTTATAATTATAAACTTTTTTAAACGATTTAATCATTTTTAATTAAACAACTAACATATATACCTTTTTTTTGTAAGCTAACAATCTTTATCTTTATATATATAAAAGCAAAACCCAAAGAGAATGATGTCGCACAATGAGAGAGCTCCATTGCTATTTATCTAATTTCCTAGAATTTTGATTTATTTTTTATAAAGGGTTGGAGTTGGTGAAAATATGAAAGTTTTGTGTAGTTTTGTTTGTCCCACATTGGTAGCAAGATGAAAATTAAAAAAGCAAAGATGTGTATTTAAAGGGGTTTATTGGTGTTGTTGAAAGATGTGAAATGGTGTTGGTTAATTGTAGCTAAACCCAATTTAATAGTTAAATAAACTAATTAATTTTATATTTGCCTTTTGTTTTTTTAAAAAATGTTTAAGTAACGTTTTAATGATTTTAGTATCAAATATATAAATTAAACAATAAATCAACATATAAACCTATCTGTTATAACCTAACATTCGTTATAATTATAAATTTTTTTAAACGATTTAATCATTTTTAATTTAACAACTAACATATATACCTTTTTTGTAAGCTAACAATCTTTATATATATAAAAGCAAAACCCAAAGAGAATGATGTCGCACAATGAGAGAGCTCCATTGCTATTTATCTAATTTCCTAGAATTTTGATTTATTTTTTTACAAAGGGTTGGAGTTGGTGAAAATATGAAAGTTTTGTGTAGTTTTGTTTGTCCCACATTGGTAGCAAGATGAAAATTAAAAAAGTAAAGATGTGTATTTAAAGGGGTTTATTGGTGTTGTTGAAAGATGTGAAATGGTGTTGGTTAATTGTACATAAACCCAATTTAATAGTTAAATAAACTAATTAATTTTATATTTGCCTTTTGTTTTTTTAAACATGTTTAAGTAACGTTTTAATGATTTTAGTATCAAATATATAAATTAAACAATAAATCAACATATAAACCTATCTAATTTCCTAGAATTTTGATTTATTTTTTTTACAAAAGAGCCACGATCGGGGCTCAAACAGGTGCAGCTTCAGAATGGTATAACTCTTGCTCCGGACGTCCGTTTTGGACGATTTACCTGTCGAATTAAAGCTTGAGATAGGGAGCACGCCATGGTTAGGGGCCTAACGAACTTTTCGACCTCTAAAAACACTGTTGAAGTGACTTTTTAGACGTTTTTGTGTTTCTTTTCGTTTTTGGGCTGTGTTCGGCCCATTGCTTTTGGCAGGCCCGTTTAATTTCAGTATTCTTATTTGTGTTTCAGTTAATTGAAATGACATATAATTAATCAGAAACTTTCGATTTTCCCTTCCAACCTTTGAGTTCTCGCGAGAATTCAAATTTTGAAGCCTAAGGTTTTGGATTTGGTCGAACATATAAACCTTAGAAGACACTGACACAGGTATTCGTATAATAACGTGTTCAGTCTTAGTTTCACTGTATCCGCTGCATCACATATGTATAAGAAAGAAGAAGAGGATGGTATTGTCTCAATATAAATATATAAATGAAAAACCATAAAATCAATGAGAAACCTCCATTGATGTTTTTTTTTCTTAGATTTTTTTAAATATTGGTTTTTGTTGTGAATGGATGGAGCATTAATGTTGTGTAAGTTGTTCAACATTGATAGAAAAGAGTAAGTTAGAAATGAAAATGTGTGTATAAAAGGTTATGATAAAGTTTAATTTTTGACAAGTGCAACAAACGATAATAACCATCTCTAAATTTCTAATGAGTTACTCATGCTACCGCGCAACGCGCGGTTTCGCCACTAGTATATACTAAAAGGAAAACCCACAAGGTATGATGTGGCATCCTCTAAGGGCTAGAAGCCTATTTATCTATTTTCTCAAATTTTTGAATTTTTTAATGTTGAATATGTAAAAGACATTTTCACCCATCTATGAAACATGTATACTTCATTAATAACTTGGGTATTTTTGTAAATTTGCATATCTAATATTAACCTCCAACTCTAAGCTTAACTTCCAACTTTTGATTTGCTTCTTCATTTACTTTCTTTTAATTTTCAATTAATTTTGTTTTTAAGGTTGCAATAATAAACAAGATAAAATCCAAGAAAATTCCATTGAGGTGGGATGAAGAAAATGAGAGTTGAAGAAGACATGGAAGATTTCAAATATGCATGTATAAGGTATGTATAAGTTATTTTCTTTAAGAAAAACGTAATTTGTTATCACATATTTTTTCTTTTCCATATTGTTGGATTTGTGGTTATCATAGAACATGATTGTGTTTACAATTGTATCATATTCATTTGATTAAAATTTTGAAATTTTATGTAGGATGACGAAAATGATAGTTGAAGAAGACATAGAAAATTTCAAACAAGTATGTATGAATTATTTTTATTTAAAAAATTATGATTTGTTATTACATATTTCTTCTTTTCTATATTGTTAGATTTGAGGTTATCATAAGACATGATTGTATTACAATTTGATTTGATTTAAATTTTGATAGTCTATGATTACAATATCTACTAAAAATCAATATATCAATATCTTTATACATATAAAAGCAAATCCCAAGAAGAATGATATGGCACCTTCCAATGCTTGCAAATCCATTCTATTTGTTTTCTCAATTTTTTTTATTTTCTTTAATGTTGAATATCTTAAAGACCTTTTTACCCCTCTATGAAACATGTGTAATACATTATTAACCCGAATATTTTTGTAAATTCAACATTTAAGTTTAACCTCCAACTCTTGATTTTCTTCTTCATTTACTTTCTTTAATATCTTAATGAAATTTGTTTTTTCAAGTTTTCAAGGTTGCAATGATAAACAACATGAGGTCAAACACATTCCTTTGGTATGGGATGAAGAACAAAAGAATTGAAGAATACATGAAAGATTTCATACATGTATCTATAAATTATATTCTCTGATAAAAGTGATTTGTTATTACATATTTTTTCTTTTCTATATTGGATTTGTTTTTATCTTAAGACATGAGTATGTTTACATTTGCTTCTTCATTTAATTTCTTTAATATCTTAATGAAAATTGTTTTTCAAGGTTGCAATAATAAACAAGATGAAATAAAAAAATTTCCTTTTGTGTGGGATGGACCGATGAAGAATACAAGAATTGAAGAAGACATGAAAGATTTCATACATGTATGTAAATAATATATTCTCTAAAAAGGTGATTTTTTTATTACATATTTTTTGCTTTTTATATTGTTGGATTTGTTATTATCTTAAGACATGATCCTGTTTACATTTGTATCATATTGATTTGATTAAACTTTGGTATTTTGTGATTACATATTTGATAAAAAAAAATCAAATTTGAGCTTCATTGATAATATTTGTTAATACATACTTGGTAATTGCATTAAATTTAACTACTTCGATTTTTTCTATTGACAATAGAATTGTCATTGTTGTGGAATTTAGGTGTCTATCATTTCATTGTCTAACAATCATCATCAAATCTTAGTGAAATTTATTCATCATCAAAATGACGAAATGCTTTTTGTAAATTTTGCATACCTAAGTTTAACCTCCAAAATTTGACTTGCTTATTCATTTACTTTCTGAATATCTTAATGAAATTTGTCTTTCAAGGTTGCAATAATAAACAAGAAGAAATCCAAGAAATTCCTTTGGTGCGGGATGAGAAGAAGATGATAGGTGAAGAAGACGTCAAATTAAGATTTCAAATACTATGTACAGATTACATTTAAAAAAAATGTAATTTGTTGTTGCATATTTCTTCTTTTCTATATTTTTGGATTTGTATTATCATAAGACGTGATTGTGTTTATAGTTGTATCATATTGATTTGACATAAATTTTAGGTATTTTGTGATTACATTATCTGAAAAGAAAAACATTTAAACTTAACTTTGATTAATAATAACCGTTAATACATGGATGATAATTGCGTTAAATCTTTATATTATATATATAAAAAGAATACCCAAGAGTAATGAGGTGGCATCATGAGAATTGAGGAATTGCTATAAGGATTTTTTTTAGAATTTTTAATTTTCTTATAAACAACTCAATATGTTAAAGACATTGAAGCCATTATGTGGAAACTATATGTTTAATTATGAGTGGGTTATATTGGTCATTTTGTATAAGTTTAACCTCCAATCTCTTCTTAACTATGACCTTCCTCATTCCCATTGCTAGAAGTTTCACTATCATCATAAATCCTTATTCTTCCATCTTCATTATCAATTGAAGAAGCAATAACTATTACAAGGTAACTCCTAACCAATGTAACCTCCTTCATCCACCATTTTAATTAACTTTTAATATCCAAACCATTCATATTCTTATAAGACTTTTACTCTACCCTCGAACTTTTAAACCAATCAAAAACTCTCTCCATTTCTTAGAGCATTCATGCTAAGCTTTTTTTTCCTCTCAGTTTCTTCCTAGATAGGTGTTCTTTTCACTCTCCATCTTATGACATATTGTTTACTTTAAAGATGCAAACATTTGGCTTATGGTGATCATAAGAAAAATTGTAATATGTATATCCTAATATAACAATTGGATACAATAAAAAAATTGATTTTAATAGATAAAAACAAAAATAAAATACATATAAATATTAATCACGTCAATTTAATGCATATTAATTTACATGAAAAAAACCTTAGTGCAATCAATATATATATATATATATAAATGAGATACTTTACAAAATTTAACAAAGTATTTTATCATTAATTATTATTTACATATAATCATATTTTCATATATAAGTGAATGAATAAAGAATGACATTAATTATTATTTATATAACATTCATTATATATTTTAATACGATTAAGTAACAAATATAAATTATTAATTACCGATATAGGTTATTATTTATACAATACTAATTATATATATGTATATATACAAATATAATTCAATGAACATTATTAATCAATGTTATTTAGATAACATGTTATATGTGTATATATATTATATTAATTCAAAAAAATATATTTGTTAAATGACATATCACACAAGTTTCAATAATCTTTTATTTGTAAATTAGTACATATGTAGAATTAAATACTTATAATTGTCTCTATAAGAAAAATTTAATACGATCAATATTGATAATATGTGTACAAGATAGAAGTAACATATATATATATATATATATACACTTTTTGAATTTTTAATTCAATATAAAAGCAAACTATATATAAAAATGAGATTAGATTCAAAATAAAACAACTTTTTGTTCACATAAAATTATTTAAACATCCTTTTTTAGAATTCTTTACAAGAAACTAAACTATGAAAAAACAATTTTAGATAAATCTATTTTATTAGACAATTCAAATTAAAAGTTAACATGGTGGTCACAATATCAATAATTACAGTTCATTTTCGTGCAATCATATGTAGGAAAAAATGGTTTCGGTGGTGTATTTGGTTAAAGTTGCAAATAAGTGCATTACTATAAATGTAAACAAATTATAAAATACTCAACAATCTTACAAAAGTAGATAACCCAAAATTTGTTTGGTGAATATGAATATTTAGTGAGAATTAATGTAGGGGACATATGAATTGATACGTGTTAGGACAAAACAATCATAATTATACATTTTCAACGATTATTATCGATAGTCTCACATATTTCTTTTATTATTTGAGCTTGTTACAAAGTTTGACATAATAAACTTGGATATATAAGACCTTGAAATATTCATCATCCAAAGTAATGGTAATATGATATATTGGAAGAAGATGACAGTATAACAAGACGAATTATTATCTATATGGTTGGAGTTAGAACTAACCAAATGTTGATATTATAATGCAAAAATAAAATAAAAATCAATGATGAAGATTTTGTTTTGTTAATGCATATATATTAACTGAGAAATTACGTTTTATTTTATGTCGGTTCGATACTTCTTTAACGAAATTATCATCACCGTGCAACGCACGGGCCCAAGACTAGTATATCTTAAAAGTAAAAACCACAAGATCCTATGTGGCATCTCCTAAAGCCAATAAAACCATTTATCTTTTTTCTCAAATTTTTGATTTTTTTTAATGTTGAATATGTTAAAGACCATTCTACCCCTATACCAAAGACATAAAGTTGATTGGGATATGGTTGTTTTAGTAATTTTAAAAGAGTAACCTTCAAACCTTTTCATATTCATTCTTAAATGTGACTTCGTTACTTGGAGATGAAACCCCCAAATCTTTTCTTTTACATTCTTAAAGGTGAAACCTACAAACTAATTCATTCATCATGATTTGTTCATCACCAATTGTCTTCTTCTTCTTCTCCACACATGATGTATTATTCATTTTCCTAACTATTGTTATTCTTCAACAAAATCATGTTAGGTAACCTCATTTTCTTCTTTCATGTCAATCACTTGATGATATGTTATTTTTCAACAAAATTGTTTTGCAATTCTTACTTTAAGAGTATTAATCTGAGTATTATTATTTCTTATTAGCTATTGTTGAGATTTTAGAATTTATTTTTACTTATGTCCTCTTTATATAATGTTTTTTCTAACAAAATCAGAGGTTTGTTCTTGAAATTTGATGACAACAACGGTTCGATAATCACATGTTGCACGTAAGTATTACAATTTGACATGTTATAGCCTCAACAAGCATGAATATGTTCTTTTTCAATGACTGTTTTTAATTTTCAGGTTTTCTTCAAGAAGATTGATTTAGGTAGTCATTTTTTAACTCTTATTATTATTTCTTATTGATTATTGTTAAGATTTTAGAGTTTATTTGTACTTTTGCCATCTATATTTCAGTATGTCTTTCTAATGGAATCCAATGTTTGTTTTTGACGATAGTTTTAAAGTTTTGATGACAACAATGGTTTGATGATCACATCTTCCAAGTAAGTATTACAATATAAGATGATATAGCCCATTTACAAACATAAAAATGTTCTTTTACAATGAGTGATTTGAATTTATAGGTTTGTTTCAAGAAAACTAATTCAGATAAATGAGTGTCTTTAAGTTTCAGGTTTATTTCAAGAAGATTGATTCTGGTTTCACTTTTTTTTTTTTTACTTTTATTGGAATTTTAGAGTTTATTTATTTATTTTTGTATTCTATATTGGTCTTAGTTTCAAATTTTACTAATCATTTTCTCTTATTATTATATTTTATTGATTAGTGCTGAGATTATTTCTTTTGACATTCACATGAATTCTAAAGTTATTTTTTATTTTTCATCTTCTATATATTTTCTAAATTTGTTTTAATCTTTAATTTAAATGTTTATTTACATGACACTAAAAAAAATAATAATATGTATATCTAAATATGACAAGTGAATATGATAAAAACCGGTTTAATTGATATAAATAAAAAAAAGATGGAGATGGCGGTTAATGATGCCAATTTAATACATTATATATTTTAATATGACAATTATTAATTATCATTAACTATTCTTTACCCAATACTCATCTTTTTAAGTATAATTGGTATTCGTTATTAATTGTTCTATGGTTGTTTATAGCCATCATATTAAAATAGGGTTGTTTATAAATAATACAATCAATGCAAAAATTATCCATATGCAAAAATTTCATGGGGTTTGTTTATTCTTCAATGTTAAAATAACTATGGTTGTTTATAGCCAACATATTAAAATAGGTTTTAAATTTGGGAAAAGTCCAAAAAAACCCAACGAACTATTCCATTTTGAATGGTTAAGTCCCTAAACAATTTTTTTGAACAAAAAAAACCATTAAACTTTCTTATTTTGAATGATTAAGTCACTAAACTATTCTTTTGAATGAAAAAACCATTAAACCTTTTCATTTTGAATGATTAAGTCCTTAAACATTTTTTCCAACAAAATAAATCATTGAATTTTTAAAAATTTGCTACTTATATTTGTTTAAACTAAACTAACATAGTTATATTTTATCTTTAAAACATTCATAGTCGGTTACATTTAATTTTTTTTTATTATTAAAATGGGGTAAGTAACCAAATTTTGAAAGTTTAATGGTTTATTTATCGAAAAGAAATTGTTTAAGGACTTAATTATTCAAAACGAAAAATTTTAATGGTTTATTCATTCAAAAGAATAGTTCAATGACTTAATCATTCAAAATGAGAAAGTTTAATGGTTTTTTTGTTCAAAAAAATTGTTTAGGGACTTAACCATTCAAAATGGAATAGTTTGTTGGGTTTTTTTAGACTTTTCCCTTTAAATTTTTTATAACTATGGTTGGAATCAAATCAATCAAATGGTAAATATTGTAGTGCCAAATTAAAAGAAGATTCAAGGAAATGACTAGGCAAAATGAATTTGAACAATTTTTCAAATCTTAAAATAAAGTTAAATTTCATCATCCCTCAATTATTACCAATAAAGTTGAGTTTCATCATCCATCTAGGTAATGAATTATTATTTATAAAGTTGGCAGTAAAACCAAACAAATGTATATTATTATAGTGCAAAAATGAAAGAAAATGAGTAAAATACAAATTTGGTCCTTGTGGTTTAGCAAAAGTCTCACTTTTGGTCCCTACAATTTAAAAAGTACACATTAGCCACTGCAATATGCGTTTTCGTCCAATTTTGATCCCTCTGACTAACAGTCGTTAAATAAAGCCGTTAGTTTAGAGTCAGTTTGAATTTATTCCATTTTCTTCTTGTTTTTACGTTAGGAATAACCACAAGGACCAAAAGTGTAATTTATTCTATATATTTATACATATATATACACACCTCCTTCTTCTTCTTCTTCACCCACCACGATCACCAATCCACCACCACCACCCATCCTCCACCACCACTACCACCAATCCACCCACTACCACAACCACCCATCCACCTACCCACCCCCACCACCTTCTTCTTCTTCTTCTTCACCCACCACCACCACCACAACCGCCACCATTCGCCGACCACCTCTCCGCCCACCTCTCATCGACAGCCCTCTCGCCGATAGCCTCTCCGACCACCTCTCGTAGACCACCTCTCTCCGGCCACCATTTAAGTTTTCGATCTGAGTTTCGAATTTGAGTTCCGGATCTGAGCTTCAAATCTGAGTTTCTGATCGGAGCTTTGAATATGAGTTTCAGATCTGAGTTTCGAAAATGGAGGTGAGTGGTGGTGGAGGGGGACATTTGTAGGGGGACGAATCAGAGGTGAGTGGTGGTCTCGATAGTGGCTCACGGTGTAAACGGCATCGTTTGTAGGTAGACGACGGTGGAGGTGGGCGATGGAGGTTGGGCGGCAGGTGGAGGTAGGCAGCAGGTGGAGGTGGGTGATGATGAAGGTGGGTAGTGGAGGTGGTGGCGGCTGTGGTAGTGGGTGATGAAGATCTGGGTAAAGAAGAAGGTGGTGGTGGTGGTGGTGGATGGGTGGTGGTGGGTGGGTGGTGGTGGTGGTGGGTGGATGGTGGTGGTGATAGGTGAAGAAGAAAGAGGTGGTGTTTGTATATATGTATAAATATATAAAATAAATTACACTTTTGGTCCTTGTGGTTATTCTTAAGGTAAAAACAAGAAAAAAAATGGAAAAATATCAAACTGACCCTAAACTAACGGCTTTATTTAACGACTGTTAGTCAGAGGGACCAAAATTGGACCAAAACGCATATTGCAGTGGCTAATGTGTATTTTTTAAACTGTAGGGACCAAAAGTGAGACTTTTGCTAAACCACAGGGACCAAACTTGTATTTTACTCAAAGAAAATCAATGTTGATAACTTGGTTTCTTTAATCTATATATATATATATATATTAATTGTGAAATTCCGTTTCATTTTAAATCGGATCAATGCCCTTTAAAACAATTGCCGTCACCGTGCAACGCACGGGATCATATTAAAATAGGTTTGTTTATAAATAATACAATCAATGCAAAAATTATCCATATGCAAAAATTTCATGGGGTTTGTTTATTCTTCAATGTTAAAATAACTATGGTTGTTTATAGCCATCATATTTGTTAGGACCAAATTGTCTTAATTAGTGAAAGTTTTATAAAGTAAGTTTTGCGAAGGTTTATTTTGTAATTAGCTAGTATTTGTAGCTAATGGGCTTGGGCTTGGGCTTTTGTAAATGAGCCCTATATATAAAGGGTTAGGGTTTGGGAAGAGAGTGAGAACCATTTCAATGAGAGTCATTTAGTGAGAGAAAGTGTGTGTTCTTGTATCTTGAGAGCTCTCTAAAATAAAACAAGAACTTTTGATTTCTTCTTCTTGATTTCTTCTCGTAATCCTCTTATTGTTTGACTGTTTGGGACCAACAAGTGGTATCAGAGCCAAACAAATCATCAGATTTGTTTGTTCCTATTGAATCATTCAATTAGAGGTTTTTATTTTGGATTTTGGAGCTGTTCTTGAAGAAAAATTTTGAATCTGGGTTTTGAAATTTCATGGAGAAATATTTTTTGTAGATCTGGAAAATGAAGATGGATGTTTGGGTTGGAATCTGAAGCAACTTTAGGCTTAATCTCATGGATTTTACAAGTTGTTTCATCAAATTTCTTGGATCTGGAAAGGATTTTGGGTTTGAAAAGCCGTCTCCCGACTCTTTAGATCTGAAATCGTCTGATTTTGATTTTTGGAAAAAGTCGGAATCAGACTTTGAAATTAATCCGAATCGGACTTTAAAAAAAATACAAATCGGCTTTTACCAAGTTTCCTAATTCGGCTTTTTAATTTTAACAGGAATCGGCCTTTGATATTTTTTATATGGGAATCGGCCTTTGTTTTGAAAATATCCAATTCGGCCTTTGGAAACCTCCTGCTGGAATCGGCTTATCTTTATCTTTACCTTTACTATATATTAAAAAGAATTCCCCAACTGTTTTCAAGAAACTGAATTACAAGATTACTATCTTTTATGCTTCGCGTACAACCCTCAAAGCTATCATCACACGGTTATCTTGAAATTGGTTTTCAAAACACATTCCTACTCCCCTGATTTCTCTCTACTCCTCACCCTCTTCCCCTAATCTCCCTTCTACGGCTTTTATCCCATATCACCTCAGATGCAAGATAGTGTTGAAAACCACCACCAATAATGGCGATAGCCATCATATTTTCACCACCACACATTTCCTCAAACAACAAAAGGTCTCCATTTCTCTTCGGATTTTCAACAATGGCCACCTTCGCCTCCTCGCACCAACCAATCGGAACTTCCAGATCCGTTGCGAAGATCAGAAGGTTCAGCAACGAGCATTCGCAGCGGTTTAGCAGCGGTGGGTTTTGATTATGTCGATTTCACCATCCCGGTAACGGTTTTTATTAACAAATCGGTTTTATTTACTATTGATTGGCTTTTGGGTTTTGATTATGTCGATTAACAACTTCCTCCCGTTCTTCATGGATAGAAATTGGAACCGTTTTTGCTTAATTTGTCAAACAATTAACTAACAGGTAATGGTAATTGTCACTGCTGCGAAGCCATCTGTTCTCGTTGGTGCTATTGGAGGGTAAAATCCTTTTGTAATACCCTAACATTTTTATTCCGAATTTACACAAATAACATGAATGTATATTGTATTTTAAAATCATTCGGTTTACATTATATCTTTTCTTGGAATTGGTTTTGATTAAAATGGATTGAAGGTATAAATGGGGTAAAAACGAGAAACATTTGAAGCCTGAGATTGGATTGCTTCACCTTCATCAAGGTATTTGCAAATTTGAGGCCAGGTACGTTTTCATTTAATTTCTTCTTTCTCCTTTCATATTATTACTTCTTCATCTAATTTATTATTACTTCTTCATCTAATTTTAGTGATTTAGATATTCGAAAATTTTAGATTTTGTTGGAATTTTCTTTCTTCCGGTTTCCTAAATCATCTCCAAGGGCACGCTTTTTACTTCTCTGTCATCGGATTTTGTTTGGAGGTACATAGATTTTGTTTGGTTTTTAATTTTGTTATTTTTCATCTGCTTATTCGTACTCTCAAGTTTTCTGTTTGTTCGCTAAGCTTGATTTAGGATACAGGTAGGACGAAAGGTGTGAACATAGCCCACCAAGTAACAGATGATATTTAAAAACTAGCCTGAGGTGCAAACAAGAATCAATCAGGTAAAATTTGATGGTTTTTTTGGGAAAATTTTAAATCAATTAAGTGATCAATTGAATGAATATTTGATTAATCTATCCTCAATTTCCAGAATCGAGAACACAAATGGTCAAAAATCCTCACATGGAAAATCTAGGTCATTGGGTATTATATATATATATAATTTTTGTCTTATGGATTGTTTTTGAGTTGGTGTTGATTTTAATGAAGGGGAATGGAAGCAGATGTCATTACCAACAATATCAATTAGAGAAACATGAATTTGAGTGAGGAGAAGACAACAGTTAAAAAGAGTCATATCTTTCTGTTGATGCTTTTATGTTTTCTTTCAGTAACGAGTCTTTGATGTGTCGCTTAAGTTTAATTTGGTCTTGAATTCAATTCAACCAAATTGATCATTGCAAGTGGATCTGCATCCAACTAGAAACAAAGAAATTATTTTAGGCTACCATTTTATACAATTGTATTTATTTGGTGGCAGAGCTTATCAACAAAGAATTAAGTATCTAATTAACTATTTTTAATCACATAGCATTCTTAGTTTTTTAGTATTTCCCTATGAATGAAAGTTTAGTATGATTCAATGTTATATGCATAGGATGTATGCAGCTTTTCTTGAAATATGATTCAATGTTATATGCACAGGATGTATGACATAAGGATGTTTTGAACTTTTTGTAGCCTGCATATATTTCTTTCTATATATATACATCTTTGTGGTTCACATTCAAGCACTAGGTATGTTTGAAGGTTCAATGTATGTTTCTTCTCCTAACTTTTGTTACTTTGGTTCTATGAATGTTTTGTTGTAGCATATTGTCAGTGTTTTAGGAAGAAGACGAAGAACATGATTCAAAATCACTCTCTGAAGGCAAGGTCTATTTCTTATTGCTGACTCCATATATAGATAACTGGTTCTAATTTATTTATTTTTACTTCAAGGAGAAAAAGAAGGTTTTTTTGTTTTGGATCATCTGCAATGTCCTATCATTACCAACGACCTATAGCCAATTATCCAAGAGAACATGGCATATTTTCATTGCAGAAATTATGAGGCCTTTTCATGCTATTCGGGAGGTTGGTCTGGTTCAAATGTTTTTTTGGTGCTCTCAAGGTATATATAGTTTCCCTTATTCTCAGCTTATTTTGATTCCTTAAATCTTAACTGTTTTTTAATTTTGAAGATGTTGTGGGAGATGTTCTAATAATGCAAACCATAACCATTTAGACTCAAAAAGTAGGAAGGAAGGATATTATCATTATCGATAATGGGAATTTTGAGCGCAGAACAATCTGCAAATCGTAGAGGGGATGCAATTTGACCGTGTCTAAATATTTTACTAATAAATGAAGCTGAATTTTAAGATTGCAAGGTAAAATTGCTTGATTTTACACACATACTCCATTATGAAAAAGAGCTATACTTTGACTTTCAAGGTCACATGTTGGCTTCAGAAAGAAACTATCAAATGTACTTTACATTTGGGAGATAACCACATCAAAAAAAAATTACTACAATTAAGAAACCATTGATGTTTATAGTCCCAAAAGTACTTATTTTTAAACTAAAAAGTCGAAGTGACCTCTTTTATTTTTGGATTAACCGGTAGGACTTAGGAGTAAGTAAATTGTTTGCTTTCACATAAGTAATTAGGCGTGAAGATGATGTTGATTGCAGTTGCTTTTGGTCAACAAAATAATTACAAGTACAAAGGAGCACCGAAGCTGCTGTCACGAGAAAGGTTGCCTCCAAAGGGTTGTTGAGAACTCTGAAATTTGCATTTTGATGGTGTTGGTTGTCTTTTGAGGATATATTTGAATAAATGTTAAGGAGAATGTAAGCCCCCCTATTTATATACTTATACTTTAAGTAACATCAATAAAGTTAAATAAATTAATTTTTGGGAATCGATAATTTGTTTTCAATCAAGTGGTTTGACATTGTCATTCATTTGAAGTTGGCCTAGAATTCACAACTATTATCAAATCATACATGTGGGTTCTATTGTGAGGGAAGGGATTTTAGATCCCATTCCCTTTTTGTTTAGTTCAAACTAAAGTATGCATCAAATTCATGTATCTGGCAGTAGAGGTAGCTTCTCTCATTTACTTTAGAAAGGATTAAAACACCTCTTAAAGAATTATCGATGAAGGTCTTGGTATTTAATGGTATTATGGTTTCCTAGAAATGGGTTTTTAGCATAAAATTTTCTGAACTTGGAGAGAGAATATGGTAAGTAACTTGTAATTTTAAGACCTATTTTATAAAAATATATCTATCTAAGAGGTGTTTACCAAGCTTTTACTAAGTAAGCGCTTACCGGCAAAGGCATTACTCTCACTTACCCTATTGTGTAACATTTTCGGTATCAAAATTGATTGTTTGTAAGCATATTAAGCTCGAAAAGCGCTTACTTGGCAAGAGTCTTTTCCTTAATTACTGGGTAAGACGCTCAATCCTTATTATCATTGGCTTATCAAATTATCTATCGAGCCGTGAAAAAGATTCAACAAAAGACAGAAACAAATCCACTATATGTTTATGCTTCTTACTAGGTAAGATTCTAGGTGGTTTTCATCCTCAATAGGTAAGGACCTTAAGACAAATGAAACCGGTAAACACCTACCACAAAATAAGTGTTAAGTAAACGGTTCCTAAAGTAATTGTACGTAGTTATTGATACATACAAACAAAGTTTAAATGGTGTTACAAAACCATCTATGTTATTTTATAATGACCAAGTGTACTGAATGTAAATAGTTGGTTTAAGTAAATGGTCGATCGAGCAAATCACGGTTTCAGTTTTCGTCATGAGTTGGCTTATTTTTTCGATTTCAAAGTTTTCCAATACGAAGTAGTTACTGAAGTAAAAGAAAATGTTTTGAATACTTGAAGATAACTATTGTCTCATATTGTATTAGATATTAAGGTTATACATAAATAGTTCAATAATACATTGGATGATCTACGAAGAAAAGTATTATTTGAATATTAAGGAGCGTTACACCTAATGAAAAGATGCCATGAACACCATATTAGAATATTTTAAATTGCATTAAGAATAAAGGTGAAGAACTGAATTTTAGAGATCCAATTTGAAATGAGCTAAGTTGTAGAGATGCGATCTAACCATATCATCATAATGCCTTGAAAATCTCGACTTCATTAACCTTTATTCTAATTCACAAAGAAAAACAACAAATGCTTAAAATGCTCATTCTCCAGCTGCAACGCGCGGGTACATCAACTAGTGAAGTCAAAATTGGAAAGAATGAATTTGGTTTAATGCCACGTGCAGCTAACATTGCAACATATATGGATTTAATTTCAAAGTTTGAAGGCTTTGACACATTTGGCCCCTATAGGTTGATTTGATTGACAGTTTAAATTTTCAAGTTTAACACTTCGACCCTGCCAGTCCCTGCAATTCATGTTTCAAGTTTTTGTCGAGTTTGGTCCCTGCACTTCAAGTTTCAGATATATTCAAGTTTTGGGGTTTGGAACTATTTGACAGAATTTCTTCCCGAGGATACTAAATTGCTCAAATTCAGTTTGGGAATTATCTTCAGATGCGCTTTCAAGTTTTTCAAGATTATACGATCAATCGATCTTTCAAGTTTTATTCGTTTTGGGCCTTGCATTCTTATTGGGCTTTGAAGATTAATTTGGCCTAAATGATTGATCACTTTCAGTTGCGCTCCAGATCCTCACATATTCAAATACATATGATGCTTCAAAATCCCTGCGCCTAATTAGCTACGTCTCTTTCCCAAATGGTTTGTAAAGATCTCATCAGCCCGGTTTTTAGCCCAATTCAGTTTTCAACCATGAAAATTGAATTTCTCTCGTTTCCCCAGCTGCCCAAATTCTTTGAAGACATGTCTGATTTGTAACGAATTTAGAACAACGGTGATCGGATTCTGCATTTGGTTAGATTACTCAGAAGGCTGACTCTCTGCAACCATTATTCTAGAGTTTTTCGTCGATGGAATTATTCCTCTTGACAGGTGGAGTCGAATTTTTCCTTTGGATGTCAGCTTCGGTGAATGGTACTATTGTTATGTGCTCAATTCCTAACCATTAAACTATCGTGGAGATTCGGTTGTGATCTAGAATTTTGAGTGACGGTCGTCATCCATCTGACTAAGAAGACTAGATCTGGATCTGATTACTTGACATTTTGGAAGATTTCAGGAAATCGACTATTTTCTGAGCAGCAGAGAGATCAAAGCTGTGTATCTCGTTCAGTATCTACTCCCAGTTTTTCATGCCATACGGTGTTTCGGTGATCCAAGCTTTAGTGTTTCCCTGTTGTGAGCTTATCACATTTAGAGCTCTTTTGCTGAATTCCTACTCAACATGCGGCTAAAGACAGATCCTTTATTTTTCTTGCTGATATGCACTGTAACTCACACATGCATCTATCCCTTTGTCTTTCTTTGTGATCTACATAGTTGGATGAATCAACATGCTCTGGTGCAAGCTGTTGTATTCTGCGATTATCAGACGTGTTGAGTTATTTACAGGTTGAGCTGTATTTTGTGCAATCAGCCGCTGTTATTGTACATTGGATCTGGTATTTCAGTTGAAACTAAAGACAAAGAGCTACAATCGAGGGGAGCTTGGAGATCAAAATGTAGCCGAACGCCACAGAAGTTTTTTGAAGAAAGCAAGGGGGAGAAGATCAGAGATGCTTCCTTTATAAAAATTTAAGGGGAGATTGTTAGGACCAAATTTTCCTAATTAGTGAAAGTTTTATAAAGTAAGTTTTGAGAAGGTTTATTTTGTAATTAGCTAGTATTTGTAGCTAATGGGCTTGGGCTTGGGCTTTTGTAAATGGGCCCTATATATAAAGGGTTAGGGTTTGGGAAGAGAGTGAGAACCATTTCAGTGAGAGTCATTTAGTGAGAGAAAGTGTGTGTTCTTGTATCTTGAGAGCTCTCTAAAATAAAACAAGAACTTTTGATTTCTTCTTCTTGATTTCTTCTTCTTGATTTCTTCTCGTAATCCTCTTATTGTTTGACTGTTTGGGACCAACAAGTGGTATCAGAGCCAAACAAATCATCAGATTTGTTTGTTCCTATTGAATCATTCAATTAGAGGTTTTTATTTTGGATTTTGGAGCTGTTCTTGAAGAAAAATTTTGAATCTGGGTTTTGAAATTTCATGGAGAAATATTTTTTGTAGATCTGGAAAATGAAGATGGATGTTTGGGTTGGAATCTGAAGCAACTTTAGGCTTAATCTCATGGATTTTACAAGTTGTTTCATCAAATTTCTTGGATCTGGAAAGGATTTTGGGTTTGAAAAGCAATAAATTTAGTGAGAGAAAGTGTGTGTTCTTGTATCTTGAGAGCTCTCTAAAATAAAACAAGAAATTTTGATTTCCTCTTCTTGATTTCTTCTAGTAATCCTCTTATTGTTTGATTGTTTGGGACCAACAATATTAAAATAGGTTTTAAATTTTTTATAACTATGGTTGGAATCAAATCAATCAAATGGTAAATATTGTAGTGCCAAATTAATAGAAGATTCAAGGAAATGACCAGGCAAAATGAATTTGAACAATTTTTCAAATCTTAAAATAAAGTTGAATTTCATCATCCTTCAGTTATTACCAATAAAGTTGAGTTTCATCATCCATCTAGGTAATGAATTATTATCTATAAAGTTGGCATTAAAACCAAACAAATGTATATTATTATAGTGCAAAAATGAAAGAAAATCAATGTTGAAAACTTGGTTTCTTTAATCTATATATATTAATTGTGAAATTCCGTTTCATTTTAAATCGGATCAATGCCCTTTAAAACAATTGCCGTCACTATGCAACGCACGGGCCCGACACTAGTCTATATATATATAAAAGTAGGATGTTGGAGATCCTAGGTGGCATCTTCAAAAGCCATGAATCATATTTATCTTTTTTCTCAAATTTTGTATTTTTTTTTGTATTTTTTTTGTATTTTTAATATTTTTAATTAATATAATAATGTCATTCATTATTAGGGTCATTATGTCATACATAAGTTATCCATCTTTTCATTTTTCCTTCAAACTTTTCATTTACCATTCATAAATCATTAAATACATGTTACACTATATATATATATATATATACCAACCACTTACATCAAACATATCCATCAAATTGTTCAAGTCTTTCTTCTACATATTTTTTAGGTAATAAGTTTTATATTTTGTTTCATGTTTTCTACAAATTATATATTGCTTTTTGTAAGTGCAAGAAACAATGGATCAAACAATCAAATCTTCATTTCATGATTAATTCCATACAAGATCTACTTTCTCTCTCTAGAATCTCTCTCTAGATCTCACACACATGAATATTACAGTTAAGCTTCTTCCTAATTACCACTAACACTCTCCTATTTATACTAATGACTAATTAGTCAAACACTCTAATTACAAGACTTTGACTCCTCTAATTAAACTTTGACTTTGACATTAAAGCTTCCTTCTTTGACTTTGACTTTTCCATTTAATGCTTTTACTTTGACTTTGAAGCTTGACTTTCTTCTTTGACCTTCATGCTTTGACTTTGTTTGACTTGAATATTATTTCCTCATCTTGAGATCTCGGATACAATAATATTTGCACTAACAATCTCCCCCTTTGTATTCGAGATCACTCTTCAAAATGAACTTCATCTTTAACAATCTTCTGTCTTCAAGTCAACAAAGTTTGTCGCTTACAAATGTCAAACAAGTAACAATTTCCCCATTTATACAAGCATCATCTTCAGAACAAAGTCTTCAATCCTGAAATCATCTTTAGAAAAACATAAATCTTCTCTTGCATCAAGAACATTGTAGATCTCTTGAATTAATCCACTATATTGTCAAGTTTTTCAACCAACTTTGGAATCTTTGACCAATCCAACATTCTTCATTATCTTCACAACACATGTTCAATCTTTAAATCCAAAGGCTTTTCAACCTTAGATTCAAAAGACTCAAATTCAGAATTTTCTTTAGCTCCCCCTTAACTTCTGCTTGCTCCCCCTTAACTGATACTTTCTTCACAACTCATTTCTTCACAAACCAAAACAAGTTTTACTTTCAACTGAAACCATCTTCAAAATTCATCACTATCAGCATCAATACTTGAGTTCATCAATCTTCTTAAAATCTTCAATCAACCATATCTTTAAACAGTACAACTTGATATCTTGAACTCTTCAAACGAATATTGGGCTCTTCAACATAACTCTCATATCTTCATCATGTCTTCGCATATGTCTTTGATATAAATTCTCCCCTCATGATGAGTAGGAGAATCCTGAACATCATGAATAACCAAAGACATCACCAGATAATGAGTAATCGATGAAATACTCCCCCTCAAAATTTGCTTTACATTTCAAAAAAAAACCATCTCCCCTTCAAACAAATATCGCATCCAAATCAGATTACTCCCCTTCACACTTAAGATGCTCCCCCTCAAATAATGGGTAATCGACTAACATAGAAGCACATTTAGCAACTATTAACACAACAACTCATAGAATTGTGTGGCCTATTTTCAGTGTTGGCAACGGGGTAGCACCGATAGGACTTCCAGTCATCACTGAATCAAAGTTATAAAACTAAGTTCTCAGACTGTTCCGGCAATATCACAAAGATATGCAATTGGAATCACAAAGACTCGTGCAAGTGTCAAAGAAATATCATCATATCAATAAGGCTCAAATATTGATTCAACCTGGGACACAGATTGAAAATCAATGACGCTTGTGCATAGAATATGAAGTTCGGAGACCGGAGATGATGTCTTCCTTAATTCAATATCTAAATCTTCCGAGTGAAGATTAGATAGATGATATGCTAATTCTCCGTGAGAATTGAAACAAACATCTGTTAAGAGATATTTGAGTAGCTTGGTGGGGTGACACAAGTTATCGACACTGGGTCCATGTCTTGTTTCAATATTCATCTCCAAAGAATCGAGAATGAATAGATGATGTGGTTACCCGGATAACTGTATAGGTTTGGGAAGGATCTTCATTTATTCTTTTTGATCCTGTCTCATACTCACCATTTTCTTTTAGCTCCCCCTACACTCAAGCTCTCAGACATTTTACCTCATTCACACCCTCACACACTAGGTCTAACCTAGGGTTGTGTTTCTTGGGTAGATCCTCCAGCTCTGGATTGATCATAGAAACTTCTATATCCTATCACACATAGTTAATATCATGACATGACATTCTTTGAAACTTCTGAGTGTCTTCATACCAGAATGTGATATGATGGTGATTCATTTGTGATAAACTATGTATATGAGGAACATATTTTGAAAAGAAATGGGGAATATAAGTTGAAGATATCATATGTTGAAGAGAAATATTGCTCAAACAAGGGATGATTGATTGTAGAAATTAAAATTCTTGATCATGAATTCCAAAGAACAAAATTCAAACGCGAAACAGATAGACTCATTAAGCACAGTGTATTCAAGAAATGAATCAATGATTAGAAAGTTTATTTGTGAAGAACAATTCACAATTAATAATCTGAATAAGAATTGAATCATTGAAATGAAATAACGTGTAGTGAAATCAAATTGGAATTCAAGCGAGTGTATTTCCACCGAATAATTTCAACGAATTTTTGAGATGTGGAAATAACTAAGTCAAGAAAATTATAACACATGGTAATTCTTGAAACGATTCAGAATCGGAAAGAAATTAACACAAGTAAATTTCTTAAGATGATTACCACGGTTAAACCAGTTAAGCGCAAACTCTAAACTAAGGGTTTAGAGGGATACTGTTAGAACCTGACTGGTCCGTTTGTAAAGAAGTCAGGGGCGTCTTTTGATATTATGTAATAGTTAGCTTTAAAACAATACTTTTGTGCGCCTCTTAAAAGAGTCATAGACTCTAGGGGCTATTTTGTAACTTCGGCTCTATATATAGGGGTCGATAGTTAACGTTATTAAAAGGTTCTTGCAACTAACAACTTTAGTTATATGCTTTGTCGTATTGTCGTGTTCTTCATATTTCTTGCATATCTGATTGCTTGATCCATTACATTGCATTCTTGTCGAATATCGGACTCACAATTGGTATCAGAGCTCGTGTTTTGGTAGTTTTGGACAGAAATCTGACGTTGTTTCTGATTTCCCGAATCGGTACATCAGTTCCCGAATTGGACACAAGTGTCCCGATTCGGAACATTTGATTTCCCGATTTGGAAATCTCAAACTCCCGAATCGGATCTTATCATACTCCCGAATCGGATCTTTTGCCACTCCCGGATTGGAAATTTGAACTCCCGAATCGGGACTCTCATTTCCCGAATCGGGACTTGGCTTAAAACTCCCGAATCGGGACTCACTCTTACTCCCGTATCGGGACTTGCATCTCCCGAATCGGGACTTGCAGTCTTTCCCGCCTTAGCCTTTCTTTTTGAAATTCTCGAATTTCTATAAAAGGAACGCTTTAAGCGCGGAAGCTCTGTCCAATCAGAAATCACAATCTACTCAAAACAGATCCTATTTCCGAGGACGCAATGTCAAAAGAAATAATCAGTATCGGTTCTGAAACACGACCTCCAGTATTAGTCGTCGGCGAATACCAGCAATGGAAACGCCGAATGATTAACTTCCTCGACTTACTGGATGACAAACTGATGGTCTCTATCACTGAGGGACCAATCAGACCAACGGTTACTGTAGCTGAAGTAGCCAGAACCGAGGTCACTCCCTATCTACCTGCATATGAGGTTGAAAAACCTTACGACATGTTCACTCATGAACAACGAGCCAGGGCAGCCATTGATAAACGTGCTCTCACGTTACTCACTATGGCTCTACCTAATGACATGTTCGCGAGGGTTGATAGCTGTAAAGATGCCAGAGCAATGTGGCTGGGCATTGAACAGCAAATGCAGGGTGGTGACAAGGCACTAGAAGGCCAAAAGGAGAACGCTATGAACGCGTACGAAAGCTTCTGTGCTCGCGAGGGAGAGACGCTGACTGAAACCTACAATCGTTTAAACATCTGTGTAAACGATCTGCGGAGACTTGGCTTAGAAAAGAACAAGTACGAGGTGAATGTAAAATTCCTCAAAAGACTGAACAAACTCTGGCAATCTGTCACAATCAGCATCCAAGTGAGCCAGAATCTTGGCCAGCTTGGACTTCATGATCTGTATAGCATGATGCTTCCTCATGAAGAAACCTTATTCGGTAAAACTGAAAA